>JBAMBE010000748.1:2345000-2460000 GCA_037043585.1 Drosophila mimica
CACTCGCGGAAGGGTGGCTATTTTTAGTGTCCGTTTCAATTTGTGTTACTGTACTTTGTGTCCGCTTCGCTCGCCGGCTCCCATCCTCCATCTTCCATCTCTCTGATCTCGCCGGGGTAACGCAGATACAGATACAGATTGCAAACAGAGATACAGATACGCTAGCTTCATTCCATATTGATTATATTAGAAATTTTCATGTTTTTTAGAACATCTTTTCAATAAGAAAAAATAATTTCGCAATATTCTTTTTTATACTATGATACCAAAGGTATAATAGTATATTGGCTTTGTGCAATGTCCTGTCAAACTATGATTAAAATGCATTGAGTTTTGACGAAGTTATGGCATTTTGAAGGTTCGACCTATGCCTATATGCCGACTTCAGCCACGCCCACTCCGTCTGTCTAAATCGATACACCTGTTGGTGTAAATCGATATGACCATATATCTCACGCAATTTCAAAGTTTAAGTCACCAAATTTGAATGGTATATTGCTAGTAACACTTTTCAAAAATCGGGATAAGAAAATTTGGGACCACGCCTACTCCCGTCCCCAAAAACCGATAAGTACCCATATCTCCCGCAATTTAAGACCTACAGATACCAAACTTGGAAGGAAGATTATTAGGAACCTTCTCTAAAATTTTTTCCACCACTACCCTAAAATCTCAAAAGGCTCATATCTTGCTTAATTTAGGAGCTACAGTCAAACTTCGAAGAAGGGTTACTATCTTATATCTACCTCAATCCGAAAGGCAACCTTGGACAGTTTTTCTTGACTGCACACAAATTATGGTATCATAGTATTTCGCTGTCGGATGCCTCCGACTGCAACGTTCTCTCTTGTTTTGGCTATCGTTTCGACGTATGGCTCTATTATCTTCTATGTATATATATATATATATATATATATATATTTATATTCTCTATATACCATAATCCAATAACAATTATATTTTATGACTTTCATACATTAAACTTGATTTATTGAATGTTTCAATAAATTTGCATCCTGGCAAATAGTGTTATATTCAACAAATTATTTCCTGATTTCCAGATTTCCTGCTTTTATATATACATATATAGATATTGATATATATATATTTAGAATTGACTATCTGTTAGATACAGGGGGCACACGAGAGTTCGGTTCTCAAGCAGAGTCGCCCCAAAAGAAATGTTCACACGGCAGCTGAGTGCGGGATGCACACAGGATGCGCCAGGCGATCAGTTCGCCTGAGAGCTGCCTGCCTGTACAGTACACACTCTGAAGTAGGCACCCACAACAGAGCGAGAGCGAGAGCAGTAATGAGAGTGAGAGCGAGAGAGAGGGGAGTACTTGGCTGGGATTCTGGTCATGTGACACATGTGTGTGTGTCCATTTTGGATGCGTTGTTCTTGTTGTTGTTCCTGTTGTTGTCATTGTTGTTGTTGTTATTGTTGTTGTTGTTGTCTGTTTCAATCCCCCCACGCAACACCGCGAGTTGATTGCTGCTTTGGGCTCGAGTTGGCAGCTCGTTCGGCTCGGGATTTAATTCTCGAGTGGAGCACTGAGGCTTGCATCCGCTCAATAATGATGACAACAACGCCAGCGAAATGCATTTTGTAGGTTGTAGCTATGTCTGTATTTGTATCTGTGTCTGTATCTGTATCTGTATCTGTATCTGCATATGCATACATGAGTGGTGTCGCTGCTGCTGCTGCTGCTGCGGCTGTTGCTGTTGCACTTTGATTTATTTGGGCGCTTTTCAATTCCCACGACAGAGTCGAAGACATCGAAACCGGGCAATGCAGTTGCACAATTCCATATAGCCATGTGTAATTATAAGCGCATGCAATATGTACATATATCTGTATGCTTACATACACACACATATGCATTTGTACTTCCTGCGGATCCTGCGGGGCGCTACCCGCGAATATTGAATAACCAGAAGCCCGGAATTGGTTTTTTTTATTTTGGAATTTTGAAATATGCATAAGCGTCACCTCGTCCGAAGTGGTGCAGTCAAAGGGCTGCGCAAAAAAAAAAAACATTTACCCCTAATAAACCGGAACTAAAAGAAAAAACTATGCATCACACACACACACACAGATGATAGATACACACACACACGCATATAAAAAGGTCGTAGACAATTTTTTATAGGCATTTGACATGGATCACACGGGCAGCAATTTTTTTTTTTTCATTTTTCTTTTTTCAATATGCACTTCCCATTTTCCGTTTCGCTTCTGTCTCGTTTTCTCTTTTCATTAGTTGACTATAATTTATTAATTTACATGCGTCCTTTGCATATGCGAATGCCACAAGGGTTAGCGGGGCAACGGGGCAGCGGGTCGCGGGCTCGTTGTCAGCGGTCGCATCTTCAGGGTAACTTCATTGGCAGACCTCGATGACCCGCGATGCCGTCCTTACACCAAATACCACGACATTGTCAACCAATTTCGCACCCCTCCTCGCCGGGCAGGTCATGTATGTAGGTAAAAATAAAAAAAGGGCATACAAAACATAAAAAACAAATCCCAACACCCAATTCGAGGGGTGGTTCCACACTGATTCCTATGTTTATCTATGCACTATTCAAATTCAGTAATCAGTATCTCTTTCGAGTTAGCTTTTTTCCATTCATTCATGCGGGATGCCTGTGGCCAATTTAAAGAAAGCCACACTCTTGAAAACCTTGGGAAAAACTCTTCTTCAATTGGGGTTAGAAGCGGATACTGCTTATTAAATGTATTTTTAACTTGTAAAAATATATTTAATATATATCTTAATTAATACTGCTTATTTAATAAATTTATTTATTTAGAAACATATGTATACGATTTATAATAATTGATACTGCTGACTAAATGAATTTATATTTATAAAAATAAATACAAAATATATTCTAATTGATTCTGCTTATTAAATGCATTTATAAATGTAAAAATATATTTAATATATATCCTAATTGAAACTGTTTATTAACAGGATTTATATTTATTAAAATATATACAAAATATATACTAATTGATTCTGCTTTTTAAATAAATTTATATATTAAGAAACATATGTATACAATTTATAATAATTGATGAAATGAATTTATATTTATTAAAATATACACAAAATATATACTTATTGATCCTGCTTATTAAATGGATTTATACTTGTAAAACTATTTTTAATTTATATCTTAATTGAAACTGCTTATTAACAGTATTTATATTTATACAAATAAATACAAAATAATAACTAATTTATACTGCTTATTAAATGAATTTATATTTATACAAATAAATTCTTAGCTCCTGAAACTGCTGGCCACCATTTGAATACGCGTATTAAATTGTTATCGAATATTTCTAATCGATGCCACAGATTCATATATGACATACATACATATATTTCGTAGATACGTTAGCTATATCAAGTTAATTTGTCAGATATCATAGTCAGCTTATTCAGTTTGAACTCCGACTCAAATTAAATTCACTTTCCTTGGCAACATTTGGCATTATTTTTTATTGCAAACTCAAGCGATCGCCATCTCCGGATTCGGCTTAATCCTTGTAGCTTCTTCCGCACCACAAGTTGCCGCCTTTCCTTTTTTTTTATTGTTTTTGGTTTCTGTTGCTTCTGGCAATTGGTTTGCAATGCACAAAATCGATTGACTCGAAGGATTTCATTAACTGCAGCTACGGCGATTTGTATTGATTGTTGTCCAGTTGGGCTCACAATTATTATTATTTTTAGTGTTTCCGTTAAGCGCAATTAAGGTGTAGATCCGCAAAAGGATCATTTGCTGTCGGTTTTTGATTTTGCCGGCAATAATTAGAAGCGCACACCGACAAAGGATAATGGACAATGTATACGCATAGTATTTACCTGTATAAGCAATTTGGCTCATCAACGCTCTTCATTCCAAATCCAATGAAAACACAAGCAGGATTAGTGCCGGGCAATAGACAACAGCCGAAGGCAGCAGCAGCAACAGGACCACAACCAGGAAGTCCACTGACCGCAGTCGACACGGAAATGAATCGACTGCCAAGTGCTGGCAAGTCCTGTCCCGCTGTTAGAGACAAGAGCTGCAACTTAACGGTACCAGCCAGATGCGAGGGGCAGGTAGTAGTCGGTAGTCGGTAGTCAGTAGTGTAGTCTCGACCTAGTCAGGTAGTAGCTGGCCAGGCGCTGACCCTTGCCCTGGCGCTGTGATGTGTTTGTAAACACGTTGAAAATAGAATAATAGATCAAAGCCAGATACGAACGCGATCAGCATACACACAAGGATTTCACACACACACACACACACACATACACACACACACACACACACAGTATTCACAGTTGTGCGATCGTTCTATGCACTTGCTGCTGATGGGGGTGTGCTTACGTGTGTGTGTGTGTGTGTGGGAGTGAGAGAGATGAGCCTCTGATACTGGACAGACTGTGAGAATAACCGGAAATCGTTGTCCTGCTGACTGTGGCTAACTGGCCCCTCTCCAACTGGGTCCTGTCCATTTTCATAATTTCCATGGCATTCGAAAATTTGTAACACACATGGCGTTTCCTTTCAATCACAGTGCACAAGGTGCACTGCACCCACACCTACCTGGATACCCAGTAGATACCCAGATACCATCAGGTCAGCCCGACAAGTCCCTGGAGTGTGAATATTCCGATAGTTGAGATACAACAAAAATTATCCCACGCAGTTCACAATGGAATTTGAATGCCACGAAGTGGCAAGTCGAGTTGACATTATTCTTTGACACCTAAAACCATTTGTGCTACATACAAATTGAATGCATATAAAAAATCGCATAAGTAATGCAAAATTAAAATTAAAAAAAAAAGAATAAATTAATAAGGAAATTAATCTAAATAACTAAAATAAATAAATGTATGTATCTATATATAATAAATCTATAATCTATCTGTAATAAATTTGTGTATTTATTCAAATATTTTATAATTCCACTTAAGTTATGATTTCATCGTGGATTTCACTGTATTAAAAAATCATGCAGCACTTGATATGGCCAATATCAATAACGGGAAACTAAACTGGAACCGAAATCTCAACAAATCTACAAGTTGGGACTCAACAATGGCATTGACCTCTTCATAGCGTCACTCACCCCCCGCGAAAAAAGAATACGATTCTTCTTTCTTTTTTTCCTGCTTTATTTTGTTTTTTAGTTTTTTGTTTTGTTTTTTAGTGGGGTTGGTAACCACCTACAAAAGTGTACAACTACTTGAACATATTGGTAGTTTTGTGTGTGGACGGCAACCTTCTACGGTATCTGCTTTCTAATATTGTTCCCATTTTGAGCGTGGACAAAAGCAGGATGAGATGCGCTCAAAAGAAAAGAAGTGAAAAGAAAAGGAAACTTAAGACGCTTCGACCGTTTTTTATTTTATAGCGGTACCAACATCCTGCCCCATCCTGCTAAACTAAACTGAACCACAAAAATAGCAAAATGGACCCGCGCCGGACGACGCACAGCGCACAGGGAAAGGGGATGGGGAGACGTGGCACGTTGGACGTGGGATGATCGCATACTTCAAGAACAAATACCTAGCGGTTTTCTCTTCTTCCCCTCCCGATCTCTGCCCCGCACTCTAGTCCTTTCTCATTTCTGCTCTTTCTTCTATTATCATGTTTTTTTTTTCCCGAACTGCAGCTCCTCCAGATCTCTATTCATTTTCGCACGCCGTCCGCTATCCTTAAAAAATAGGCAGTCGCAATAGAATAAAGAAAGAAGGAAGAAAATAAAAAAAGAAAAGAGAAATATGCTACGGAGAGAAAGGCAGAGCGAAAGAGAGAGCTGATCACAATAATGATCAGGATGATGATGATGATGTTGATGATGATGATAATTTTTCTATGGTTTATCTGCTTAGCGGTGTTGGTTCGCTTCGTTGCGCATTCAAAATGTGATTGATTTTAATTGGGGACCCGAAGCAGCAGGATCAGCAGGAGCCGCAGGACGACCAGGACGAGAGACCAGCCACGCAATGATGTTTGCCAAGAGATGATGATGAGTTTTCTTCGAGCACTTCAAACATTTGTAGTTGGATAACATCAGGGGACATTCTGTCAGATCAACCTTTTCACTGTCTTCCGCTCGCAGGACATCTGTTGTCCTTTGCCAAATTGCCAGACTGTTGTCGTAATGTGTGCAAAATCCATTAGATATGTGAGATCTACTCGATGGGATTATGCACCCAGACAAATAGACGCCTCGATGCTGCACACACACACACACACAAGCTTAACTCTCTGCAGCATGTGCAGGCAGTTGTGTCATCATCTTTAGCAACAACAACAACAACAACAACAACATTTCGCAAATTGCATCTCATATCTCCAAAATCGGTAGCTGCATTTGTTTGTTTTCTTTTTAGATACAATTTGCAAGGAGGAATGCGAGCAGCTGAAATAGCAAACATTAGTTGTTAAGGACCTAGTTAATATCTTATAGATAAGCTGTACTTGAACAGTTTGTGATTTTGCTTGCTAATAAATTTTAAATGAAATGACATTCTTAAATGTCAGCAAGTTGTTAAATAAAAAAACATATAAACAACATTTTTTAAAAATTAATTTCGGTCAACTTCAACTTTGTAAACTTTGGTAAATCTAATAGCTGATAGCTGCTTTTTTTATTTTTTTTTTATAGCATTTAATGAATATTTATATATTTTTACATTTAAAAAAAATAAGCTTTTTAACTTTTCTTATTTTTAAAACTTAAGATTCATACAATTATTTGACACTTTTCTATGACAGCAATAAATATGTTCAACAAATAATATTATATATTCAATTAAAAATATTATTTAATATTGCCTTAAATACAAAAACAAGGCAATAAATAATAAATAAAAATTCTGCACAATTTGAGTTGAGAGCTTGCAACATTAGCCACAAATATCGTGGATGGTTTTTCGAATGTGATTTATTCACACGAATATGGTGTATTTGACACTTTCGATTCTAGTGATTCTAGCGATTCTAGCTGGGCACAATCGAGTTGCCAGAGTGGTAAACTGAACTGGGCTACTGGGCTGGGCCACTCACTTGGTTGCCACTTGGTTGCCACTGTACATTGTGCGAGATCTCGCACCAGCGACAAAGATGAAAACGGCGACGACGACCACGACTCATCTGGCCAAAGGCGGCAATTGCCAACTGGTTGTATTTGTTATTTTGATGGTAAGAGGGGAGCTGGGAGTTGCAGAGGCAACTGCTGCGGGAGGTGCAGCAAGTAAGGCAGGCAAGCCCAAATAAATGTTCATAATTTTCCAAGTTGTCAACGGGAGCGGCCGCCATCGCATCGAGCTTCTGCAGCGTCAATAAAAGCAATTGCGCCATTTGGCTAATGGTTAAGGTCCATGTTAGACTAGACGCTCCTCCAGCCAGCCAGTCAGTCAGTCAGTCAGTCAGTCAGTCAGTCAGTTAGTCAGTCAGTTAGTCAGTTAGTCACTTGGCTGATTGTCCAAGTTTATGCATTCACCAAAATGCCATCATGTGGCAGCAGGCAGCAGGCGGCACACAACAACAACAACAACAACAACAATAACAACAACAACAAGTCATCGTCAGCATTTTTCTACTGCATCACGTTTTGTGGGCAGCAAGCAAAGATTTTGACTTTTGATTAGGACGGCGAAGAACCCAAACCCGAACCCAAACCCAAACCCAAAACTCCAAACCCGAAGAGCAGCGCCAAAAGCAGCTCAAAACCCAAAAAAAAGAAGCAGATAGAAAAAAAAAACATGAGCGTCTGGCCCTTGGTCACCTTATGGGCAGACACAGACACAGACACAGTCGGAGCCACTTGGTCATACTGGCCAAAAAAGGGACAACCTGCCGTCCAGTTGGTTCACAAGTCGTCTGGTCTATTTGGAACACCATAAAGTTCAAGCAATTTGAACTTATCTTGCCCAAAAACCACGAAGATCTCATTGCTCACGGCTGCAACTGGCCCGGGGGCATGGTGCCAGGAAGAGCCTATGTGGCAACAGGCAGCAAAACGCTCGAATCGTGAATTTCACAGCAGTCACATTATATGTATGCAACTGCAACTGCAACTGCAACTGCAACTGTAGCTGTTGCCTGACAATCATGACCAAAACACAAGTTGGCCAAAAAGTGTTTCTGAAATGCGAATTCAAATTTCGCTCTACACAAATCATTGTCATGATCAATAATTAGGAGTCATCCCATCTCCATCTTTACCCGATCTTTGCACATTTTGCATAGAAGCACCTTTTGTGTTTTTCTCTTTCCTCTTAGCCCACATTTGAATACGGCCCGAAACAGCGCCAAGACAACATGTAAATTATTGGAAAATGTTGACTTAAAAGTCGCTGAAGCAGCTCGAAAAATGTACCAAAATACTCCGATCTTAAATGCATTTTACAATATCTGAGAATTGGCCTTTCTTTTGTGGTTAACAATAATTGATTTATTCATATTATTTATTTCAATTATATAATTTTTGGATTTTTAAATATATTTATTTAAACTATTAATTAAATTAATTCTCAAAATTGTGGCATTTTGTCACTTAAAGCGAGAGAAAACGATTGAGACACACACATAGAGAGAGAACGAGATATATATATTTATATATATATAGAGAGAGGGAGAGAGAGAGAGAATGAAAGAGATAGTCTTTGTTTGTAAAGTAGGTCAAATCACGTTAAATGGCAATTGATGCTCACAACATGATGAGCTGGCACAATAGTTGTTTCAGGCTAAATTTGTCAACACGCGCACTCACACTCACACTCACACTCACACTGACACTCACACTCACACTCATACACACACTCATACACACACAGACAGTGTTATATACACACCTGTGGCTTGCAAATTGTGTGCCACATTTGGTGGCTCCTCAACGATCAACGATCAACGTTCAACGCTCAAGCTGTGCTTGTGTTTGTGCTTGGGTTCAATGCCGAACCCATTGAGTGCCGCATGCCGCATGCCGCAAGCCGCATGCAAATGTGTCAATAGCTTCAAACTGGACATTTATTGCATTTGCCATTTGATTGTTGTTGTATCGAGTATCGAGGCACAAGTATCGATGTATTTGAGCATCGATAGCGAGTCCGTCGCTTATTCATGTTTTGACTTTGGGCCGCTCACTCCTAGTTTTTTTTTTTTTTTTTTTGTATTCTGTTTTGTTTTGTTTTGTTTTTGTGTGTTTTTGTGTGTGTTTTTGTTGTAGCATGCCCCATGACCGGCTGGGAAAAAACTTGGCAACGGGGGCAGCGGGGCCAACGGGGCAACGGGGTTCGTTGGCAACTCGTGAGTGAATCTGGCATACAATATTTTGACAATTCAAAGGATTCTTCAGCAGCGCTCACCTTTTAGCATGCAGCCCCAGCCGCTCCACTGACATGCAGCTGTAGCTGTAGATCGCCCGCCCCCAACCAACCCCCCACGCCACCGCCACCCCCCTCTTCGCACCGCATCCACTCTCAATCGATCGTTTCCCCTCCATTCTCTTCGTGCGCTATGAGTTGTGCAACGGATTTGTAGCGGCAACATTCAGTTTGGTCTGGCTCTGGTCTGGTCTGGCACTGGTCTGGCCTGGCCTGGTCTGGTCTGGTCTCCAACTTCAGCTCCAGCTCCAGCTTCAGCTTCAGCTCCAGCTCTGGCGAGAGGTTGTCGATTTGTTGCACAGATTTGCGCACTCGTCGCGCGCAGTGACTGGCAAAAAAAAAACACAACAACAACAACAACAAAATCAACCACACACAAAATCCTTCGCGCCGCATTTGCCTTCTTTTCTATTTTAAAAATTTTCGAAAAAAAAAAACCAAAAAAACTATTTGGCAACGGAACCGTCTCTTACCTTGGCACAATATCATCGCTGCAGCAGCAGTGGCAGCAGCAGCAGTGGCAGCACTACCATCACAATAATCATCATCAATGATCATCAGGTTGTCATCATTATGATATTCGCTGGTGGCAAGCAACATTCGATAGCTTTAACGCTTTCAGCGAGTCGTCTACTCGCATGCCCAGATATCTATGACCCCATCAAGTCTATATATATATATATATATATATGTATCTATATATATATATGGATGAGCACGTCCTTGGAGCTGACTAACAGTAACTGAACCAAAAATCTATAATACGCCCGTACGAGTACATAATCTCCGACAACATATGGATAAGTGTTCTTTCTAATATTTTGCATTATTAATTTTTTTTTTTCGTTTTTGTTTTTTTTTTGTTTATTGGTGGCTCGTTGCCTCATTTACATGCGGCGCGCTCTTGAATCTGCGGCGTCTCAAGACGCAGATCACTTGCAGCTAAAAGACTTTGGCAACAACTTGGGCAGTCATGATTATATCGTAGTTGTTGCTGTTGCTGTTGTTGTTGCTGTTGCTGTTGTTGTTGCTGTTGCTGCCACAGCCGCCTAAAACACTCATCATCATGTCGGACAAACAACCTTGTTGCCGTTTGCCATTCGCCGTGGCCGGTGCTGGATGCCTGTTGCCTGGCTGTTGGTTGTTCGTGGTTGTTGTTGTTGTTGGTTGGTTGCTTGGTTGGTTGCCTGGTTCGTTCGATTGTTGGTTGGTTGGTTGGTTACTCTGCCCGCTACCCGAGGCTGTCATTGCTTCCTCGTGGCGCTAATGTGGCCGCCACGGCTGCCGTTGCTGCTGCTGCTTCAACTGCTGTGGCTGCTGCTGCTGCTGCTGCTGCTCCATTAAAGCCTGGCGCGGCTGCCGCTTATGACAGCAGATGCACGCTCGCCCGACATGCAACCAGCGACAGCAACAGCCACAGCAACAACAGCAACAACAACAACAACAAGAACAATCCGCAACTATTGACAGCATGCCGCTTCTCATATACCCTAACAAAAAACAAAAACTAGACTTTTGTCTTGCTTCAAAGTTCTATTTTAATATAATCTCAATGTGGCACGCCCCACAATATATATTGCTAATAATGTTTGAGCTGTTGTTGCTGTTAACAATATCCTTGTGGATGCGTTAAGAAAGCTCTAATTTTATTAGAGTTTCGCTCCAAGAAGAAGTTTGAAAAGTGGCAGCTGGAAATAGAGTTACATATGTATTATGACCAATTGAATAATAGTATTAAGATTTACTAACAACAGTTGCCAATTTTGATAATTGCTAATGCAAAAACAAGTCAAAGTTTGTCCAAGTTGGCTTTATTTGTTGTACAACTGTTATTTTTCAGTGAATATCAAATATGAAGATTATGAATATAATTTCTATATATGGAATGAACTTTACCAAAATGACAACTATTAAGGCAAAATTCAAAGCGTGTGTAATATATATATATACATGTATATATATATATATATATATATATGTATATATATGGTATATGGTATATGTATGTTGCATAGGAACGGTAACTGTAGTGCTCAAAATATCTCGACATGAAGACAATCTTTTAATGATCGTGTGTAATTTTCAAACATGTGGGGACGGTGAAGTCATGGCATGCCACAGTCGCAGTCGCAGTTGCAAGTTGCAGTCGCCACAGTCGTCCGTCACCTGACCCCAGCTCGACTTTGCTGGCAATCACTCAAGAGAGAAACATAGAAAGAAAAAAAAATAATAGAAATAGAGGAGGTTGGAAGGGTGGAAGTCAGAGACATAAACAAAGACAGAGACAGGGATAAATACAAATACATAGACAGAGACAGAGAGATAGAGAGCGAGAGAGAGAGAGAGAGACAGAGACAGAGGCGTAGCTGGCTCGACTTTCGGTTGCATTGCACCTTGAATCTTGGTGCAGTGCCATCGCATCACTCACCCACTAACTGAGGACCAATGCATCGTGTGGCCTGGTCGCATTTCGCAAGCAACAACAGCAACAACAGCAACAACACAAACAACACAAACAACAACAATAAGAACAACAACAACAATCAGCTCGTTCACATGCCACTCAAGAAGTCGTGGCACTGAATTCCCCAGTAGTAACTCGCATGCCCCACGTACTTTGCATTGCTTTTGGTACCACCAGACCAGACAACGAGGACAGCGGGAACAGAGGAGGTGGGGATGGGGAGGGGGTGCACGGGGGGAGGGAATACAGTGGAGAAGTTAAGATGGATTTGAACGTTTTGGGCAATTACAATAGCTCAATTTGTTTGGCACTGGCAATCGTTTTGTCAATTGCACTGTGTGTGTGTGTGTGTGTGTGGCTGTGTGTGTGTATGTGTGTGAGTGTGTGTGTGGTTGTTGCCAACCACCAGGCAACTGAGACACAACACTGCACCGCAATTTGCAGTTATATATTTTTGTTCAAATATTCTACTTTTAGTTTTCAATTAGCTGCCGCATCATGCATCAGGCAAGAGAAAGGCAAAGAGAATGGGAATCGGTATCGGAATCGGAATTGGAATCGGAAAGAATCGGGCACAAAGTGTTGAGTAATCAGATGCTGATGAGAAACTCACAAATCTCACATTAACTCTCTTTGATATTTATTGTATTTATTTATTGTCAACCAAAGTCAGTCGACATCAAATATACAAATATTAAAAAAAAAGAATTACATTATATTTAAAATAAGATTAAAATTATAAATAGAAATAGAAATAAAAAATACTTAAATACTAAAATATTTATAAGATTAAAATTATAAATAGAAATAAAAAATACTAAAATACTAAAATATTTATAAGATTTTCAAGATTTGTAAGATTTGCTGTGGATGTATCCCAATTAATATTTATAAAATAAATTCAAATAATATGCAAATGTTGCGCAAACTAAATAATCAGCTTTTACTATTTTAACTGGTTCAGATGTAAATCTTTCAACAATATATATATATATATATATAACTATTAATTATCAACTTAAATAACTGATTTTACTCACTTGTAATTACCACAATATTAGTTCTTAGTGGACATCAGTTCTCCAGATTTACTTACATTATTTATGCCACATTATTTCAGTGTTGCATCAAACTTAACTTTCTGTTCTGTTTAAAATTTGAACTTCTATTGGTTTATTTACTCGCAAAACGCTGTAGATTTCCCAACACTCGTTTATGGCTAAGATACCGATGATCTGGTAAAATTGAGCTACCATTTACAGCACCTCACTGAGCCAAGATGAAAGCGGCTCTGAGATTCATGTCGATGTTCATTTGTGTGTTTTGCTTTATTGTTATTGTAGCTCTAACTTAAATTGTTACTGTTTCTCTTTCTGTATCTGTTGCTGTTGTTGTTGTTGTTGCTGTTGTTGTTGTTGCTGTTTTTGTAAATGTATCTGCATCTGCATCTGTAGCTGTATCTGTATCTGTATCTGTATCGGTTGGTGTATCTGTATCGTTTAATGTCTGGTGTTTAGCATTTTCAATTTACATATTACACGGCCAGTCGAAACAAGATTTGTGGCCAGTGGCCTCTCAGTGGCTCCTCGCCTCCTGTTGCAGGAGAAAAACAATTTATTGTGACACGAGGTAATTGCCTTGGGTTGCATTACGTCTACTTTGGCCGGAACGGACACGTTAAGGCCAACAGCACAGACAGCTGAGAGTCAATGCCTTGGTCACCACAGGATTCTTCTCATGTTGATGAACCAGAGAGCGAGAGAGAGACAGAGAGAGAGACAGAGAGAGAGACAGAGAGAGAGACAGAGAGAGAGAGGGAGTGGGAGAGAGGGGGGCATGAGAAGTGACGGTCAGTCAAAGGCTAAAACTTCGACTTCGACTTAGACTTTGACTTGGTTCATAGATCGATCAGCCAGCGGCACGATGATGCCAACTAGCAGCAGCAGCAGCAGCAGCAGCAGAAGAAGATGCAGCAACTGCAACAGCAACAGCAGCAGCAGAACTAGACGAAGAAGAGGAAGAAGAAGAACATATTTGGTGTAACAATTATTTCGTGATTTAATTTCGACCTTTAGCGACCAATTTAATCGATCCACACAGCTCCATTGTTGCTTTTGCCTTGGACAGCAGCCCAGCAGCTTCTCAGCTCTGGGAGTGGGCAGCCAACCAGCCAGCAGCAGCAGCTAAAACTGTACATTTTCCAGGGATGGTAAGAGCGGTCGGGGGGAGGGAGGGGGGTTTGTCTAAGGGGTTTTGGATTTGTGTTGCAGCGTTTTGGCCGACTATTCGCTGCATTGTTTTGGGCTGCCAGTGGCTCCTCAATCGTGCGCGATATTCCGCCAAGCCTACAGCCCCCAGGCGCACAGCAGCCAGCCAGGCAGCCAGGCAGCTGGCAGTAGTAGTTGTGGTAGTGGCAGACAGCATCCAAGCAGCAGCAGCAGGCAGCAGGCAGCACTCGACAATCGGCAGCGATTGCCCAGCGTTTGCCAAGGGGCAGCTGCCTAGACACAAAGTTCCCACGTCGATGTCCGCCGACGTCGTCGCCGGGCAAGTGCCGGTCCAAAGTTGCTCTACAGTTGTTGCACCAACAGCAGCAGCAACACAGTAAACAATTTCTGACTAGCTCTGCCAACAAATATTAACAAAATTTGAATTCTAAATAATAAATTGAGTAACAACAGAAAATCTTCAGTTGAATGCAACCAAAGAATTCACCACTGTTGCATATCGACATTTGCCAAAATTGTGATGAAGCAGAATTGAACTGAAAAACTTTCTTATTTGATTTTATTTAATACAATTTAATTTGAGAAATAATTTAGAGAGAAAGAGAGAGAAAGAGAGAGAGAGAGACAGCGATACAGAATATTTTGGTTAAGACTAAATATTAAAACGACTTGAGATGAAATTTGTATTCAAATTAAGTTATTTTAGTGTGTAAAATTGTTAAATTGTTTAATGCAACATTTGACAAAATAAATTTTGATATTATTTAAATAAAATGTGAAATTGTTAGCTGTGTAGCAGCAACAGCAGCAGCAGCCGCAGCAGCAGAAGCAGAAGCAGCAACAAGCTGTGTCCCCAGAAGCGTTTCGAGCGAAAATTTAAATTTCGCACCGCAGCAGCAGCATCATTATGCTCATCATCATCATCATCATCATCATCATCATCATCAGCAGCATCATCATCATCATTATCATGATGATGAAGATCGTCGTGCTGCGGGTTCAGCGTCGTCGTTTCTTTGTTTTGTGGCTTGCTGCTGTTGCTGCCGGCAACTGTTGCAGGCTGCCGCTGCTGCTGCTACTCTCTCTCTATCTCTCTCTCTCTTTTTGTCTCTGTCTCTGTCTGGCTTTGGGCCAGGTCAGGTTCGCTTTGACTGTGGCTGCTGCTTGGTCAGCCCGACACGATTACTGGCCGCTAATAATTGCCATTGATTTGGATCATGAGGCGGCTCCACAAAAAAAAAAAAAACAAAAAACCAAAAGAAAAAAAAAATAAAATAAAACAAGGAGACTCTTGGCAAAAAGTGCTCGCAATTTGTGAAATTACATAAATCAGCTTTTATTTATTTATACATTTGTTGAGTTGCGAGCGGGAACTTAAAGAACTTGGTAGCTGCTTGCCACTTGCTAGTTGCCAGTTGCCAGTTGCCAGTTGCCTGTTGCCTGTTGCCTGTTGCCTGCTAGCTGATGTTGCCTGCGAGTTCAGCTGGGCAGCAGTTGGGCAGCAGTTGGCTGCTTTGGGTGCTTTGGATGCTTTGTGCTGTTGTCGTGTCGTCTTTGGCGTTTGCCAGCTTCCTGTGCCAATTCTGTGCTGCTCTTTCCCATACCTTAGACTCATTTCGCTCCTGCCTGTTGCCTGTTGCCCGTTTGCCTATTGCCACTTGTTCATTGATTACTTATTTTCCCAAAATAAATATGCATTGGAAATTGCGCTGTAAAACTCATTTGAGAGGCTTTTGCTTTTGCTTTTGCTTTTCCTTTTGCTTGCGGTTATCGAGCGACCATCGCGGAGGCAACCAGGCAACGAACGCGGAGGCAACCGCTGTGTTATCGTTAATCGATCGATCGATCGATCGACCTACACAGCAAAATAAACGAAGAGGCGCTGATAGAAATGCACGTAATTGAATTGAGGTTGCTTTTACAACGCCAACACCAAACCACACACGCACACTCACTCACGCATACACTCACACTCACACACAGCACACACACACGCACACACACTCACACACACACATTGTCAGCAAATGTTCAAATTAGATGATAAATTTCTTGAAAATTCGCAAAATTCATCATTTAATATTACGAAATTCATATTTTCTATGATGCATTAGACAATTAGATAATCGATTTATCGATGCCTTATCGATAAATTCGTAGAAAGAAGCACAATTTACATTATTGTTACTCTGCTATCGACAACAATTTAAATTTCATAAAATTCCCAATGATATCTAATGCTTATAGAGAAGCAAGTGTTATCGATTAATACAATCGATTGCATTAACGATTAAGGGACAAACTTAGCTTTCCTTAATCAACATAACTGATCTTAAATATCCGTTAGTATTATATGTACTATATATATATATATATATATACATACAGCTTTGAATGTTTCTTCACTCGCTTCAAATTTGTTGTGCCCGGTTGAGAAGTGCTGGGAAAATACGTAAACACAATTGCCTTGGCTTTGCAGACGACGAAGACGACGAGTGAAAGCGAGAAAGAGAGGGAGACAGAGAGAGAGAGAGAGAAGAGTGGAAAGAGATGGAATGGTTCGATTTATGAACTTGTAGTCGGAAGTGATTAGAGTCCGTGTGCGTCCACCTTCATGTCTGCTTAGTCTACCGTCTGCTGCTTGTCTGTGTGTGTGTGTGTCTGTCTGTCTGTGTGTGTGTGTGTGTGTGTGTGTGTGTGTGTGTGTGTGTGTACTATTGACACGCTCCATGTGCCCGATACCGACTGAAAGTTCAGATGATTGCAACTGGCGAATTCCGGCAATGCACAGACGCGAAATTCATTCATTCATCGACCACTCGTGGAAAAGCCGAAATGCGGCACCGCACTGGACTGACGGACAGAGGGACAGACGGACAGAGGGACTGACTGACTGCCTGGTTGTTGCCTGGTGGTTGCCTGGTGGTTGCCTGGCTGCCAGGTCGTTTTTTTTCCCCTGTTGTTTCTTTTTTGTGGTTTTGGTCGCGAATCGTGTCTGCCATGGAAATTGAATGAGTTGTGCGCGTGAGCCACGATCAACGAGACTGCGTACAGGGCGCAAGTTTGTAGCAGGTGGAGATGGGCAGCGGGCTGCTCAGTGGTGCAGTGGTGCTGTGCTGCTGTGGTGGAGTGGAGGAGATGTGGGGCACGGTCGCCAACGGTCGCCTCGGGGGCCAGCCAGAGTTGTAGGTGCTGCTGGTTGCTGTTTGCTGGTTGCTGGTTGCCGTTTGCTAGTTGCTGGTTGCTGGTTGCTGTGGATGCTGTGGCAACAACTGTTTGTGCAGCGAGCGTGTGGCGCACTTGCAAACTGCTTGCTTGCTCTGCTTTTGCGGATAATGAAGAATTATTGTTGCTCATTGTAAATGTCTCTAATTATGGTTCATTAATCAATAAAATTGTTTAAGCCGCCTCTTACTCTCCCACACACACCGCCCCCGCCCCCCCCCTCCGCCTACCCCTACCCCCCGTAAGCCACCCCTTCAACTGAGTTGAGACTGTTGTGAAAATTATGTTTAAAAAGTTTCTTTTTCATTTTTTTTTTTTTTTTTGGTGCACGCCGCGCGATCTATCGACATGTGTTGTGGCGTGTATTGCCAGATCGTGATATTTGTAGTGGACACACGTTTGTCTGACAACTCCAACTCCAACCACCAGCACCAGCACCGCCACCCCCACCACCACCCTGGGCAATTCTAACAGCTCGAACAACTAAAACTAAACTAAGCCTGAAATTGCGCGCTTCAGTTCCGCTGAACTTTCTTATCGCTCTTTTAATGGCCTAATATGAGTTCTCGTTTCTCCAACTCCAACTCCAACTCCATCTCTGTCTCCATCTCTGTCCCCATCTCTGTCCCCATCTCTGTCTCTGTCTCTGTCTCTGGCTGAGTGTGCGTGCGTGTGTGTGTGTCGTTAAAACATTGACAATAGCTGCGACCAGTCGACGCTTTTGATAATGTGGCCAAGTCGACTAACTTGTCCAGGGCCCCAGTTGTCTTCGTTTTGCGCTCCACTGACTGAATGAAAGTGGCGCGACTTGTACTGTTTGCTGTTTCGGTGGTTCCAGTGGTTTCAGACGCCCAAAGATCACACACACATACACATATACACTTACCTATGCGTACTTATCCGTGTGTGTGTGTGTCCAAAAGTGTACGTCATGCACATTTAGCTCTAGCAGAGTAGTAAACACCACACTGCACCACCGCCCGCACCACACACAGACACACACACACACAGACATACACACACACACACACAAGCGCTTTGCTCATGGCCAAGGTAGATGACACGAGAACCTTCTCAATGCTGTTGCCCGGTCTTTGCAACGTTTGCGGCGCTTTACCGGCGTGAAATTGGTTTAACCCACTGGTCACAATTGCACACACACACACACACACACACACACAGGGAGAGGGGGGGGAGGGGCATACAAATAGTTTGAAGCGCATTAACATTAACATTAACTGAGCCGCAAAAGCGACAAGGGCAACCGACCAGCGCCTTCAACCGAAAGAACCGAAAGTACCCAGGGAGCATAGAACCCAGTACCCCCTACCCCGTACCCCGTACCCCGTACCCGGTACCCAGTGCCCAGGCCCAAGTACTGTCCTCCTCTGGTCGTTGTTATCTCTGTCTCCATATCTATACATATGTTTACTTTGTGTGTGTGCCTGTGTGTGTGTGTGCGTGTGTGTGTGTGTGTGCGTGTGTGTGTGTGTGTGTGTGTGTGTGTGTGTGTGCGTGTGTGTAGGCAATGTCCAAGCTCATCGTGTGACATACAAGTTAATTTAAGTCAAGTCGAAGAGTCGTTGCACTTGGCTCTTGCCACTCATTTAGATACCAAACTCATAACTAGTTGCAGTTGCAGTTGCAGTTGTTCATGTTGCAGTTACAGTTGCAGTTTAAAGTATGCCTCTCTGCTGATTATCATTTAATTGAGCTACCTCTAAGCGCATTAACAAAAGTCAATTACAATTTTTCTTCTTTTTTTTTTTTGTATATTTAATTAATGCTTGCAACTTGCAACAGCTTTACATGGACTGATTTTAGTTACATCAATCTAAATCTAAATCGATGTTATTTATATATGTATATATATATATCAATCATATCAATATATATCAATCAAAATTGATTAAAAACATTTTAAAGGTAACTTAAAAATGTAATTCCTGTGTTTGAGATTCGCATATACCTCAATATAAATATATATATATAATTATATATATATAATAATAAATAAATAAATAAAATAAATAAATAATCTATAATTAAATATAAATTCCAATGAGTCAAAATCTGTTAAGTGCGGAAATGGGGCTCTTACTGAGAGTAGAAACGAAAAAGCCTTTTGACTGGTTTGTGAAATTTGGCAGCAGACCAAAGAAGACCTTTTTACGGCTAAATCTGAATAAAAATATTTCGAATATTTTTAGCAAGTTAAACTAGCTTTAATGAGAGCAATTAACTATATTTAAATTAGCCGATTTGTTGGATACTTGCCAAATCTACTTGAGTAGATTTGAGTGTATCTCAAAGTTTGAACTTCGTCTAATAAACCCAATCCTGATGCTACTTTTGATTCGGTTCGCTTTGGGCGCTTATCGGCCCGTGGGCATCTGAGCGGACAGTGGTTGGTTGGTGGTTTGGTGGATTGGTGGTTTGGTGGTTGGGTTGTTGCGGTCTGTGGCGGTTAGATGCGCCTGGTCGCCGTTTAATTTCATTCGGCTGCCTGCGTCTTCAAGATTTCGAGTGGTTTTTAATAATCGTTGCTGTTGTTGTTGTTGTTGTCGTCTCCGTTGTTGCTGTTGTCATCATCATCAGGCGATTAAACGAGGCAGCAACAACAACAACAACAACAGTGAATAATAATAACAATGGAAGTAGAAACTAGCGGCAACGTCACCTACAATAATAATAATAAATATTTCTAAACAGTTAGTTACATTAAGAGCCGCAATGAAAACAGTAACTCACTTGTAAAGAAATAATTTGACTCGCAATCGCAACTCGCAACTGGCAACTCGCACTTGGACTTTAATTTGCCACGAAAATGCTGCTCGCCCGTTTCTTGCTGCTTGCTGCTTGCTGCACTCGTTTGTGCCACATGGAGCTGTGACTATAGGGCATAACGCGACGCTTTTCACTGCGACAACAACAACAACAACAAAGGCAATGGCAACGCAAACAAACAAACAACAACCAACAAAAACAACAAATAGCAAACAGCTGAAAGCATTGAGAAAGTGCTCGAACAGCTGCTACCCTGTAATTCGAATTTAGCTGCTTTTATTTATATTTTTCTTAATTATTCTTTATAATTTATATTTTTTGTACATTCTGAATAATTTTTAGATTTTTGAGTTAAATTAAAAATACACAAAAAAAATTAGGTTTGGCAATCATGAAAATTATTATTTGTAATATTTCTAATAATAATATTAATATTTATTGTAGATATACAAAAATATATATATTTATTGAGTTGGAGTTGATTGAATAGATATACTATATATATATATATATATACTCTGGTCCAACTTCCACAGGGTGTAACAGAAGCAGCAGCAGCAACAATTGCTCGTAGGCAATGGATGGCAGCTCCAAGTCGGAGCACTCCATGGAGCCACATGAGAGCTTCTTCGTTTGTCTCTGTGCAAGTTCCGATCTTTTGATGATAATCAGCAGCAGCAGCAGCAGCAGCAGAAGCTGCTGTCCCGCCGTTTGCTGTTGTTGTTGTTGTTGGCTTTGTGGGCAGCGAGCGTGGAAACAGTTTGGAAAATCACATGCGACATTTGCTCAGCAGAAGAAGAAGACGCAGCAATAGCAGCAGCAGCAGCAGCAGCAGCAGTCGGCGACCATCCAGGGAGGTGGTAATCTTCAGCAGATGCAGCTACTCACATCGCCATAGCGCAATGCACGATTCCAGCACCCAGGCTTTAAAGTCAACCTCTCCCTTTGCACTCGGCCCAGCTCAGCTCAGTTCAGCCCAGCTCAGCTTAGCTTCCCCCCCTTTGCCAGTGCACCTGCCCCTCCCCCCAGCCCCTCGTGCCGCCCCTCTTCTGCCCATCACTCCCACGGTCGTTTATTCATTGGCCCCGTTACATGGCAGCCATTTGGCGACAGTTTTTGCCAACGCTGCTGGCGGCTTGCGCTCCACTGGCGACAATTTGCTTAAAAAATAAATCACGAAATCAGCCAACGACCAAGTCGCGCCACAATAAAATGCCCAGCAATATTAATAATACCCCGAAACTCAGACTCCGTCTCCGACTCAGTCCCAGTCCCAGACCCAAACCCAAACCCAAACCAAAGCCCAAACGGAAAGCCATTTGTTTGAGGCAGCGGGAAACGGTAGCGTTTGTTCATCTTTGTCCTCGGCGGCTAATCAATGAGAGCGAACCGCACCACGTTGGCAGCTGTGGTTGCCATTTGATGGGATGTGTTGGCCCAAAGTGTTGGCCTGGCCGGCAGCACGCACAGTGGACCAATTTAGGACTCTATCAAAACATTTATCAGACGCACTCGGTATTTGTAGGAATCGAGGAAACCCATTTATCGATGAGCGTTAAGAGAAATCATATCTCTAAAATATAGATAAAAATGTTAATTTTTTTTATTTGAATTATTCTTAATATAAAATTAAATTTATTTATTGATTAGTGGATAAGTGCATAGCTCAGATCCAATAATAATCGTTGTGCCTTTTTTTCAACAAATTCGGAAATTTGTGATATGCAATCGACTTATCTAAAAACAGCTGATCGCTTTCCTGTTATCGATAACTATGAGCATTTCAGCATGCTCCACTTGACAAGCAATCGCAATGTTTTCCGCCCACTCAAATAAAAAAAAAATAAGTTGAAAAACAGTAGCTGAGGCGCCGCAGGGGGTTCGGTGGCAGAGATGGGAGCTTGGGGGCGGTGGAAGCGTCTTTTTCGAAATTGTCAAATGATTTACATCCGACACATGTATGCAAAACTCACGAATCCATCGGAGGCACGATTAGGACACAAGCGCGAAATTCGCCACGCGGTACTCTCCCAAATAAAACATGCTCGTGTTTAGCTCACAAGCACTCACAGGCACTCACACTGGCTCTCACACTCGCATTCACATTGCGATTCGTATTCGTATTCGTATTCGTTCACCATTCGTTGTCTGATATATTCATTCACGCTATGTACAATCACCGGGGTAATCGTAATCGTGGTTATGACAAATTTGGATGCACCACATCGCCAAAAAGGGATTTTCATAGTTGGTGGGGTACTCTACTGAAAGGGGGGATGGGGGTGGGGGGGTGGTTGGTGGCAGAGATCCCCTAAATGCCGCTGCTTAGGCGTCTCTCGCGCTGCCATCAAAGTAATTGGAACTTTTCTCACTTTCACGCGCACAAATTATACGATTGTTTTTTGCTGCCCGAAATAATCTACGAACTTTCTTATTTTCAGTTTTGGTGTTTTACATTTTTTCCTTTTTTTTATTTTGAGCTTCGTTGTTGTTGTTGTTGCTGTTGTTGTTGCTGTTGCTGGTTGCTGGTTGCTGTGATTGCTTTGCTGTGACACGGCAGCTCATCTCATCGCTTCGTGTTTGGCTAGTCATGACTTCCGCTCTGTCTCTGGCTGCAGCTCCAGCTGAATGTCTGTCCCCTGTCTATATGTGTCCATTGCCCTGTCCCTGTGCCTACACTCAGCAAAAAACATGACCACGAATTAAAAAACTGCCACAAAAGTTGTGGTTTTTTTTTAACAACAGTGTTTATTCCAAAAACTAAGAAAATCTATTTCCAAATTCCAGTAACTTTTTCGAAATATAAATCTTAAAAATATTAAGTATTTCTCAAAATGTAAAACAATTAAATTTAAAAAACTATATTTCTATTTAGAAAGGCGATGTTTTTTTATAAGTGCAGCAATGAGTAGACAAGAGTGAAGGCGAAACGGCTGCTTGCCACTTTGGCACAAATCCAGTTGCAACGTTTCAATGTTTGCCCTTTATGTGGCATGTGTGGCTTACATTCGGCTGCAATGTTCTGCTGCCCACACAAGCCGGCAACCACCGCCAAATGAGCAGCAATCTGAGCCAACAACCAACAACCCCACTCAACAGTGGTGCGAGCAGCGTCGATCGATCCGCACCACGTTAATCCATCGATTGTCGTGTCGTTTTCAACACTCATCTTTAATCAGAGCTTAGTTGTATATCACTATATATATATATTTAATATATCTATCTGTTGCAAGATTCGATTATCCCCTTTTTACCGTAAATCTTTCTTAACTTTTCTTCTATATGCTAAACTAATGAATTTGATTGATTTAGTTTGTCTATTGCAATTAATTAGAGTTCAATCAATTGTTGTATAACCACGCCCACTTTCTCTGTCCAACTCAGTTTTCCTCAGTGCTTTTTTATCCAGTCTGTAAATAAACCAAAGAAATATCTAATTTTTTACATTTAAATCTATCTTTGAGTAGAGAATTTGCTCAGCTCTCAGTGGCAGGTGCCCACTTGGCATATTCAGAGCACAGCTATGGGACAAGTGTCCCTTATGTGTAGCACTGTCCAGGCTCTTTGCCCACATCCACCACATTCCCCACATCCAACAGATCCTTTCCATCTAAGGACACTTTTATGCTGGCAATTGTCCGGCATAAATATTTCATTGGGAGACCAAACAGCTTATCGCAGGACTCGCAAAAATGTCCCATTCACCTTTCAAACTGGCCAAATTACAAGTTCTTATGCGTGTGTGTCAAGTCTTTGAATAAGTTGTTGAGTGCCGCTGCTGAAGGAGCCAATTCTGTGGGCACAGGACTCCAGGCAGTCCAGGACTCACTCGCATTGCTGGCTAAAAAAAAAAAAAAAAAAAAAAACAAAAAATAGAAACGCAACGTGGCCTAGTCAAGTGTTGCGTGTACGTGTGTGTCTTATGTGTATGTGTGTGTGTGTGTGCTTTTTTAAGTTGTGTCTGCTGGCTGGTTGGCAGCACCACAGTACCAGCCCCACCACCACCAGCACCACCACCACCACCAGCACCCCATGGCTTTTCAATTTGCTTGCGTTTTAGCAAAACTTTTCAATTTTTTGTTTTGACAAAAGTCGCCTGAGTTGGGCTGTTGTGGCAGGGGCAGGGGCAGGTGCTGGGGGTGGAAATGGTTGTGGAAGTGGCAGCATGTGGGGTGGGGCAGCTGGGGGTTTCTTGTGGTCGACGAGTGAAAAGAATGCATGAAGGCTTATCAGTTGGACAAGCTGTATTTTAATTGCGGGCACTCGAGTGTGAACCAGGCCCAGCTCAAAAGACAACAACCGACAACGAAAACAACAACAACAACAACAACAACAAACGACAAACGACAACAACAACAAAGTTGTCGCATGCGTTGTGCTGGCCTGGAATAAAAAAAAAAAGAAAAAAAGAAGAAAAGTTGCTAAAGATGGGGCCAAGGGTTTTGGTATCGCCGTCAGGTGCACGGACCCGCACAAATGGCCAGCTACTCCCACCCCCCATTCCCCATTCCCCACCTCCATCCTCCCTCTTCCTCATTCACCCCACGTGGCGAAAGTTTTGTGCTCCCAATTTTTTGGTTATCGCCACCGTGTGTAGTTGTTGCCACTGATAAGGATCGAAGAAGCAGCAGCAGCAGAGGCAGAAGCAGAAGCAGCACGCATTTTTCCAACAACAATAAACAATAAAAGGAACAAATTCCTGCTTTGTTCGACCCGCAATAATAAAGTCCTGCTCATGTCTCCGTTATACTGTGTCCTGTGCCCCGTGTCCTGTGCCAACAGTAAGCCACAAATTGGCTTTTTAAATTTGCTGTAAAGTTCAGTTTAATTGGGAGGCACGTGAGCTGATGCGAATTGGCTGGTTGACTGCCATTAGCCCTAATGGAGACGCCTCAATTCAACAAAATTATTAAGTTATCATCTGAAAGCAAACTGAATTTCAATGCATCCATCTATCTATCTTTATGTACATATATCTATCTATCTATCGGTAGGCAATTTGGAGAGTGGGGCAAGCAGCTTCTTATTTAGATTATCTAAACTAGACTTGCAACATTTCGTGCTGCAGCAGTTCACACTTATACAAAACGAACTTAGACTATTCCGATTCCATCAAATATATAGTAAGTAGATATATCTGTCTGCTTCAATGTAAACTAGTCTCTCAGTCTTGATACAAATTGAGATGTATGCGTCATTATGTTGCAGTCAGTAAATATTATTTATTGTTAGAAATGCATTTTAATCTGCCCAGATAATCGGGCCAGATAAAACTCCCCACTGTTGGACATATCCTCGGATATACTACATCATATTGGAATAATAAATTTATGAATCATTAATTGTATATATTATATATATTACTCTCCAAATGATGAATATGTCAAAAGCTGCACATCTATTGCAATGCAGTGAAGAGAGTGAGAGAGAGAGAGAGACATAGAGAGAGGGAGTGAGAGGCAGTAAGAGATTCACAAGATGAGCAAGCTTAACGCCAGTTATCTCCATATGTGTCCATATGTGTTTAGCCTCTGTGTGAGTAGCCTCTGTCAGAGATTCACATCAGCATCACATCACATATACCCAGAAATCTGAGCGTCAATCTGTAACCAAGTGTGCTGCTCCCAGTTGACAAGCGTTTTAGGAGCGTCCAAACAACAACAACACCAACAACACCAACAACAACAACAACAAGCTAATGAAACAGCTGCCCACCCACTCACATTTGCATGTTGCAATTGCCAAGCCCTCCACGATGGTCAGCGGATCTTTTGTGTCTGTGCCGGATCGCTCTGTGCTGGTGTGGGTCTCTCAATGGATCTGTTGCTGTTGCTGTGGTTGCGACTCTGGCTGTAGCTGAATCTGAGGCTGTGGCTCTGGCTTTGACTCTGGCTGTGGCTGTGGCTAGCCCATACGTTTCATTTTTTATTGATGGCTTTTAACAGCCAAGCCAGCGTCGTTTAAATAATGAGCCATGGAGTCGAGGTTGTAAGTCGTAGTCACACACACACACACACACACACACACAATCCACACACACACACACACCTCCGCAGAGGTTGCGCCTGCTGTCACAGCAAGTCATCCATCGATGGATGGATGCAGCCAAAGAGCAAACCCAAACCAACGACCCAGTTCAAGTCGAAGTCGCTCTCCGATCTAAGCCAGCTGCTCGCTCGGCTCAATTCAGTTGGGACATTTGACATTGGACATCGGACATTGGACACTGGATATTGGATATTGGACAATCCACATTGGGCATTCATTCATTCATTACCTAATGATGTGGCACTGCCAGCGGCATGACTAATTAGAAATCAGTGTTGCTTGCCACATTGCATAGTGCCACGTCACTCAGCACTCACCTCTCCATTTGCTCAACACCCGCCAACTATTCTCCTCGACTGTCCAGAGCTTCTCTCTCTCTCTCTGTCACTCTCTCTCTCTCTCTCTGTCACTCTCTCTTGGAGTCACTTTCAATTTCTGTCCGAATTATATGCGATTTTGCGCACTTTGACCTCGTCAGACAGCGTTGTTGTCATCGCTGCTCAACCGAGAAATTGCAAAAGGCAGCTGCTAAAATACACAGACACACACACACACACACACACATACACACACATAGACACACACACACACACACTTTGGCAGAGGCGAACTTGAAAATTGACCGTCGAAAAGCTGCGACGTCGGCGATCGTCAAATGCCAACTCAAGTCTGACATTTGTTGTTTTGCCGGGTGACTTTAATAGACCAAAGTAACTAAAACCAAATACAATGATAGACTATTAGATACCATCTACTTACACTGCTGAGAACAAGAAAAAAGTTTAATTCTAATAAGTAGTTCCAGGTTAGTTCCAATAACAAGTAAAAGCCTCTCATTTGCTCTCTATTAATTCACTTTTCTTTACCTTAACCCACTTGAAAATAATCAGAAATCATTTAGATAAGAAAAACTTATCTAAACAGTTGCTTATCTATCTTCAATTAATATTCAATTATATATTTTACTGTATCTTTCTTAATATTATTTAACTAATTTAGAACGATTAAAAGAAGGAAGCAATTTTTGATATTACACATAAATATATATAAAAAACTTGTCTTATTATCTTATTATTGTTATTCCAAAGTAACTTTAAAGATATATTAACTTAAAATTTATAAAATTAAGTTAGTGTTGCCACCTTTCTTGCTGACTAACAACAAGTGGCATGTGCTGCACATGCAACTGAATCATGTATTTAGGCGGCACACAAAATGGTAAGATATGCTTACAAATGAGCTCAGAGCACAAATATATATGTATGTATGTATAGATATATATATACATATATATATATATATATTTGTATATATATATGTATATAGCTGGCCATGAGTTGTGCTTTGAGCACAGATCAGTTCTGTTCTGTGCTATTGAATTGAGTTGAGCTGAGTTGAGTTGAGCTGAGCTGAGTTGAGCTGAGCTGAGCCGAGTCTGGTTCTGGTTCTGGTTGGGGTTCAGTCATATGAAGACCATTGGCGGCTCACGCATATTGGTGCCATATGATTAGTTCGACGTCGTCGATGCATGACAACCCAACTGAAAATAGTACAGCGCCAATTCCATTCCAACTAAATCTTGTCTCAGCACTCGTCTTGTCCCGGGCTTGCCTTGAACAACTGAATATGATCATCATCATCATCTGCCTCTGCCTCTGCCTCTGCCTGTGTCTGTCTCTGTGGCAGTGCCAGTGCCAGTGTGGTGCCATTGATGACCACAAAAACTGGGCGTGGCTGGCATGCCCCTCAATTCACCCAACTTGGGCATAGGCGCGCGCACACCCAAAAAAAATACAAAAAAAAAACACAACAAAAAATATGAAAAAATACAACAGAAAAGAAAAAAAGCAAAATCAAAATCAAAATCAAAGCCAAGCTGATACCGTTTTCTGCTCAGCCCCTCGGCACTCGCCCTGCCCCTCTCCACACACTCAGCTGGCTGAGTCGCCTCCTCGAAGTGCGATCACTTACAAAGTACAAAATTGTCCCAACCTACGCTCAGCTGCACTCGATGGGGCCCCAAAATGATTTCTGGGCGCTGATTTCTGATTTCTCATCCGCTCGCGTGTGCGTGAGCTCCGCAGAGTTGCTGCCACAGAGTTTGGGGCACAGATGCTCAGATATCGCTGCGAATGGGAGCAAGACATATCGCAGGTACGCCTTACCTCATTTCATATTCATTGATGTGGAGCAGCGGAGCAGTCCGATCTGTCCCCATCCACAGCCAGCCACAGCCAGCCAGCGCCGTCCAGGGGCACGGCCACGTTCTCTGTTGCGTGTGTGTGTCTGCATGTGTGTGTGTGTGTGTGTGTGTGCGTGTGCGTGTGTGCGTGTGCAAGTGCGATCCGTTGAGGACTCGGCTCCACTGCAATTACAATTACCTCACCCACTAAATGCCCACCTAACGCACACACAGGAAATGGCAAGAGGCGAGTTTCCTTGAAGGAGATTGAATTTATTTTATAGCCACAATTTACAGTAATAACATCATTATAGTTGCGATTACGTCATAACACTCATATATACATACTTTAACTGACCGACAATTATTATTCTAATCGAGTATTCGAGTTTAAACAATGATTATTTAACATTGGCCCTGTCCTATTTTAGCTTTGGGATGTAGGCAACTGTTCCGATCTGTATAAATATATATATATTCACTTTGCATAAAAGATCTAGTTTTTTTTATGTAGCAATTATATTAAAACATTAATCAACCTATTTAAGGGCTATAAAACATTAATTTTTGTAGCTCAATTTTATTCCAAACCGATCAGATTTGATTCATTTTAGGCTATATATAGATGTATATATATATTGGGCTTCACACCCAAACATTCCATAAATATATCCAATTAGCACATATCTGATTAGTATATAGCCAGATAATAAAAATGCAGAAATACACAATTATTCGGCTGGTTTGTATTAATATTTAATAAAGCACGCTCTCAATCTGAGCATTCCATCAACTTATCAGATTTGTTGCACACAGCCTCAACTTGGAGACAGATTGGGGAATGGTTGCCTGATCGCAGTTAGCCACAGATCTCAGCTGAGCTGGGCTTGAATTGAATTGAATTGAGTTGATTTGAGTTGAGCACCGTTTAGCGATGCTCGAAGATTTTGCCAGCCCTCTTTGTGGGCCTGGCCAACAGCAGCCTGGGCTTGACTAAATGCTGGCCTGCAGTAGTAATTGTTGTTTCTCTTCAACAATGTTGTCGTTGTTGTTGCTGTTGTTGTTCATAATCGTTGTTGTTGATATTCGTTGTTGTGACTCTGTTGCTTTTGTTTTTGGTGTCATGAGCCACCTTAACAACATTTTTGCCAGTCCCATTTGTCATTTAGCCAGGCAAACATTCAGTCAGCCAGCCAGCCAGCCAGTCTGTCAGTCAGTCAGTCAGCCAGTCAGTCAGTCAGTCAGTTAGTCATTCAGTCAGTTAGTCAGCCAGGCAGCCAGCAATTCATTCATTATGCTCAGATTTAGCCAGGCGAGTCACTCGATTCATAGGCAGACTGCGTGGGTTGCCGGGTTGCCACAGCTTAAGCTAAAGAGCAAACAACACAAAAGCGTCAGACTCCCAAGTTATTATATTAACAATATGAGCCAAGATGTTGGCAGTATTAACGTGAATCTTGTATACCCTATCATTTGATAGAGTTACTACAGAAACTAAGAACTAAGAACATAAATTGTGGATCAGTAAAAATCGATTGATTCAAATATGTGCGACGTGGTCAAACTTGCCTTGAGAATGAAGTGCACACAAATCTCCTCTTATATATAATATATATATATATATACATATATGTATTCATAGTACTTATCCGCATCATTCATAGACAATTCGTAGTGCCCTCTTGCCACATAGAGCACACACATGACAATGCTCGAATTGTCTGCGACTCCGCCTCGATTGTGTTTCGATCGCAATGCGCCTGGGAGAGCCACACTCGCACACACACTTCCACACACACACACACACACATAGCTATACATATATATATATATATGTATATATGTATATGTGCAGAGAGCATGCGAGTTCTCGTAAATCGCATGCCTGGCCAGATAAGTTCAGTTTGTGCACTATGATGCACCTTAGATCGCAATCAACAGATATCCACAGATATTGCAATTAAGATAAACCCACAAATGCCGTATATACCGAGTATTTAGCCAGAGCACAGCCCCCTCTCCCGACCCCTTCTCCTGCTTTACCCTGTTAACCCCTAAACGTTCTATTATTGTTGTTGTTGTTGTTGTTGTGGGTCTTGCGACTGTCAACCGTTGCCGGTTGCGTCGCAACCATCGTGACTCCCCACTATATATATATACGTATATATATATAGCTAGGCGCACACCAGTCACTGTTGCACTTCCCCCCAACCCCACCCCCTCGCCAGTCTGCTCCTCTCCTCATCTTTACATGCAAAGAAAGGCCAGTCAAAGTTTTTAAATACAAATTGAAGCAGCTGAAAAGAAGCTGCCGCAAAAAAAAAACAAGGGCTCCATTTTTCAATATCTCCCAAATACAGTAATCCATGTATCTGAGAGATATCTCTGAAAAATCACAATAACTGGAAAAGTAAAACATTGATTACAGCGAAAATGTTGAATTGATTCTGGGCAAAGAATTAGCTGCACAATTGGTAAAAGATATTTTGTCCAAGAACAGGCAAAAATATGTATAAAAAACCGATTTTTTTTTAATTATAAGTAATACTCTAAAAACAGTAAAAGCACTCCCAAGTTAAGTCAGTTAAGTGAACATTTAATATATATATATATTTTTTTGATATCTGTCAAAATTTAATGAAATTGATGTGCAACAGAAAGTTCAGCTTGCAATTGAATTGTAGCTTTCAAATCAGAGGAAATTGAACTATAATTAAGAATATTAAAGTAAGTCGAAACGTTTTTTAGAAGTTACCAGAAATTCAAAGTTAACTCAGGTTTATATGCAATAGATGAAGTCTGTATAGGATAGGAACCTAGATAGATATAATTTCGAAAATACAAATATTGATTAGGCAAAATGACGAGAGATATTTGAATTAAGTACAGTTAATCAAATCATATTTTTTAATCACAAATAGTTTGATATATTTAAATAGATAATCGAAGTTAAGCCATTCTATAACTAAAGTAGTGTAAGTAATGATTAACTTTACTTACTAATTATTTTCTTACCAATTATTTTTGGCATGCAACAAATGTTGGACCATTTTTTTTCCTACCCTCAGAAATCTTAGAAATCTTAAAAATCTTATTTTTTAATTTATTTGTAATTTTAAATTTATTTTAAATTTAATTTAATTATAATATTTGTATTTTTGGTGTCTGACTTTAGTAAATAACTAAATAAATTGTATCCTTTTTCTCTCTCTCGCTCTCGCTTCAAACTCGCCTCTCGCTCTCTCTTTCGCACCCGCAACTCAGCCTCAACTGTACCTCATTGGGAATTCTGCTGAATTTCTGTGGCGGCCATAAAAATGAGGAAGAATAAGCAGCAGCAGATGAATAAGATGCTGATGCCGAAGGAACAAATAGTGGAAATATATAAATATCTCACACTTAATGTTCAACATTTTCAAGTTCACCCCCCGCTACGGAGCAACGGTACTCTTGGGGCTGCTCTCCGCCACTCCGCTTCTCCGCCTCCCTTTGAGGAGCTGCAGCTCCAAGCATTTTGTTGTCGTCGTCGTCTTCGTTGCCTGGTCAAATGTTATTGCGGGATGCGAGTGATTTTTGTCTGCTGTCGACGTGTGTGTAAGTATGTGTTTGTGTGTGTGTGTGTGTGTGTGTGTGTGTGCGTGTGTGAATGTGAATCCGTTGTCACTGTCAAGCGATCTGTGATCTGGGATACTGACAGTGCCCAACTTGCTCGCTTGGCCTCTAGCGACTCTAGTGTCGTCCCCATCGATGCTTAAAAATAACAAAAAACACACACACACACACACACACACACACGCACACACAGACACCCGCGTCCCGGACTGTGGCACTGCCGCAACGAGACTGTCCGGACTGCTGGGCGGGCGCACATGTGTCTGCCATATGTTTGTCCATGAGGCGACGCCAGCCAGCGGAACGGACGACTGACACTGCCACTGCCACTGCTGCTGCTGCCCCGGCCGTGGGGCTGCTGCCACAGTTGCTGCCGGATGATGTTGCTGCTGTTGCTGCTGTTGCTGCTGCTGCTGCTGGCGACTTTGACATTGTCGCCGCAGATTCTCCCTTTCGAGTTGGTCGCTGCCTGCCATCGATCAGTCGACCCCATTGCAACTTGCTTTCTCTCTCACTCAATGTTCCATTTGTGGACACACTTGAGATTCCATTAATTCAAAAATATTTATTTTATTTTCCCAAATTGTCGTTGTTTTTGTAGTTGTTGTTGTTGTTGCTGTTGTCACTGGATTTCATTTAATGGCAAATGCTACTGTTTCCCATTGGACTCTTTGTTCTCAGCTCTCAATATTGTCACTTGGACATCGTGTCGCATCTTGTAAATCTAAAAGGGAGACATCTTCACAGCAACAGATACACACACACACACACACACACACACACACACACACATATATATATATATACACACACACACTGCTGACTGTACACTTGAGTAAGCAAGTGAAAATTCGATTTTGAATTAAGATTCTGTGACTTGGAATAAAATTATAGAAATTTAAATGAAAGAAAGACACTTTAAAATAACTGAATAATATAATAACAATTTAATAATAATAATAATAATAATGTAATAAGAAAAGCTACAGAAAAACATAATGCTTGCTATTCTTTTCTTGCATTTTATTTAATATTCAAAATCGATTAAAAGTTCGAATTGAAAGTTAAAGTTGAAGTCAGAATCAAATTACGGGAACGGGAGTTGGACCCAAAATTCCAATTCTCAGATTAAAAAAAAAGTCAACAAAATTGAATTTCAATAATTGCTACAGTTTTAATGATATTCAAGTGAGTAATCATCAATCAATGCTGAACAGTTCAACCACAAATGTTAAAACAAAAAACCCTTCGGAGGCGCCTATTCAAACGGACACGTCGGGGCTGAGAATTGCTTTTAGGATGCGAACAGGACACTCTTCAGTATGCAATCGAGGACCACTTGAGATGTCAAGTGTTGGCACTTGTGGAATTTGAAAAATCAATTAAGCATTTGCGGTGCAACATTTGAAAACTAAATAACGAAGTGCTGCACAGATGTGCCGCTCAAGGGGGTAAGGACCTTGGTGGCAGCTACCGGGGCTCCTTAGACACACAGACACATGTGAGATTTGATCTGGAATTGATTAGCCTCGAAGTGGTATTTAGAAAGAGACGCTGTGATGTGCAATGGGAAAACCCACTCCAATAACTAAAAGACCCTTTAAGACCATTATCCTGGCTGAGGAGTGCATAACTTGAAAACGAGATACGACCTGTTTTAAAGCGGGTCAATCGGAATCCTCAGAAATTGAACTAGTAATCTTAACTTAATAAAGCATTTTCCTTAAGGATCAATCATAGCTAGTTTGCCGCTTGCCGCTTCCTAGCTAAATATCTATAGTATCTATGGTATCTATGGCTAATGATTGCGCGCCGCTTTGGCTGGAAGGGCATTGAGGACAAAGCTGTTTATAGTAGTTGTTAGCCTTCATGGCCATCGAATGTATAATCGATCACTTGGGTGGGCCCCCCTTGGCAGTGCCCGGCCAACGGGCCGAGCGTCGAGTTTGTTGGGTCATCTAAACAAAGCGAAAACCGCGCGGGACCCAAACCCAAACCCAAACCAAAAAACCCAGACCCAAAGCGAAAGCGAGACCCGGTCGCAGGCACAGGCCGTCCCAGGAGCCAAATGTGGCACTTTGAGCTCTTTGGCTCAATGAATTTTGTTAAATCGATAAACTTTGTTTAGCCCGCGGAAACAACAAGAGGCAGCCGGCCCCTAAGAGCACCAGCACCAGCACCAGCACCATCAGCAGCAGCAACACCACCAACACCACCAATGACCTAACCACAAGCGAGGCAGGTTCAGATTCCATGGCTACGCGGCCCTGGCCAACGGATTGCGTCAATCAACAATTTGTCAACGAATGCGAAACGGAACGAAATGGAATGGAATGGAATGGATTGAAGCGGAACAGAAAGGAATGAAAACGTGAGGACACATTGCTCTACTGTTAGATACAGTAGTCACTCCAAAACTGGGACACTTTATGTTGCTAAATAATAAATAAATAAATTAATACTTTTGATGCAGACTTATATCTTTAGAAGTTATTTTTGGTATGCCGTAGATAATGTACATATATATGAATGTATATTTACATATATATAGTATCTAATAATAATAATATCTTTAAGGTTTTTCGATTCATTTCTAAATTACAGCATTTTAAATTAGGGTTTTTCGTTGACACTCTTATCTTCTTGTTGACAGTGTTACAATTGGTTTGGAAAGTTTGTAACGCATTGAAGCAGATAAGCTATATATATTCTTGATCTGCATCGATAAAGTCTTCTTCATCAGAAAGATATATAAGAAACCCCATGGAAACAATCGATATTTCATACCAGATTCGTTATCTACAAGATTTCTTCTTAAAAATACACGTCTTAAAAATACCAAATATTATAGAAAATGAAAAATAAAAAAAAAAAAATACATTATTTTAAGCCAATTATTTTTAAGCTAAAAAAACTTCTTGTAATTTATATTTGAAGCTGACTTTGCGAGTGATTACTGTATTTAATATTTCCTATGTGGTTGCCCGCATCCTGTGGAATGTGACTGCGTTAGTGGGTGTTGCAAGGGTGTGTGGAGCGGTGAGGGGGAGGGGGTGGTCTGTCTATTTTGGCTGGCTGCTCGTTAAATCGATCAACGGCCAGCGGTTGGCATTGAGCCGTTGGCTGAATTGGTCCGTTTCCGTCAGTTGGTCGCCTGGGCTTGATTTGGCCTGGCCTGGCCTGGCTTGGCTTGGCTTGGTTTGACATAGCGGTGCTATCGAAACTGTGACCCGCAATCGATCCAACAAAAGCGCGGTTCACGCGACAATTAATAGCTGGGCAACGCCTGGCACCGAACTTGCCACAACAACAGCGACTACAACAGTAGCAACAACAACACGAACAGCAGCAACAACAACAACAACAATTTTAGATGCTGAGGTTGCCGCAACGGTAGCTGTGATAATGGGCCAACTTTTGCAGCCCCTTTGGCCAATTGCAAATTGGCAGCGATTGAGCTGCTGCCACTTAAATAGCAATCATGACCCGTCTGTGGCACGCAGGCAGGCCTAATGCTAATGCAGCAGCTGCCCGTTGGCCAAGTTTGCTCGCTGGCCAAGTTAGCCAAGATAGCCACGCTGGCCCTGGCTAGCCAGCGAGTTGGCCAATTTGTCGACACTTCTAATGCTGGACATGCGCCGCAGGATTATATAATGACGACGTTGCAGTTGCAGTTGCAGTTGCTGTTGCTGTTGCTGTTGCAAGGAGTGCACACTCAAAACTCAAGCAGCTCTGCCGCATATGTCACACAGTGCAACCCACCATCACCACCACCACCAGCAGCACCACCCCCCCCCCCCTCCCACCACCAGCCTGCCTCAAACTACTCCTCCTCTTGGCTGTGGTAATTGTCGGCAATTCTGTAATTTTCGTTAAAGGCTTTGTTGCTGTTGTTGCTGCTGTTGCAGTTGTTGTTGTTGCAGTTGTTGTTTTCAAAATTCTCACATCTCGCCGACGCGGAGTCTGTGCATATATTATGCGATTTATATATATATATATATATATATATATATATATATATATATAGCATGCGTACCTTAGCCCCGATTATTATTTACTTATTGAAATGCCGCTTCGAAGGGTAATTACGAGTGCTCCTTTTTCGCGGCGTTTGAAGTTACCGCATTCCGAATCTTAATCAGCGACAAAAATAATAAAAACAAAAACCGAATCCGAATCCGAAGCAATCTGGCAACTGTTGCTGCATTTGCAATCTCACACACACACACACACACACACACACACACACAGTTGCACACACCCACAATTGTCAACTAGCGCAACCTTTTTGGACAAACCTTAAAATTCATAAACAGTAACTGAAAAACATGCCATTTGTATTATCAATTTGGCAAAACAATAAAAAAAAAACCAAAAAAAAAAAATACAAGAAAAAAAAATATTTAAAGTGAGTTCGTAAAAAAAGAAGTTATTTAAATATATTCAAATTGTCACAAGGGCTTAAAAAGTTATGAACTCGATTAATTTTCAAAATGAAGTGTGTTTTTTTAGTAAAATCAACTGTAAAGAAAATGGGAAATGGAGTATTTTCTAAATTTGAAATAAAATATATTGCTGAGAATAAATAAAAATTTTGAAAATACACAAATTTCAGCGATTATTTATTAAATTGTTTTATTTTAGGTCCTGTCCTATTTCAATTAAGTGGCTTAATTTAGTCGCTAGTTTTAACTACATTTAAGTTAAATGAGATTGCTGTTCTTCTATAATGCAATGTGATTTTTCAATTTAATTAAGATAAACCCTAATATAACTGAACTAAACAACAGTTAAAGTAGATTTATAGAATGGGATCCGACTTGAAACTTGGTTGAAAACTTAATTCAAAGCTGTCAATTAAACACTGAATTCAGCACACTTTGTTAAGCGATTTAAAAAAAAAATAAAATACAAAAAAATTATATGTAAATATATATATATATATATATATATAAATATATATATATATAGGATTGCTTCTTTGACATTTAAGCCACATTTGAAAATTAGATCGATTCCAGTAACTATGGAATCTGAAACTTTCTGATTTTCCCAGACATAATTTTAGTTAATTTTAAAAATAATATTTTCCTTTCCAATATTGAAAATTAAAAAAATAATAAATAAAATAATTAATTACAATAAATTGAGAAATAACATTTAATAAATTTGTTTGTAAATTGGATCATATTGAAATAAAAGATTTTGAATTGACCGCGTCGCTGCATGCGGCATGCGGCATGCGGCAAGCGTTTTGTGTCTGCCGGCGTTGTCAACGCTGGCGCGGCTACTGATAAGCGCAACGTTGATGCCAAAGCTCTGCACACAAATTCGCATTGATAACCCCATCTCTCTCTCCCTCTTTCCCTCTCCCTCTCCCCCTCGCTCTCTCTCTTTCTCTCTCTCTGACGCGCTCCCTCGCTCTCTCAGTCGACTGCGCGCCTCTCTCTCTGTGCTTAGGGCAAAGGGTAACTTTCGCAGTCGCCACAGCATCAGCGTTCGCCGCTCTCTCTCTCTCTCTCGCCCTCTCTCGCTCTCTATCGCGTACGCGCTCTCTCGCAGCGCACAGGTAGCTGAGGGGGCGGGGGGTGGGGAGCAGGCGAGGGGAGTTACACGAAATATGCGAAAATGGTGAGAGCAACGATGGCCAATCGATGGGGCGAAAGCGCGTGTGCGACGTGAGTGTGCGTGTGTGTGTGTGTGTGTGTGTGTGTGTGTGTGTGTAAGTGTGTGAGTGTGTGTGAAAGGCGCCAATACATATGCTATAGCCATGGGGCCATTTCTGTGGATGCCGCTTCGCACTCAGCCAGCACATGTGGCATGCGTGTCCTTTATTTTGTATGGTGTGTGTGTGTTTGGGGGGGGGGGGGGATGAGAAGGGGGTGAGTTAAACAATGGGTTAAGCTTGAGGTTATCAGCGCTGCGCTGGTGTGGCTTGTGCGGCGAGCGTGCATCTATCACATATGATTCAAGCGCACACACACACTCACACACACACACACACACCCACACACACACACACTCACACTCAGGCGCTGTGGGTGGGAGTAGTGTGGTCTCAGTGGACACTCACCAAACACAATAGTAGACTGGCTCACAGCTACTCGCACATGTGTGGCGCTAATGATCTCTCGCTATCTCACTCACTTTGACATCCAACAACATCTCTCGCTATCTCGCTCCCTCTCTCTCTCTCCCTCGCGCTTTCTCTTTCGCGCACACACACGCAAAGCGTGCACAGCACAATTAACAATAACGCAAACCTTTGCAATAAAAACAATTCGCATTCACTTTTGGGCCAGCATCGCACACACACACACACACACACACACGCACACATACGCAAGTTCACACATGTTTGAGTGTGTGCGCTGACATTAATGGGTGCAATGCTAAAGCAGCGCAGTCGACAGCGCAGCCAGCGTTGACAGCAGCTTTCTGTGTGTTTGTTTCGTTGGGTGGTTTGAACAGGTCGCGTCCACTCGTGGTCTGCCTCGCAACTTGTGACTTGCAACCAGCAGCAGCAACTAGCAGCAGCTTGCAACATGCTGCATGCAACCACCCGAACAACCGCCCACCCACCGAAGCAAATGCCGACGACGATGCCGATGCAGAAGCTGCAAAGATTAATGTGCATTAGCCGGTGTTGACCGCGCTGGGTGAGCATTAAGCCTAACTATGAACGAGCATTCCCAAGTGCACCAGCAGCAGCAGCAGCAGCAGCAGCAGGCAACTCCTTCCTCCAATTGCAATTACAGACATGAGTGTACTCATTTACACTCATTCACACACACAAACTTGTCTAAGAGGGAGAGTGTCTTATATGTATATATAGATTTCGAGAAAACAAACCACTCGTGCATATATTCGTGATTGTACTCATGAATGGACTCACGAATAAACTTACACTGCTACATAATTTATTATACTTATAAATAATCTCGAGAAGTTTGCGAATACACTCATAAATGGACATTCGTACGTACACTTATTTATTAACAATAAAATCTGTAAAATCATTTAATATGAATACTCTGAATATATTCGTGACTATACTCGTGAATGGACTCACGAAATTTTTTTTTTCATATTTGCATATACAATACACAAATTAAACCGTTTAATTATTTATTATGAATGTATTTATAAAAACTCTGATTATTGCAAAGATGAGTATGAATATGTTGAGTATGTTTATATCTATATAAAATGTATGTCTTATTCTTTTCTAAGCCTTAAAATGTGTACTCAATTTATACACTCACGAACACTCATATATCGACTAAATGAAAGGTGATTCACATAAATATGTTCTCTTATGCAACTGCATTAATGAATACAAATCACATGAAAACGATCAGTAAAACACTCGTAAATATATTCATAAATACAGATGTCAGATTGATAATTATTCTATATCGATTCTGTAACGACTAATGATAATTAAGCAAAAGAGATAAATACTTAATAATATACATTTATAATTTATTTTGAATGTGTGTGTGTGTGTGTGTGTGTGAGTGTGATTGTGTGATTGCTACTCAATCCATTCGAAGCCGTTTGGCACTCAATAACAGCCGCAAGAGGCACCTGAACTTCAACCCATTCGCTCATTGACTGCGACCAACTACGAATAACTACGAATAGCTACGAATAACTACGAATAACTACGAATAAATGCCAGGTTAACAAGCAAAGTTCGGCGACAACAGTTCCAGCTTCAGCTTCAGCTTCAGCTGCAGCCTCAGCGCCGGCTGCTGTTCGAACGCCGACTGACTGGCATCGGCTGGCGTTGGGGCTTGCGACCAGGCAGGCGGCTACTGCCGGCCGATAGCTTTGGCGCTGGCAGCGACGTCAGCGTTGCGAGTGGTTTGGTTGGTTGGCAGCAGCAACAGCAACAGCAACAGCAACAGCAGCAGCAGCAACAGCAGCAGCGCCTCTTGTTGAATGGAGGAAGATGGGCATAAACTAAGTTTAGTTTATTAGATGCACACGAGCAGCCGCGTTGTGAGGACGTGCCACACAAGTTCCTGCTTAAGTTCTGCCGGTTCGCGCGCGCCTAAAACAAAAACAAAAATAAAAAAAAAAACAAATTAAAAATAAAAAAGACGTAACTGGACAACATGTGTTTCTAGTGTCTTCCAGCCGCAAATTTGGCAAAATTGTGGGTAATTTTTGCAATTGTAAATTTGCAAACGAATCAATGCTTTTTGTTGCTGTTTGGTTTTTTTAGTTGTCGCCTTGATTTGCGCGGCAAATGTCGTCTTAAGTTGCGCGCACATTGTGCTCATTATTGTTGTTGTTGTTGTTGCTTCATTCAGAAGCAAACGCCGGTTGCGCGAGGGTTGGGCGAATAACGGACAATGGACAATGGACAACGGACAACGACAGCAGCAACAGCAGCAGCGAAGGCAGCAGCTGAGCCGAAGCTGCTTCTCATTCTTCTTCTTCTCATATTCCTTTGAAGCTCGCACGCTTCACACATGTGTGAAGTGCCGTTATCAACTGCGCGTCGCGTCGCTGCCAGCGTCGACGTCGCGACGTGTGCAGTCTTGCATGAAACAGTCGCCACATCGAACTTGGCTATTTTCATTTGAGCTTTGGGGCGCTCTCCCTCCCTCTCTCTCTCGCTGCTGCTTGGGCTTGCTGTGTTGCGCGCTCGCTCGCACTAGCTACACACATGTATATAACTCGCTCTCGCATTCGTGTGTGTGTGTCCACCCCCACATACGCACACATAGACACATACACACACATGTGGCGGCCAACGGACCAACGAGTGCCAGCAAACCAAATAAACAAACGCAGTAGCAGCGCAGTCAGCAGTCAGCAGTAGCAGACCACCAACCCACCAACCCACCACCATCACCACCACAACAACAACAGCAAGCATAATAACAATAACAACAACCCACCACCACCAACCAGTGCTAAAGGGCTGTAGCTTTGGCGTTGGCGTTGACGCTAACGGCGATGCCGACGTTAGCGTTGGCGTCGCTTAGCCAAAATCAAATTTTCAGATTGGCATTAAAGTGCAAAACCCTAAAATAAAATTGAATTATCTGAACGTGTGCGTCCACAGTCGCTCGCAGGACATCGTCGCGTTCGGACATGCTCTCGTCGCTGCTCTGTCTCTGTCTAAGTCTCAGTCTCTGCCTCAGTCACTGGCTTTGGCTCGCATAAGCTTCGCCACTGCCACTGCCACTGCCTCAGTCGCAGTCACAGTCACCACTGCCTGCCTGCCTGCCTGCCTGTCTGTCTCTCATACAAACGTTCGTTCGCTCACTCACACACACAAACACACGTTTGCTCTCTCACGCACTGTGTTCGTCCACTCGTCAAGCTTTCGTTCGTTTCGTTTTGCCGACGACGACAACGACGACGAAGAAGAAGTTCTCTTGCCCATTCACCACTCACTGGCCTCTCGTGCACTGCTGCTCTGCTAGTGGTGTTGTGTTGGTGTTGGTGTTGGAGTGTGTGTTGGTCTCGTCACGGCGCTTTGTGCTTTGTTGGACAACGAAAACGACGACGACGACGGCGACGACAACAGAGCGACAGTCGCAGCCGCAGTCACAGCCGCAGCAGAGCCAGCGAAGACGCGCTCGCCGCTCGACGCCTCGCAGTAGTCGCGTACTTCCGCCGTTACCGTTAGCACCATACATTTCTCTGACGAGGCTGCCATCGCCGTCGCGGTGCACGCAGCCAGCAGCAAGTAGCCAGCAGCAGTTAACGCAAAACTCAACTGCAACAATAACAGTTAGCCAGAGGACCACGACAAATAATGACGCGTTCTTCATAAACGAATCAAAAAACAATTGCAATTTTTTTTTAATTCATTTGGTTGCACATCTCTCGACCTCTACTAGTAAATACTTCCTTCATCCGCTCGTTTCTAAATACCCGGTCTAAACGGACACGCGACACACACACACCCACAGAAAGTGCAATTTTTTTTAAGTGTCTTGTGTTGAAGTCATTTCCAATTGGATGGCAAATGTGTTGCCAATTGGAATAAGCCGCTAACGACATCAACAACAGCAACAAGAGCAACGTGAGACAAGAAACAGCAACAAGGCGTTGATAAAGTTGTTTAGCAAAACAAAAAAAAAAAAAAAACGAAAAACGAAAAACAAAAAAAAAACCCACAAATAATGTGGCCAAAAGGAACGCGCAAAAACAATTTTGTCAGCTGCCAAACTGCCAATAACAACAAAAACATCAACGACAACTTAGAATAAGCAAATAAGAATTACAGTGCTAACGGTTCCTATACGAAATCAATTGAAGAAGTCGCAAGGGGAAGAAGCAGCACAAGCATATAAAGAAGAAGAGAAGAGCAAGAAGAAGCAGCAAGCAGCAAAAGTGTTTTTTCGAGTGCGAAATTTGTTTATTTTTTTTTTTTTTGTTTGTTTGTTTGTAAGATTGTTTTAAATAATATATCGATGAAAAACATATAATAAAATATTATAATGTTCAACATCTCAATCTGAAAAGGTGGGCAAAATGACAACAACAACGAAAACGACAAGAAAATACATAAAACTGAAGCTGGCCAATGGCCGCCGTGTGGGACCCATGTGAAAAAGGCCACAACAGCAAATAAGAAAGAAAAAAAGAAAGAAAAAGCAAAGATCACAAGGAAAGTGCATTTTTTCCCCAACACGAATAACTTCTAAAAAACAAAAAAAAAAATAAATAAAATATATTAAAAAAAACCACAACAAGTGCAATACAAATTAAGAAACAAATCAAAAATTAAAAATAAAATTGAAGATCATCAAAACATTTATCAAAAGTGTGCAACAACAACAACAAAGAGCAACAGCTCAACGGAAACAGGAGCAGAAGTAGAAGAGGGAGAAGACGGAGCAGGAGGAGGAGGAGGATTAAACTGGAGTAGGAGGAGTTGCCCGCCCAGCTGCCTTTGCGTGGGCGAGCGCTCGAAAAGTTTTGAAACACCTTTGGAAATTGTAACAAAAATGAGAATTAAAATGCCCGCGGTTCGAATTGCACAAGGTGAGTACTCAAATTTGAAGCATAAACAGCTAAAATTTAAATTATATAAAATTGCACAAAAGTACAAATAACTGCATGTGTGTGTAAGTGCGTGTGCGTGTGTGTGTGTGCCACCAGTCGATTGGAATTGGAATACTAAACACAATACGACACTTGCCACATCGATAATTTCTAAAATAAACAAACAGTTTCTGCACCAGTTTGCCAAACTTCAAAACTACTTATTGAAATATAATATATATGTATATATATATATATATATATATATATATAGATATAGATATGTAAAATAAAAGCTTCACACATGTTTATCTAAAATCATGGAAAGTATATATGTAAACTATAAAGTTGAATGCGTGGCAAGTGGAAAGTTTCAATTATATATGCAGCTTGGTGTGCTTTACTCAATATACACAGTTCAATTTGATACTCCTGGAATGTTGCAACTTCGAATACACAAACTTTTGAGTAATAATACTTAATATCTTCCCAAGAATGCTTAACTATTTTGATTGAGCAAAGTTTTGAAACTGAACTTCAGCAAATTGATGGCACTGCCGAAAGTCAACTTTGGACTAAATATAAATATCTTTATCTAAATATTATCATTATATAACGTCAGATTTCAGTCTGAATATTTGTATATATAAATATTCTTTTTTTTCAACTTTAACTATATATATTATATATTAAAATACTGAATACTACTAAAGGAATTGAAAATTAAAAATGTGAGCTTTAATTGAAAACTGGATTTATTGTTTTATATTTATTTTATTTTTTTATTTTATTTAAGATTTGTTTCGAGCTGTTGCTGGATACGTTAATTTATTTATTTATATATACAAACAAATGCACGTAACTGTTTATGACGTTATTAATAAATATATTGGCCAGATGATATATGTAAATATATATTTAGTGTATGATATATGTATGTCGTAGCTCATATATCATGGCCAGTTCTCGGGATTGTTTTTTTTTTATTTTTTTTTTATGTTTTTGTGGGTTTTGTATCTACTTCGGTTATCGCGACGATATCGCAATGCTCCGGAAATCAGAGTCCGCCCGTTTAGGTGTGTTTGCAATGATTTCTCCGATTTTTTTCGTGTTCTCGTTTGTTGTTGTTGTTTTTGTTGTTTTTTGTTTTGTTGGCGGTTGTAAAGTTAACGTCAGTCTTTATTGTTTAGTGGGTTTATTGCTTATTATTATTATTATTATTATGACTATTACCGTATTCCACGTAGCCTTTGGGGGGCGTTGGGTCCGGCTAAACCTGCCACATTTTGGCGAGTGTATACGTATCTATATCTCCTTATTTTTATTTATTATTATTATTATTTTTTGCTTAACTGTTACTGTGGCTATATCTGTAGCTGTAGCTGTATCTCTACCTGATCACGGCTAGTTCAAAGCGAAATCAGAGCCGTATAACCATAAACTTCACACACGCGCAGCCACACACACTCTCTGATTTGCACACACACATATGCACACATATATATATATATATATATGCATATATATGTATATATCCGTACGCATTTGGGCATTTCCGTATCAGCGCTCATAAAATGTGACTTGCCGTTAGTTTTGGGCAGAGATTCGTTTTATGAACGATACCCATTCAACTTGGCCAAGACGGGGTATAGCCGAGCTGTATATAGAAGCGTGTAAAGGACGACTCCTATCTAAATCCAACACAGGTAGATCGGTATTTATATAGCAATCCTAGCCTATACTTAAGCATAGCTCATTTCAATATAATAAAATTATTGTAAGCAACTCTGTTAATCGATGAGCAACCCTGCTGATCGCGACATTTGTTTACTTAACATTTGTTCTGATGAATGAATAGTTTTTTATTTATTTGTCTACAGGATATCTCGTAGTCGTGATCTCTCTCTTTGTCTCTTTCTCTCGGTGTGGACTAAATCAGTTTTGTTTTGTTGCTGCCCCCGCAGCCTGCTGCACCCTGTTTAAGCATTGTTATCTGCTCTGTTATCTAGATAACATTGCCGTCCAGCCCTGAACTGAACTGCCCAATGACGCACTTGCCACGTTTCCCTTTGCTGGCCATTTATCAGCAAACCGAGCACAGAGTAATGTGGAGCTGCTGCTGCTGCTGCACCTGCCCCATCCCCACCTGAGAGACGACCATCCCCACCCCAACCCCTGCAATGTCGTCGAAACAGTTTTAATTGCTCGCAAAGTTGTTTGCCTTGTTTTGTTGTCGTTGTTGTTGTTGTTGTTGTTACGATATTTTTCGGTTTATTTGTGTTACAAATCAAAAGAAACAAGCTCGTTGAATGGGGGCATGCGGTTTGGGGGGGATCTCTAGTGTTTCTAGTGGCAAATCGGGCAGTATTCTCTGTACAACTGATAACGACTAGAACTGGAGCTCTGGCGACTAATTGCTGTGGACCCGCTTGGAGTTTTGGATACAGGCACCCCCCACCCTATCAAAAAAAAAAAGAACAAAAAAAAAAACTCGCCTCGTTTATCGATAGCTGTTGTGCCCAAAATTGCTGTTGTTGCGCCCCTTTCCCCCATTGCCCCATCCACTTGTGCACCTCAGAAGAACCCCATCAACATCAGGTGTGCCTTCGTATCATAATTAATTGTTACAATTTCATTATTTTTGTCTCCATTGTTGGTGTTGCTGTTGTTGGAATCTCTTTTTTTGATCTACGAATTTACAAGATTTCGTCATGCCGCATGCCGCATCGCAGCTAATGAGTAATTTTCGACTACAACTGCAATCAAATGGATGACATGACGAAGACGGAGAGACCATCTGAGGGGTAACTGACCAAAAAAAAAAAATGAAAAAAAAAGAATGAAGAAGTTAGCGAATTCCATTCAATTCAATTTTGAATACCTAACAATCACTGCAATGAATAACTTGAATCATCTCTTCCAAGAAATGTTACGAAATTATAAATGTTGAAGTTTCTTAGATATATTTCTAGGTGACTAATTTATTAGTTTATGTTTGCATTCATATATTTTATTATTTATTCATATTATTATTATTATTATTATTATGAATATAATAATTCATTCATATGTATATTAATCATTCATATTATTATATAAGTTATATTGTATACAAATCATAGTTCATAGACAACAGTTGAAATATGTCCAAACAAAATAGATTTCATTCAAATCATTCAGATATTTAAAAATTGAGTATTTTGAATATTTGAGATACTTTTGCTTCGCTTGTCACTCGTATTCATAAGGAAGACACATTCATTTTGAAGAACAAACAAACCAATTTCGCTTTTTTTTTTTTAGTTTAGTAAGTTTAGTTTAGTTTAGTTTAGTTTGCATGTCTTTGCCTTGAAGCGTGCCCAATTCACCTGCTCCTTAAGTACACGACTCCTCTTCCTCCTGCTCCTCCTCCAGCTCATCCCAACTCATATGTAAATCGGTACCCTAGCAGAGGTCGCCATAATTTTATCATGATGCTTGTAACGTATCAAAGGAGATGTCTCCGATCCCATCAATTATATATATATATATATGTATATTCCTGATCTGTTTCTCTGCGAACTAGTCGAATACTTTATAAAGAATATATTTTACAGCTGCCCAAAAATAAACTCTGACGGACTTTTTCTAAAATGTTTAATAAAGTTTCGATGGGAGCAGGTGGGTTGCAAGAGTGTTGCAACTGCGGCGTGTTGTTTTTTATTTTCACTTGTTGTTGTTGTTTTTTTTTTTGCCAGTCCCTCAAGCCGCGAGTCCACGTGACCGTCGTTCCGCTTGACTTCGAATCGCACTCACAAAACACTCACTGACAAACACTCACAACACTCAAACGGTCAAACGCTAATCGAGCGGCAAATGCAGCTGGCCTCGAATCAGTTGAATCGATAGTTTTCACTCGGCTCGGACAGCCGGAGTGGGCACATGCTGCTGCCCCTGCACCTGCCCCATGACGCTGCCACCGTTGTTTTTGGTTTGTTTTTTTTCGCTTTTAATTTGATTATCGACCAAACAGTGTCCATTAAATGAGCGACCGACCGCGGTCGCGTCCGTTTGCCATTGTTATCCAGCTCCTGTTCGAAAGCGTGCCATGGCAACGTCTCTGTCAGAGTCGAATGCTCCTCGCTCCCTCCTCCCCCACTTGCCCATTTGTTATAAGAAATAACAGCAGCACAACACACTCACAACACACAGAACACAACTCAATTGCAACCCCCATCCTCCGTTCCAATCCCCAATTCCATTCGCTTGTGTCGTGTCATGTGGATGGATGTCAAACTTTTGTCCAGCTGCGGCTTAAGCGGCACCAAAGGGGTGAGAATGGAGGGTGAGTGGGGGGTGTGCTGCTGGAACTGATGTATTTCAATTGCGACAGGAGCCTGCAGGACATCTCTGAAGGCAGTCCCCGCCACCCCCACCCCAAAATCCCACCAAATAAATGGCAACTTTGGCTAGCAAATATCTCGCTGCGGGTAAGCTGGTCTCCCAGTCTCCCTCTCTCTCGCTCTCTCGCCCTCTCTCTCTCTCTCTCTCTCTCTGTCTTTGTGTGCTGATGTAGTCGTCATGCGGCACACGGCTGGAGTCAAAGCCGTTGTCGTCTGTGCCACCGACTGCTGCCACTGGCAGCATAATCAGCCACAACAGCGCGCAGCAAGTTGCTTCCGCTGCGGCGACTTCAGAGCTCCTCCTTGCCCCATTCTCCCATTCTGCGATTCTCAAATTGTGAGGCGGTGCTCCTCACTAGGTGCATCCGCAGCCGTGTCCGTCTGACGCAGCCGTGTCCGTTTTTTATTCGACACGGCGGCCAGCGGGCGGTCGGAGCCAGTCGGTCGGCCAACCAAAAAAAAGCCCAGCCAACAACAACAACAACAACAACAACAACAACAATGAGAACAAGAAGAAACGCTAAGACTGTGGCACTCGGGGCACTGCCAACTTGACTTGACTCAACCCAAACCAACTCGACTCGGATGCGGATTCGGATTCGTATTCGGATTCACATCCATGCACACTCACATTCACATTCACATTCACATTCACAGCGAGTCATATTCACATTCACAGATTCCGGCCAGGCGCATGAATTGTTTTGCACTTTCTTTTGTTTTAAATACGCTTTTGCCTTTTGTTTACCCCATCTGCACCCCTCCCCAACACCACCTACGTGTCCCTCTCTCTCTCTCTCTCTCTCTCTCACTCAGTCCACTTTTTAAGTTTTCGTCCAAAAATAATAAAAAATAAAACACAAACATGAAATGAGGCAAACAAAGCGAAGCGCAGTTGGATGAAAAAAATAAAACACAAAATATGAAAAAACCCCTATGAAAGTCAGTATGTGTGTGTGTGTGTGTGTGTGTGTGTGTGTGTGTTGGTTACACTCCCAAAGAGAACAAAATAAAAATAGAATCTGCAGCAAATGCAAATCCAGAAGAAATCATGTGTCCTGAAACGGGACAGCTGCAAATTTGGTCGTTTTTTATTTAAAATTAATAACTTTGAATAGAATTAAATGGGAAAATTGTGGAAAATCACACATCTGAATTGCCACTTGAAGCCAAAACTCATAAATTATGTTAGTGTAATTTTCTAGTTTTTTAATTTTTAAATACTTACGAAAAGAATTGCATTTTAAAATTTATAAAAAGAAGACGATTTTCAAACTTAACTTTGCACAACTAAAATTTTATTGCATTAAAATAAATTTATGAAATATATTTAAAAATGAAATTGTATTAAAGGAAATTGAAATGCATAACTGAAAAGTGTTTGAATTTCATCATTATTAAATTAGCCACAAGTGGCAAGTGGCAGGGGGCATGTGGGGCGTATACGCGATTTCTGTCCGTTTGCCTTTTGTAGCTGACCAGCTGCTGTTGCTTCTTCTTCTTCTTCTGCTTCTTCTTTGCGCTGTTTGCTTTTGGGGAATGCCCGACGAAAGCGAAAATGAGCAAAGCAAAGAAAAACAAAAAAGAAAATCCGCCAGACGGGCAGCCGGAAAATAGCTAAAAAAAAAGCAAAAAACCGTAAAGGAAGAGGAAAAGGAAAATGAAGGCAAGTGGCAAACTTAATGAATCTTTTACGGCGTTTGTTTTGACGCGCATATTTTGATGACGTCGGCGTCGGCGTCGTCGTCGGCGTCGTCGTCGTTGCCGCAACGTTGTCGTTGTCGCACTTTGGCAAACTTTTCACTTTTCACTTTCAATGGCGGCCGCAGCGCAGATAGCGCAAAATAAGAGCCACCCACCAAAGCCGCCCCACCCCCTCCCCTCCGTAAGGGAACTTGGCACCTTTGTGCTTGCCGCTGCGGTGGGTGGCGGTTTGCCGCCTCCACTTTTGCAACAGGAGCAGCTGTTAAATTTGCGTAGCCAGCGAGCAAAACAAACCACAAAATTTGTGGCAGGACGAGACGAGGCGCGGTGGGGTGGGGCGGAGCTGAGCGTCGCAAGCATTTGAGTGATTCACAGAGAATACCACCAAAAAGTGCCGCTTCTCCCCTCCCCTCTCACAATGTTGCGGCGCACGCGCCTCGCAGCAAATGTTGCCTACGATTTGCATTTGCTGCTGTTGCTCGCGCATCCTGTGGCACACAACATGGGCAGGCGTTCTCATCGCACGTGCCACAAGTTGCAACTTGAGACTAGAGCGGCTGCCGCTTCCGGCCAGGAAATACGCCAAGCAACAACAAATGATTATGTGCCGAAAAAGGCGCCTAAAACGCTGTGATTTTCATTATTTTTTTAAAATTTTTTTTTTCATTTTCCTTTTTTTTTGTCAATTGCGTTGCGCATAAATTAAAAAGCCTGCTGCCTGCTGCCTGCTGCAAGCTGCCTACTTTGCTTTGCCCTGCCCAAACGCACTTGCCACCTCACCTCTCTTCTCTTGCCTTAGTCTTAGCCTTCAGTTCGCCAGTTGATTAGTTCCAGGACCAGGGCCGAGAGTCATTCATTAAAAGGCTTGGTCGCCTACGCAATGTCAAAATGTGGCAAGAACCACAACCTGCCCTTCAATTGCCCATACCCATTTTTACTGAAGATGCTACCCAGTGGTCGCTTGTTGTCGTTGTTGTTGTCGTTGTTGTTGTTGTTGTTGTGGTTGTCTTTTGGGTTTGGTTTTGGCTTTGGCTTTGACTGTTTTGTCTACCTTCGGCTGGCTTTTTTAATTGAGCAGCGCAATTATTATTTGCTGGCTGGCCGGCTGTCTACTCATTCATTCATTTACTCACTCACTCAGTCAGTCAGTCCGTCAGTCAGTCCGTCAGTCAGTCAGTCAGTCATTCATTTATAAATAGCGCACGAAGCGCAGAATTGAATACGCTGCCCACGCAGTCTCTTGCGGCGCCGCACCCAGCTCCAGCTCCAGCTCCAAGCAGAGCTTTGATTTCGACCAGGAACCACGGGAATGGGCAACTTGCAACTCGGCAACATGGGGTCAGCGGTTCAGGGAGTGTGTCTGTGTGTTTGTGTGTGGTTCCCTTTTTTTTTGTTTGTTTGTTGTTCTTTTTGTTTTTGTTTCGGTTTCTGTCAACCTGAATGAGGTATTCCCTATTGAGAAGTAGCTATCTCTCTCTTTCTCCCTCTCGCCATCTCTCTCCCACTGCGTAGCTTACTTTTTTATGTGGGTGTTGATGCCGCAGCTGAATTCAATAAAAACTTCACAGCCAATGAGCCCCGCTTATTGATGCTCTTGCGGAAAGTATTTCAATTTTCTTGCAACAATTGCAACATTTTTGAAGAAAGTAAAGTTGACCAACGACAGTTTAAAAATTCGGTTATTTTCGAATAAATTTTAAATTTTTGTTTGCTTAAAAAAAAAGACTTTCACTGGCTAAATTTAAATATTGCTTGATAAATTCAATTTTTTTGGAAAAAGCTTCTTTTTTCATTCGTGTTGATCAATGAAAAACCAGAACAAAATTCAAATAATTAAATAAAAACTGCTGAAAGTTGGAAGACAGTTGACTCAAATGGAAAGAGTATTAAGTTTTCGGATGGCTCACTGGATTATTATGATTTTATTTCTCTTTTTTGGCATGTGACCAACTGAAAGACGACGCGTGCTGCAATCTCAGAGATTTGCTCGTCTCGTCTCGTAGGTGTGGGTGCGGCTTCAGCCCAGCCCCGGATGGATGGATGGATGGATAGATGGATGGTTATTTAGCTGCTTTCGATGATGATGATGACGATGATGATGATGATGATGAACAACAAGATAATGATGATGATGGCTTGGGTTTTTGGGTTGGTTGCTTAGCTGGCATAATTTAATTCAATGATTACTGATTTAAAATGAAACGAAGACGTCGCATGACGTTGCCAATGCCCCAACAACAACAACAACAACAACAACTGACAAGAAGGCGACGCGTGCGTCCGCAGCTCAAATAAATAAATCAATCATGGCACTCTCGTGCTGCAGGCGAACAACAACAACAACAACAACAACAACAACAACAACAACAGCAAAGCACACACACAATTGTTGGAGCCGCATCCCCCCTCAGCTGCCCCCTTCTAGCTGCCATCATCCAGACCCACCTTGAAAGATGTGTGTGTGTGTTTATATGTGTGTGTGTGGGGGGCACTCCCCATTTCCGCTTGCCTGGCGATTAATATCGAAGAGATGGCACCACAAAATAATCCCCATCAACAAAGTGGGGAAACCTTGTACCCTAATTCAGTACACCTACCCCCCTTTACCCACTCTCCCCCTCCTCTCTCTCTCTCTCTGGCCATCTGCATTATGATTATCAGCTTGCAACGATTATCATTGGCAGAGAGAGATGCCATTCTCAGTGCACACCTTAGCCTGTTGCAAGTATCCACTTTCGTCACACATAACAACACACATTCCTCAATGATTGCTTGAATGCAACTCACACTCAGACTGTGAATACACAATGAGTACCCATCCCAATCACTCACAAGCGGTTACTCGTGAATACGGCTTAAAACAGCAAGATGAATCCATTTTAGTCAATTGACTATGACTATGAATATGACTACGACTACGAGTATGAGTATGAATGAGTGCAGTGGGCCACTCAATTGAATAGTTTGAATGTTTAGCAAATTTAACGAGTTGGAAAATTATTGTGAGTAATAAAAATAAAAATAAAAAATTGATTTGATTTAGCACAAAATAAATATTAATATATATTTCAACTAAATGTCAAGTTTAAGTATTATATATATAATATGTACAATAATAATAATAATATATATATATATAGATATATATATAATTTGGTCATCAAAGCTTAAAGTTTATTTTGTTTGTATTTTATTTACCCTCAATTTAATCGTGATTTTTGCAGAGAACTCTTTTTTAAGTTGCTTGCGATTTCCCCCTCTACCCAAAGGCAAAGACAAATATGCACAATCGCCTAACACACCCCTACCCCCCTCCGCACTCATTTTCCTGCTGCCCCCTTTTTAAAAACGCACTCAGATTTCAATGGGCACGCGCGACTTTTAAATCGCTTGCTCCTCATTCGTTGCGCTTGTTTCACATGTGGGGAGCTGCTGTCTGTATATGTGTATGTGTGTGTGTTTGTGTGTGTGTGTGGCTGTGTGTGTGTGAGTGCCCAGTCTCCAAGACGCGCTCTGATCTTTGTCAACGCTTTCTTGTTGTTTTTGTTGTTGTCTTCTTCCTATTGTTATTCGCATTACTGTTGTTGCTGTTGCTGTTGTTGTTGTTGTTGTTGTCGTTGTTGACGCCTCCCCTTTTATATTTTCATTCAGTTTTTGTTGTTTCTTTTTGCGTTTCTTGTGTCGAGAGTTTCTAGTTACAATTCGACTGATAACTTATTTACTTTGGGTTGGGGCTTTGCTTTGGCTTTGCTCGTCCGTCCGTCCGTCCGTCTGTTCGTCTGTCCGTCCGTTTGTTCAAAGTCGATTTCTTTGTTTTTTTTTTTTGGTTTTATTTCTTTTTTGCCGTTGGCTCTGCCTCTCAGCTCGAGTTGGCCCTGGCCCAGCCCCAGTCGCAGCCCCAGTTGGCTGCCTGGTTGGCTGCTTGATGCGAGCGAGACACAACGCAACCAAGACCGACTGTGTGTGCGACAGAGAGAGACAGAGAGAGAGGGAGAGCTGTGGCCAAGCGCATTGAATGAATATCAGCAGCAGCAGCAGCAGCAGCAGCAGCAGCAGTCGAACACTCAAAATACTTCAACTCAGCAGCGCTGCTGAGCAGGTTTCTTTTTGCTGCTGGCCACCGACAGAGAGAGACAAAGCGAGTGTGTGTGTGTGTGTGTGTGTTGGTGTGAGTGTGTGTGATTGAGAGCGCGTGCTGTTTGCTTATCTGCTGCCGTGTTACGTTTTTGTTGTTGTTGTATTTGTTTTTTTATTTGTTGTTATTAGCAGCGTTCGCTGATGGGGAGCTCTTCACACCTGTCGATCGCAGCAGCGATCTCCGATCTGCCCAGCCTCGAATTGAGAGCGTGTGCCTCGCTCTCTCTCCCTCTCCCTCTCTTTCTCGCTCACTCTGTGTGTGTGTGTGTGTGTGTGTGCGTGTGCTTAGCTGGCTTTTTGATTGGCCAGACCTTGATATCTCGCCCGTACATAGGCCGAGACCGGGCCAGGCCAAGCCCAAAGCTGCGTCCAACACAGTCAACAACAGCAACAACAATCAGCCAACGACTGCTGGCGCTGCGTGAGCTGGTCGACAACGTCTCTGGGCTCGGCCAAGGCACTATCATCATCATCATCATCATCAGCATCGTCATCATCATCATCATCCACATTGATTGTCGACTCAAAACTGGGCCTGGCATCTGCGTCTGCGTCTGCGTCTTCGCCTGCGCAGCATGCCCACAACAACAACAACAACAACCAAACAGATTTGCATATATATATATATATATATATATATATATATATATGTATAGCTTGGCCGATTTATATACCACACATAGCTTGTACGCCATTTTGTGGCAGAGCGAGAAAGAGTTGAGCAAGATTTGCAGTTGCAAGTTGGCTGCTTGCCGCTGTGGCACAGCTTGAGCTGCCACATTTATTGGCTACCGTCTCTCACAGGGGTTCAAGTTGCACAAACAAACATTTCCCGGCTTCACATTCGGGAAAAGTTGTTTCAATCTTTGCTTATTTGACACATTTCTATTTATGTGCAGCAATTTTTTTGGATCTGCGCATAAATTTTACTCGAATTATTCAGTTTTTGGCAGATATAAGTCACTAGTGAGGGAAGAGAATGTTGATGGAAAGGTAAATCGCAGGGCTCAGATCTGCCACAAATCAGATGAATGTATTCGCAATGTATTCGCAATGTATTCACATGTCTTAAATGACTGCTTGAGCTTGAGCTAAAATTAAAGGCGAGAGTGCAAAGGCCTCAGAATGGTTGAAAATTACCGTTGGCTACTTGAGCACACCTTGTGCCGTGTGGCAAGCAAATAAACGCCGTTGCAAGTGGCAGGCAGTCTGGGGCAGGCAGTCTGGGGCAGGCAGTTACTTCTATTTGACTCCTTGTGCGTGTGTCAATCTAAACTGTTCCATGTGTGTGTGTGTGTGTGTGTGTGTGTGGTTGTGGCATATGCAAAAGGAAAAGGCATGCATCAACTGGCGCAGACACTGACTGACTGACATACACAGCACTAAGAGGGGGGGTAGCCGGGCTAAGGATGCAAATGGGAATGGGGATGGGGATGAGGATGGGGATGTAGCTGCGTTGAATCCTTTTTGGAGCCAGGGCCAAGTCAGTTTGCATCATCATTTAGCGCAGGCGAGCGAGCAGCTAAAGCGTCTCCATTGTTGGGCACAAGTTGCGCATAATTGAAACATAAAACGCTTGGACACCAATTCACAAAAGGCAACCGACGAGGCAGCTGTTGTGGCAGCCAAAGGAGGCGCAAACGCAGCACAGCGGCACCCAAGAAAATATGCTGAATGGCCACGTGTACTGACTGGGTGGCAGGGGCTGGCAGGGGGGTGGCAACAAAAAGAAGGAGGGGGGCGGGGCAGCAGCAGGCAGCAAGCAGCAAGCAGCACTGGGAGCTGTGCATTGTGCGAGGCCAGAAGAAAAGAGACAATTGTGTGTAAGAAAGATATGCAAGTTCTCTGTGTGTGTGTGTGTGTGTGTGTTGCCAAGTTTACGAGTGTATGTGTGTGTGTGTGTGATTTATGTCGCTATGTTTGGGTTGCTGTTGAACGATTTGTTGTAAATTGAAGAGTGCCAAACCGCACATTTGAATATGCCAGCTCAGTGTGTGTATCGAGTGTGTGTGTGGTGTGTGTGTGTGTGTGGTGCGGTGTGTGTGTGTGTGTGGTGTGACTAGCTCATGTCACTGCTAATAAGCCACAACAACTACAAATTGAACAAGACAGCCACACAATGAATAATGAATAATGCTAGATGAGCCAATTCGAATGGAATTATGACTTATAGAAGAGTAGTTGATATTCATGAATGCCTCAAATTGTATTCACAATTATTGAATAACCATTCATATGATCAAAAACTAAAGATTGCAAATGTTGACTAAAAGAAATAAATACTTTAAATTGTATTCACTTTCATGAGTGGAATCATAATTAAATCCTGAAATCAGGCAAAATTCTCTGAATATGTCATATTCATATTTATTCATATTAAACACATTATTGCAACATGCTTAAAAGCGAGCTTGCAACTTTATTCAGTGTGCACTTTTTGCTACTTATCTGCCACATTCCGTGGCATAATTCGGTTTAAATTGTGATTAGTTTCGAGTATTTCCATTGGATGCATTCGCTTTCGGTGCTGACATGTTGGGAGAGGAGGGGCAGCCATATTGTGTTGCCACACCATTGATTGCTATGGCAACACAGCTAGTATATTATATTTGCAGCCTCTGTGCATCACTCCCCACCCTCCACCCACCCCTTAGAAAAGCGCCCGAAAATTATTTGCACCCATAAACTTTGTCCGCTTTTCAATTATTTCAAGTTGCGCATTTTATTTGCTGCTGCTTTTTGCCCGTCGCGACTGCTGCCACCGCGCGCTGCCCCGTTGCGGTTGCCACCCACACATGGGGCACACGGTGGTGACCGACAGGCACCAACCCCCAGCCGGAGTATGCGTCAGCATTTTCAGCCAGAGATGCATTGCGATTCTCTTGACCCCCAGTTAAACTGCCAAAAAAAAAAGAGGAGCAGACGCGAAAACAAAAACGCGAACAAACCGACGAAAGGACGGACACCGAACAGGGACAGCGAGGGACAGACACAGTTCGAGTTGCCATAGACATGTCGAGGGGAGGAAGGAAGCGGCAAGGAAGCACAGCCTCATCCTCAGCCTCAGCCTCTGCTTCAGCTCCAACTTTCATTTGTTCACAATTTGTGTCCTGCCCTGCGGTGGAAGCTGCTGCTGCTGCTGCTGCTGCTGCGGTTAAGTTCTCCGAAATTGCAGTCATAGTCTGCTACATGAGATACACACATGTACATCTATATATATACATATATATATACATATCTGTATATATATATATATATATATGCATATACATAACTGCGGTGTCTGGACGGATTTTCGTTGGGTCCTCGGCAGGGACACGCTGCCCAATAAGTGGCAAAAACGACGCGTGCTTTTTAGAACGCAGCTACAGCAAAGGCAACAGCAACCAAGGTCCAAGGTCCACTTTGGAGCCGGGCAGGACGTGTCAGGAGAGAGTGGGAGGGGGGGGGGGGCGTTGAGGCATTGCCCGCAGCAGCACGAATCAGTCAGCCGCAGTTGCAGCATAAAGTTCATGTTGCAACCAAACAGTTGCAGGATACAGGATACTGCTGCATAGAGACAAGGAGAGATGCAGAGAAAGACAGAGAGAGATACATAGAGAGAGAGAGAGAGAGAGAGAGAGGAGAGTAGCATACATCACAAATAGAATCGACAGGACTTTAACATTTTATTGTGAACCCGAGGCGAAAAATGCACCAGCAGCACTAGAAATACACACACATGTGTGTGTGTGTGTGTGTGTGTGTGTGTGTCTCGTACGTGTACTATCAACGTCATCGGCCACATTTGGCTCTGCCTGTGCCTCAAACTCTGATTGCAACTACAACTCCAACTCCAACTTCGACTTTGACTTCGACTCGGCGCCCGGCAACATCAGCGTCAGCTTCATCGTCATCGTCATCGTCATCGTCAGCGTTTAAGTGCAGCATCCGGTCGTGCCCAGCTCTGGCCAGAGCGAGATGCCACATGAGAGCTGACTCTGCCACTCTGCCCCAGACTCCAAGCCCCCAAACACACACACACACACAGAGCCGACATTGGGGCACTATTGATTTTGGCGGCGATGCGTCGTTGAGTTGGGTGCAAAGTGCCTCGAAATGAGCATGTGTGAGTGTGTGTGTGTGTGTCAGTGTGTATGGGAATGTGTGTGTGTGTGTGTGTGTACTGTTTAGGGTTGGACTGTATGAGAATTTGGAATGCTTGCATGGACCATTGGGCAAATGGGCGTGTGCTCTGTGGTCACTCAGCGTATGTGTGTGTGTGTGTGTGTGTGTGTGTGTGTGGTGTGTGTGTGTGTGTGTATGTGTGTGTATGCGTATGTGCGATATATATTTTCATTATTCGTCTGTCCGGCACATGACTCCGCCCATCCGAATGTGAATACGAATTCGAATACGAATGCGAATGCTTTGTGTGGCTTTGAGTCTGATTCGATTATGGTTTAAGCCAGATCATGAATAGAAATTGCCAATTTAAGCCCGGACTAAATTTGTTAACTGAATCGTTTGAAAATTATTTGTTTTTTTTTTTGTGTGTTTTTTTTTTTGCATGTATTATTTATAATAATTGAGAATCTTCAGTTTGAATTTTGATCATCAAGTTGGACTCAGAAATGTGGAAAGTAGAAAAAGGGTTTCGCTTGCACCACAGCAAGCATTGCCAACCACATTTGTCTCTATAAATAGTTATGAATCTGCCCCACACCCAGAAGCATCCAGCATCTGTCACCTGTGCTGTGGCGAAGCCATTTAATTGTTGCCAGTTGCCAGTTGGCAGTTGCCAGTTGGCAGTTGCCAGTTGGCAGTTGCCAGTTGGCAGTTGGTGGTGTCCTATTGGCAGCAAAGATTAGCTCTTCCTGCAGCTAATAGCCAAGCCATAAAACAATAATAAACAAATGACGGGCTATAAGGGAATAAACAGGCTCGGATCAAGTAACCCAAAGTGTAACTGAAACTCAGCCACGGGCCATGCGACGATGCGACGTGGCGACAACTTTGACTTATTGCAACTGCTGCTGCGACAGATACAATTACCAGCGATTGCCCCCAAAGCCCTGCGGTCACCCGAATGAATGACTAAATGAATGAATGAATGAATAGTTGGCCATACCCATAGTCAAAGCAAGAGGCAGTGACTAAAAAACCAAAACCAAAACCGAAACCAAACCAAACCAAACAGCTTTCTCACCTTTGTCGGGAATCGGAAGCGATGCCAATCTCGATTTGTTATCAACGATGAGGCTGAGCTGAGGTTGGCAACTCTGGTTGCCCAGTTGCGCCAGATTGAAGATTGCAAACCTGAGAAACCATATACCATATCCGACTTTTGAGCTCACTATGGATCCACAATAGGATCATCGAACTTTTGCGGTGATCATCTTTGCTGCTGTTTTTGTTGCTGTTGCTCTTGTTGTTGTTGTTGCTGTTGTTGCTGTTGTTGCTGCTGTTGTTGTTGTTGTTGTTGATGCATTGTCTGCACTGCGCTCTGGCTTATTGCGGTTAACCGAAAGCTGTCTATAAATTATTGAGATTGTCTCATTATTCATATAGAATACAATAGATTTCATTTAAGTTTCATTTTATTGCAACAAGAACAGCAGCAAGCAGCAGAGGCAACAACAACAACAACAACAACAACAACAACAAACACTGCTAAGCACCACAAAAAACATCACAGAACCGGTCACAGATCGTTCAATTGCCTTTGTTTGTTTGTTTGTTTCTCTCCCATCAACCTATGTGTGTGTGTGTGTGTGTGTGTGTGTGTTGGTGTGTGTGTGTTGGTGTGTGTGTGTTGGTGTGTGTGTCTCTTGGCTAAGCTTGCTTGTTGGCCAGGCTTAGGTCACCCAGACGTCGGCGACCAGGCGGCAAATGCGTGGGAGAATTTTAATGAAACTACACACACAAGCAGACAAACACACACACACACACACTCACAGACACACACAAAGGCAAACACACACAGGCACACACGCACACCTAGAATGTTGCAGAACCAAACCCAAAAAGCAGAACTTGTTGTGCTAAATATAACAGAAATGTTGCCTCTGCTGCATATTTCTAATTGTATTTTTTATTTATTTTTGTATTTTGCAACAATAATTAACACATTTGTTTCTCTTGTTTCTTGTTGCAGGTGAGTTGCCCCAAGCCAAACAGAAGATGCCACAACGCGCCTGTTGCTGGGTAAATTTATCGATTGTATTTCTATCATTTCTATTTGGGGAAGTTTTGTTTAAAGAAATCATCCAGAATCTGGTTAGGCGCCATATCATTAATTACCCGTTAAAAACACACAGAGGAAAATGAGGAAAATGAGTTAAAATAAGATTTGCAATAAGTTTGTGTAATTTTCGATGAATACTTCCTCATTACTGCCTCTTGGATGCTGCTGCTGCTGCTGCTGCTTCTGCTGCTGATCTAAATGAATTTCCCAGCGAATTTCTACAGCTTCTGCTGCGTCGTGAGCCCTGCTCTGATTTCCCATACAGTGCCCGAGTTGTGTGTCTAGACATGAAGACATGGACTGGGATACAAGCAGCACACTGGGGTACCACAGCTCGAGAGAGAGAGACCTGACTCTGGTTTGGGGTCGGTCACATGGCCGCCAGTCGCTGGCATTTCAATCAGATGGCTCGGCTCGGCTCGGTTCGGTTGTGGCAACGCTGCAACAAGTTAAGTACATGGCCCATAACATGGCCAACGCGTGTAATCGCAACTTGTTGGATGTTGGCCTTTTAATTATGCCAGGAGCATATTCAAAGGCGCCCTCTTCGGTCAAATCCATTTCAACCCGAGGCTCGTTAGCCAGTCCACAATGTCTTCAAGCATGGCCGGTATGCCTGATACACCTTCCCCCCGCTCCGCTCCGCCCCTTTCGTCAACGGTCCATGGCTGATCTGGCTCACATGGAGCGCGATGACATCTCAATAGTTGCGGTCCCATCGGCTCCGTCAACGGCTTTTGGCCTAGTCCATGTCAAACCTCTGAGGGCGCATTGTCAATGTCCGAGCTGCCTTGTCAATTGGTTCAACTTGGGAACGGGAACGGGACTGCGATTGCAATTGTGAACGCAGAAAATTCTCAATTCGTGTACGTACAACAGACTGACTGACGGACTGACTGACTGACGGACTGACTGACTGACTGACTGACGGACTGGCGAACTGTGTGGCTGACGAACTGGCAACAAGCATTTGATGCAATGTCGCTTAATTAGCATTATGTGGGCAACAATGATGGAGACGACACGTAACATTTGCCTAATTAGTAACCTTGACTGCCGCCTGACTGACTGACTGACTGACTGACTGACTGACTGACTGACTGATGGATGGATGGATGGATGCATAGGTTGGTTGGTTGTTTGGTTAATCGGTCGGTTCGATAAATGTTAAAGTGGCTTTCAACTTGCTGCCAAAGCTGACTCTGAACACAACTCATGCCGCCAACTAACTGCCTGCTCTGTGCTACACTCAGAAAAAAAACCAACAGCTTTCAAGTTTTTCAAGTTTCTCGAAAATTAAAAATTAAGGTATTTTATTTTATATTTTTTTAGTTAGAAATGCAAATTAAATAAATAGAATAACAATAATAATTAATATAATAATTTAATAATTATTATTAAATTTATATTTATATATATTATATATTTTTCTGAAAGTGTCGGCAATTCTAGCCAATTGCCAACTTCAGTGGCAGTTGTGGCACGTTGTGCTTTGTTTGTCATCATCATCAGCATCATCATCAGCATCAGCATCTTAGCATCCTCATCCCCATCCCCATCCCCATCCCCATCCTCATCATCGTCATCCTCATCCTCGCCGGTTGACTTACACGAATGGAACACGAATGCGTGGTAATGTTGCGTGCATGTCTAAACAATTCAAATCCCAGTGACGCCAGTACGCAAATTCTCCAACGATGACAACGGCAACAACAACAACAACAACAACAATAACTAAGTGAAACAAATCGCAGCTGCAGCTGCAAGGCATGCCACACCCCCACCGCATGTCGTGTTTGAAATTATTGGAAGGTGTCAATGCGTGGCAAGCTAACTGCCGCCTGTCGCCGTTGCTGTTGCCGTTGTCGTTGCCGTCTCTATCGCCTCCTTGTTGCAACTTCCTTCCGTGTGGCAGGTTAAGCAGCCACCACAATTCGTACAATGGGCGCAACTGGGAATATATAAATATATAGACAATGTGATTCGGTTTTAGGATGTATCAATTTCGATGTTCAATCCAGAGTTATCGATAACTTAAGTCAAATATATACTGAATGCTGCTCCTCTCTCTTTATCGTTATCTGTTATCGCTGATTCAACTGGGAATATAGAAATATATAGACAATGTGATTCGGTTTTAGGATGTATCAATTTCGATGTTCAATCAAGAGTAATCGATAACTAAAGTCAAATATATACTGAATGCTGCTCCTCTCTCTCTATCGTTATCTGTTATCGCTGATTCAAATTATTTTATTTAATTTTGTGCATTATTTTTAATACCATATCGATGAGCAATTTTAATATCGATAACTATTTTGAACTATCGATTATTACATCGATTACAGCACCAGAGCAAGCAACTCTAAAGTTATCCACTGTACAAGCACTCAATGCAGCAATCCAATTGATATCCGGACATGGACACGGATACGGACACGGAGACGGAGACAGAGACGGAGACGGACATGAGGAGATAAAAGCCGCGCCTGGGTTTTGGTGGTCTGTCGGCCGATGGCGGCATCTGTGGGTTTTGCGGCATGCCTGACCTGCGGCAAGTGCGTGTAAATGCAAATGTTGTCAATGTTGCAGTCGAAAATTGAAATTGGGTATTCGAGGCTTCAGTTAAATGCGCAACGCAGCCGCAGCCGCAGTCGCATTTGCCGTCCACTCGTCCATTTGTCCATTCAGCTCTCAAATCCTTAATACAAATTGCAAAGTAACCGCGACCGACAGTCGGCCCCGTCGACTCGTCAACGTTGTTGTTGTTGTTGCTGCCGCTGCTGCTGCTGATGTTGCTGCTGCTGATGTTGCTGCTGCTGCTGATGCTGTTGTTGCGGTTGACTAAGCCAAAAAGCAAATCAAGTCGCTGTCGCTGTGACTGTGTCTGCTCTGCTCTGTGAAGGGAAAAGGGAGCGGGGAACGGGGCACGGGGAGCATTGAATGAATTCAATTGCCGACCGCAGACAGCAGGCCGAGGGCCAAAACTAACACGACGCTCCTCGTTGTTGTTGTTGTTGTTGACGTTGTTGTTGTTGCACTTTCAATGTTGCTGCCGCTGCTGTTGCTGCTGCTATACGATTATTGTATACCCTACAAAAAACACTCGAATGCAAATTGAACTAAACTGCTTAATTGATGCAACATTTGAACGAATGTTGAATGTTGATTTACCTTGTGTCTGCCACATGCTATCAATATCCTTGTGGATAGGGTATCTTTTTGTGTCGCACACTTCAATTTGTTGCCATTATTTGAATAGTTTGCTTTGTTGTTGTTGTTGTTTGTTGATTCTATAATGTAGGCTTGTGTTTAGAGGCCTTCAATTGCATCACAACGGCAACGACGCACTTAGCGAGGCAGCGCCAAAAGTATCTGCAAGATGCAGTTGCATCTGCACTTGCATCGCATGTATCGCAGTTTTAATCGTGCGCTCAGCCGTCACATTTTATTTTGGCCGCATTGATATGCAAGTGGCAAGACGTTGCCGATGGTGTTGTGGTTGTTGCTGTTGTTGCATGCAACTATGTGGCGGGTGTAGCGGACTGTTTGGCTGTGGGCTGTAGGCTGTTTGGCTGCAGGTGCCCGCAGATATGCAGATACTTTTGGCCTTTTTACTATCTGCTGCAAACATGACTTTCAAACGTAATACAAACAGTTCATACATATGGATGGATGTCTGTCTCTCTCTCTGTCTCTCTCTCTGTCTGTCTCTCTGTCTGTCTGTCTCTCTCTCTCTCTGTCTGTCTGTGTGTCTCACTGACTGACTGTATGACACCTGGCAGCCTGGGTCGGCCCGTCTGTGGCCAACTTCGACAGTCGGTCGATCACGCAGAGCATTGGCAACCTGCAACTGCAACTGCAACTTGAACTGGCCGTTGCAGCGCATCTTTTTCTTTGAATACCCTTGCAGCGGCTACTCCTATTTTGTCTTGCAGTTTGTCACGATTCTTATAGCATAGGAGATATATATGTATATATCATATCGGTTGCTTCTTTTTCATTCTTTCATTTATAATAACTGTCAAGTGCAGCTCATCGCTAACCTAGGGTATGTCGTAGTCGGGCATTCCTTGTTGTGATGTGTGTTTTTGTTTTGGCATTCAAGTATCTGGTAGATAGTTTTTTTGGCTGACTCGGCGACTTTGGTCGTTCAGCTCTCAACTTCAACTTTCAACTTTAGTTTTAGCGCTTAAATTTTGTTGGCTCTATTCGGCTGTCTATTTGGCTTACTCGCTGCCATTGTACAGTTAGCCTGCCCTCAGCTCTGTTGTTGTTGTTGTTGTTGCTGTTGTTGTTGTTGTTGCTGTTATTGTTGTTGTTGCTGTTGTCGCCTGTTGGCAGGTCGCACATCACTTGTCATTTTTATTTACCATTTTTTATTTATTTTAGTTCTTTTTTAGTTTTTTTTTTTTTGTTGAAATGATGAAATTGAATTAATGTGCCAAACATTGAAGGCTTCAAGTGGCCTGCCCCATTTTGCCGCAGGAGCTGAGCAAACACGAAAAACTTAACAAAACCCAAGCTGAGCACTGAGTCAGCATTGCCAGCCTTTGGGTTAGAGAGATCATGTCATGTTGCACACACACACACACACACACACACACACACACACTCAAGTGTGGCACTGCTCTGATCTCTCTTAAAATGTGCCGAATTTCGATTGATGCTGACAACCCTGGACACGTTAACACGTTCAGCTCGGAAAGGCTTGCCAAATGTTATCTGAAATGGGTGTTGGACATATGTTTATCCATATGCGTATTGCACAACAAGTTGGGATCGTGTCTTAGCCAGGCATTGTAATAATAACTATCAGTTATCCATCCTTAAGAAGACAACCCTATCAGGTATCCATCTTTAAGATCAGGTATCCATGTTTAAGACAACCCTAGAAGCTTTGTGTTAAGCATTAACTTGTTTTACATCTAATAATAATAATTACTATATTCAAAAAATAGATCTAGCTACTGGTCTCTGTCAGCTTGTAGCTTGCCCCTTCTTCTCCCACTCCCCCTTCCATCCCCCCTCCCCCATGTCCAGCTTAAGCTTATTCAAAACTGTGCTCAATTTTCGACTCCCACTCGATGCGCTGAGTTGCGCTGATCTCCACTGGCGACCTTCAGTGGCACAGAGTGTGTGACCGCGATCCATTTGCTGGGTTCCCATGACACCTGCCCTCCTCTCAGGTGCCGTTAGACAGCACACCAAAACACACACACACACACACACACACATACTATTTTGGGCTGTGGTTGTGCCTGACATTCATCAATCAGCTAAGGCTGAGCGTCATTCATGTTCATGTTCACACAGTTTAACTGGTTCGACTATGTGAGTGCGAGTGTGAATGCGAGTGTGAGTGTGAGTCTAAGTGCGAGTACTCATTCATTTTATTCATATCTGAGTCGCTCAGTTATACTGTACTATGGTGCACAATGGGCTCTGCTCTGCTCTGCTCTGTTGCAGTTGTCAACGTGCCTTCCCTTCCGTCCGTCCGTCCGTCCGTCCGTCCATTCGTCTGTCCGTCCCTCCGTCCGTCCGTCTGTCCCTCCTGCCTGCCGTTCAAGACTGTGGGAATCTGTTACCCTTTCTCTCGCCAAACAAATACAAAATAACTTTTGTGTGCTGCTGATAGCAACTACGACAAACGATAGAAAAGGGAGCTGGCGTTGGGGGTAGGCGGGGTTGGATTGGGGATGGAGGAAGGGGGTTGGGGGGAAGGGGCAGAGCACACAATGCCCACAATGCAGAGTTGGTGGAAGACTGAAGACGACGACGACCAACCACAGCGTCGCGAACTGCGACTTGGACTTGCAACTTGCAACTTGCAGCTTGCCAAACACTTTCCACAGTTGCCAGTTTGCCACAGTTGGTGCGGCGCTGCAGCTTCTCGATGCCGTGTGTCAGGTGCATTTGCAGCTAGCCATTGTTTTTTGTAATTTTTTTGTTGTTTTTTTTTTTTGCGCGCTGCATTCGAGGCGCGCCCCCGCGGCAGCGCAGTCGACGTCAACGTCGAACGGCAAATGGCCCAAAAGGGTGAGCGAGCTGCCAACATTTGGGTGAAGGTTGGGCAGCTAACCACGGGGGCAGCGGAATGGGGAGGGTGGGGGGGGAGTGGAGTTGAACGTGTTGTTCGGATTATCCGTGAGATAATTTCTTTTCTCTGCTGCTGCTGGTGCAACTTGTTCGCCTCCTTCTCCTGCGCCGCCTGCAACTGCTGCTGCTGCTGCTGCTGCTTCTCTTTTTGTGGCTACAAAACTGTCTTGTTCGCATTTGCTGCCTGTCAACGCTTGGACTTGGCTTACCTCTGCAGTCCCCTCCCCCCCCACGCCCCCTTCTCTACTCAGTTTCAGCTGATTCTACTCGCTGTGTAACTGTGAATGCTATTGCTGTGCATGTGCATGTGTGTGTGTGTGTGTGTGTGTGTGTGTGTGTGTGTGTGTGTGTGTGTCATGTGCATGCTATTGCCATTATTCCTAATTTCGTTTTAAATCAGATCTCCTAGCGAGAAGCTGCTGCTGCTGCTGCTGCTGCAACTTTGGCTTTGGCTTTGGGTCTGACGTCGGCGTCGACGTCGCCGTCAACGCCAACGCCGCCTACTAAGCCGCTTCACATTCCTATTGCCTGACCTCCCCATCCCCCCACCCCACCTCCCCATCCTCTGCCGCGGCTTAGCCCATTGCAATCGTTATCGTTGCGAGCCAAGCGCCGCCAGGTTCAACTTCAACTTCAGCTTCAGCTTTAGTTTTAGCTGCAGTTTAAGCCAGAGTTTTTGGGGCTAGTGGATAAAGGCCGAAATGGTCCAGAGTCGGAGGCAAAGCTGGGACAGATCAGGCCAGGGCAGGTTAGGGCCATTGTGTTTTATTTTATTTTATTTTTTTTTTTGTTTTTGCAACAACAACAGCAACGGCAACAATTGCCTCCGTTTCGTAGTTGCTGCTGCCGTTTTATTTTCTATTTGTTATGGCTTTTCTCTTAATTTGAGGTCGTGAGAATCATGGCTAATTAATTGACTCGCTGACTGACACAAACATACAACAACAACAACAACAACAACACAAACAAACATACGCTTGTCGCATTGCCGGACAATTAGGCAGCATCTTGTGGCATCTTCGGCTCACAATTGGAGCTAATTTAAGCAACTCCCGTGTCTGCTGCAAATAAGGTGTTATGAGATCATTCAGACTGCCTCCGACTTGTGGCAAGACAGCTGATGACATATACATGATGACATGTACGTCAGTATACAAAACAAAAAACAACAATATTCAAAAGCAAACAAAACAAAAAAACAAAATTATCAGTTGCAAGATAAATAAAGATTGAAACTGATCCGATTTGTCAAAAATATCAAGCAACTTCCTTTGGCAGTAAAATAAAATCATAGTTTAATTTTTAAGGTAATAAAACAAATGAAAAGAAATGTTTAGCAATAGTAGCTATTATTATTATTATTTTTTTTTTTCTTAAATTTATTATTATTATTGTAAACACACTTCCCAGTTGAACAGTTTAATTATTAAGATATAATATAATAAAACAAATGAAAAGAAATGTTTAGCAATAGTAGCTATTATTATTATTAATTATTAATATTATTATTATTATTTTAATTTTATTAATATCATTATTATTATTATAAACACATTTTCCAGTTAAACAGTTGAACAGTTTAATTATTAAGATAATAAAACAAATTAATGCAAATGAAAAGAAAGGTTGTGGAATAATCGCTATTATTATTATTATTTTTCTTTTAATTTTATTATTATTATTATTATTTTAATTTTATTATTATTATTATAAACAGTGAACAGCTTACCAGTTTAATTATTAAGATAATAAAACAAATTAATGCCAATGAAAAGAAAGGTTCAGCAATATTCGCTATTATTATTATTATTATTATTATTTTTCTTTTAATTTTATTATTATTATTCTTATTATTATAAACACATTTCCAAGTTGAACACAACATTTCGTACAAATAAACAAGTGTTTTTTCTATTCAATTCTCTTGACTACATAAAAATATATATAGAAAATAAACTGTTAATTATATATAATAGGTAAATAATATATTAAAATATATATAATAGATATATAATATATTAAAATATATATATAATTATTGTATGTATTTATTTATATATATTTAAAAGCGTAATCAGCGTGGCAGTTGCATGTGGTGGTAGATTATGTTAATATTGAAAGAGAATCAAATGGAAATGGATGAAGGTGAAGATGAAGATGGAGTTGCAGATGGAGATGGAGATGGGGATGGGGATGAGAACAACAGCAAATTCTAAAAATTCTCAGGTTGTTTTAGCTGCTGCTGCTGCTGCTGAGTGGAGCAGTGAAATGGAGAAGAAAGCTACGAGTTCTTGTTGCAATTGCCGTTGTTGCTGTTGTTGCTGTTGTTGTTGTTGCTGCCCTTTCGTGTTGCTGCTTCCGCATCGATTTTCACATTGGCCACTGTTGCAGTTGCTGCTTTCTTGTCTCTTCCTTAAGTTCATTACAATTTATTTTTATGTGTAATGCAATTATTGTTGTTGCAGTTGCCGTTGCCGTTGCAGTTGCAGTTGATGTTGTTGTTGCTTTTGCCGCTACATTTTTCTTTAGCTGTTTTTGTTTTTGTGTTTAATGTTTATTCGCGCTACTTGGCGGGGGCGTTTGCAGCACCAACCAGCAGCAGCAGCAGCAGCAGCAGCTCGGGGTGGGTGTGGGGGGTGGGGTGAGGTGGGGTGGAGGGGGGTTCGCCAGGTTATGCAGCGAGGTCTTTGTTACACTCTCGGACATGACAACGGAGGCACGACCACGACACGTTGCGAATTTGCCACGAACATTGCTGCTGCTGCTGCTGCCACTTCTGCCTGCCGCACAGCAGCAGCAGCAACAACAACAACAACAACAGCAGCTTGGCTGGCGGGCAGTGGGCGGTGGGTTGACCTGCCGTTGCACCAAATACAAATACGTGTATAAACACACACCAACACCAACAGCAACGGCAACAGCAACTGCAACTGCAACATAAACACACAGTCACACATCTGGCGCTGCAGATCGCGCGATTTCTTAATATGAGAATATTCCCACCATTGTCTTTTGGCCTGGCCTGGTCTGGCCTGGTCTGGCCTGGCCTGGGCTGGCCTGGTCTGCGTCCGCGTTACTCAGCTCACAGCTCACAGCTCTCGGCCCTGGCGCTGCTGGGGTGACTGACTCGACGAGGAGTGACGGCGACAAACCGACGACGTCAATGTCCACTCCAGTCCCATCCTCAGGCTGTTGCTGTTGCTGCTGTTGCTGTTGCTGCTGCTGCTGCTGCTGCGGTTGGTGCCGTTGCTGCTGTAACTGCTCCCACTGCCCAGCGGTTTCGATTGCATGTGAGCTGGCCATGCCTCCGCTCTGTGGCCCATTTAGCACTCGCGCTACCCACGAGCGCTGTTTTTGAATGTTGTTGTTGCTGTTGTTGCTGTTGTTGCTGGTGTTGCTGGTGTTGCTGGCGTTGCTGGTGTTGCTGGTGTGTGGTTTTGGCGTTGCTTTAATTCCAGTTATGCGAACTTCACTTCTTTTGTTTTTGCACTCGTAAACAGTGCAAATTCCCGAGCGCATTCACATGACTGCAACTTGCAACTGCAACTGCAACTGCAGCAGAAGCAGCAGCAGCAGCCCTTCTGCTTGGGGGCCCACTTGGAGGTCATTACTGGTCACTGGCAGCTGGCAACTTGCAACTGGCAACTGGTGAACGGTTCCCGTTTCACCTTCTCGCGTGCAACACGTGGCAACAACAACAACAGCAGCCACAAATTCGTCAGGTTGTTCTCACCATTTGCTCTTGTCTCTAGCTAAATTATTTGCATTTGCCGCTCTTTTTACCGCCACTAATTAATAATTTATGCTCATCCGCCCCCTCTTCCTCTCTCCCTCTCTCTTTCTCTTTCTGTCTCTTTTGCAGGTAAATCTAACGGCTAACGGGACCGCAACGTGCGTTTTGGGAGCAGTCATTTAAACGAAAGAAAATCTCACAATTTGCAATTAAGTTGCCAACTGTACAAAACGGGTTAAAACCACACAAATCAGAAATCAGGGAATTGGGCTTGGGAAGAAGTAACGCTACTCAAAATATGCTCCACGTTCAGTTGAATCGCTTTTGGGGAATGCCACAAATGGTTATATAAATGAAAATTATTCCAACTTAGCGAAAGTTCAACAATTTTCCGATAGAACAACTGAAGCGACTCTGGAGCTCAAACGGGTCTTTTAATGGGAAACAGCAAATTGAGCATTGATTGAAGTATTGTATCTTGTATCTTGTATTTTGTATCTTTTATCTTGTATTGTTTCAATACTTGTATTTAATTGATCTTTTCCATTAGAAAGCAAAGCTTTCCACAGAAGCTTAGCCAAGTGGGTTCTTAAGTTAATTTCGCTCCTCTGATCTCGCATTATCCATTATTATCAAGATATATTTAATTACATTTAATGCCAGCTCGCATTTGCCCTCTACTTCTTTTTTGCACATCTTAACAGATATATAGATATATATTTATATTCCAATCCCATTTCTATATCCAATATTTTCATATTTGCTCAGTTGCCCTTCGTCTTAAGCTGCACCAATTGCAATTGGCTGCGATCAATCGATTGTTTGAATCTAAGCCAAATTCGCACACACACCAACACACACACACGATCACACACACACCAACACACACTCATCCACCAGCTATATAGAGAAGACACCTGCAAAACGATCGAACAATTGATCAGCGAGGGATTAACAAAGATTTTCCCACAATTTTCGAGTAAAATGCCAAAAAAAAAGAGAGAAGAAAAATAAGAAAAGAGAAGAGAAATTTTGCTCATTGCAGTCGCATTACAGGAAGAACAAGTCTACAATTTCATTAACGTGTGCAAAGAAATGAGGGCTCCTCGCACCCCCACTCCTTGCCCCGGCTTATCCCATTACACTAAGCGCATACTCGAGAGGGAGAGAGATAGATAGATAGAGAGAGAGAGAGAGAGAGAGGGGCTGCATCTTGTGCATCGTCTGCTGCCACTTGTTGTTGGTCGCCTCATGTTTCAGACAGACAAAAGCGCTGGGCAATTCGATCGAGCCCGAGCAAGGACAATGTCCTTGGTGCGCTACTTGAGTTGAGGGGCGACCCGCAGGCACAGGTGCCTCCTCTCCCCCTTCCGCTGGCGACTTCGATTAGCCGCGAAAAACTGTTTGCAAAATTGCTGTTGTTGTGTTGTCATGGGAAAATTGAGCAGGTGCTGGTGGCTGGCTGCTCCAGTCGAGGTGAGTCTGTAGACTCTGCTGCATGCATGTCCTGCATATCCTGCATATAAAATCGATGCACTATATCCTTGCCCCGGGCTCGTAATTGAATTGATCATGATTTGCCATTGTTGCAGGCCCCGAATGAGGATGCAGATGCAGTTGCCGTTATCCTTGTTGCTGTTGTTGCAATTTCCTACCTGGTGCCGCTGCTACCGGGGGCAGTTTGTAGCAAAATCGCCGCTTGCCAGGACAATGACAATGCGCATTTTCTGCTCCTATATTTGCAACGTGTCATCCGTTTGCGTTTCGATGCTTGAGAACATTTTCCCGGTGCCACTTTCCTTCTGCTTCTTCTTCATTTATCGTTTGTTCGCTTTTATTTTTTATTGCCAGCGAATGTTTTTTGGTGCGTGAGAAAAAGGATTAACGAATGTCGCCTCGGCCCTCTAACAATGAAGCATCCGAAAGAGGTGTGCGAGTGTGTGTGTGTGTGTGTGTGAGTGATAGAGGACAGCTGAAATTAGCACACATATGTGTATAAATGTGTGTGTGTGTCGAATGGAAGACTAAACTAGTGAGAATCTTCAAATAAAAGTAATTCTTCAAACTGATGCGCAAAAGATTTGTAGAATAATTTGAAACTTTTTCAAAATTATTAACATTTGTATTGTTTGAAATAGAGTAAGTTATGAAACACTTGAAATCCGACGGGGTACGGATAGATCAATAAGCATATATCGATATCGAATTGTCGATAAACATCTATGAAGATTGTCAGATTATCTCTGAAATTGAAAAAGTCCACCGACTATATCAGATGTTGATAGTATTAAATTATTTCTGATTGCATAAAGTTAAATGTGATTATTTGTAGTTGTTTTTTATTTATTTTATTTATTTAGTAAAAGGTGGCTAATTATAAAATCGGCATAAGTTAGTATCAGCCCCAATCAGCAACTAAATCGGAATGACCAGCGCGCAATCTTCGACTCTCTGCGTGGCATTCGAATGTTAATCAAGGAAATCAATTGCCAAATGTCAACTGGGGAATGCTTTGCTTTGCTTTGCTTGGCGGACTTCCCTTGAAACTGGCTCCACATTGGACACTCCACGCTTCCCCAATGTGCAACGTTCGTTCTGCTCTCGTGAAGCAGCGATAAGCATCGAGTTCTCACGAACTTTTATTGTCCTCCTCCTGGCTTGGAGCTAGACTCTGTCGCTGGCGCCCAGCTTGGAGCCAGATTTGTAGTTTTAACTGGGCGCCGCCGAGTTGCATGAGTTACGTGTGCAACACGAGAGCTCGAATTGGGTTGCTTAGTTGTCCAGTTAGTTAGAAATAAATGAGACCAATGCAAAGCTGATGACAGTCTCTTAACAATTTACCAATCGAGCGTGAAATATGAGCAAGCGACACGCCCCGAAAAATTATAAATATGTATATATATATATATATATATATATGTATGCATATATGTATATATTGAATGCAAACTAGTCCAGTAAATAGATGACAGCAAATGTTGCCCGGAAGCGGGACTGACGCATCAGCAAACAGAACGACAGTCATTCAGTCACTTCAGACACTCATTCGGCTCGCAACGGTTTAGTTTATCGTTGCCACCTTGGACACCAAATTTGGTTGGGTTCTGACCCAATTAAGCAACTGCCAGTTGCCAGTTGCGAGTTGCTACTGGGCGCTGATAAGCGGCACAGTTGGCGGTGGCTGATTTGAAATTCAAGGCGCATGCGCAGCCCGTGCTTCTTGATGGGATGCGGGACATGTGGAAATCCAAAACCTAATTAAATTGTAAAATGAAATTAGCTTAATTCATAGCCCACAAAATAATGTAACCCTTTTTGGCAGCCCGCATCGCTTCGGGCCATGACATAATAATGCATTCACCAATTCACCAATTCACAAATGCCTCGCAATTCGTTGCGCAGATGCGCATTTCGATTTATCCGATTTATCGACAGTTGCCAAAAAAAAAAAAAAAAAAGAAAACAAATTTTGATTAATGATTAATTTCTTAATTCTCAATCAATCTGGTTCAATTCTCAGGGATTCAAGGGATGAGTGTTGACTTGAATATTCTCATTTTATTGTATATTTATTTTAGACTAGTTTAAGATGCTGTTCCTGAAGTTGAGTGCCGCTTGTGGCATGCAACGCTTGCCACGCCCAGCAACAGCTGCACTAACTCACTGGCTTGCGGTTGCTGGAAACGACACTTGTTCGATTTCAATTCGATTGGCATCTAAACAGTTTTTTGCTGTCTGCTTTTTGTTAACCCGAATGCAATTTATATTTACGAGTGTGTGTGTGTGTGTGTTTTGACTAGTTGCACTCATCCTCACCCTCACCCTCACCCTCGGCCTCGTCCTGTTGCTTGTGTTTGCGGCTTAAAGGCAGCCGCTGCCGCTACTGTTGTGGGCGTTGCTATTGTTAGCCAGCATGTCCTTAATGTCCTTGTCGTCCTAGCCGCTGGTCAGCGACAAGTTGCGCCCACAACTATAACAACAACAACAACAACAACAGTTTGAATGTGTCTTGTGTGTGTTGCCGGTTTTATTTGCTTTGTGCTTGTTGTGGCTGTTGTTGCTTTTATTGCGTGTAAATCATTGTTGGCAACAACACAAGGACGACAAGGACGACAAGGACTCGCCCATTAGCGAAGGCCATTTGTTGGCCATTAGAACAGGTAGTTAGATTATCGATACTTTGCTCGATTTGCAAGAGCAGTCATCAAATTGCAAAACAATCATTTCACACATTGTCAGTTTTTACTTGGCTCTCGAAGAGTTGTTGTTTCAAAACTGAACTGAAAAAAAAAAAAAAACTGCGAACGATAACTAATCGAAAATGCAGCCCACGTACGCACCGCAGCATTGAAGCTGCGCCCAAAACAAAAGCAAAAAATAAAAAAAATAAAAAAAAATGAAGAAACCAAGAGTTGTAAACCGATTCCCGAATGGGTTAAACATGGGTTCAGCGCTGGGGCACGTCCACAGACGCCGCAGATGCAGATGAAGATGTGTCACTTGAGTAATTGTTGTTATACTCTGGCTATGTCTCCCCTCAACCCCCCCCTTGCCCCGTATACCTACCTATCTAAGCCCTACCTCTACAACCCCCCCGCTTCGCGGCTTATTTTCCCATTTTCATTTTCGTTCTGACAAAAGACGGCGGCGTTGAAGAAAGTTTTGTGTCTCACTCTGTTTTTTTGTTGGTTTCTTCTCTTTTTTTTTTTTGGTGAATGAATGAGGCTTGATGAGGGGCAAGTGTAGGGCGGAGGGTGAGGGTGAGGGTGAGTGTGAGGGTGTTGTCTGGTGGACATGTGCAGCTTGCGGCTTTGTTGTTGCCCCTTGCCTGTTGCTTGGCCAGTTGCACAATCTGCGTGTCAATGCGTCGCGTCTTGATCCCATCAGCAGCTCCGACGACGCTCCCAGGAGACCAACGCAAACAAATACAATATCAGCGAGTGTGTGTGCGGGTGTGTGTGTGTGTGTGTGTGTGTGTGTGTGTGCGGGTGTGTATGAGATCGTTTGGCATGTCCAAAACGTTGCTGGACGTTGCTCAACGTGCAGCTATTTGAGCACTTTGTCTTCTTCGTTTTGGGTCTTCTCCATCTGCGGTATCTTTGTATCTGTATCTGTATCTGTATCTGTATCTGTATCTGTATCTATATCTGTAACTGTAGCTGTATCTCTGCATTTGTATCTGTATCGGTGAGTGTTTTGTATGCGATTGTTCGTTCGTCTTCAGTTATTCTTTGCTTATTATTTGTTGTGTATCTTTTTGGTCCCATACGTGCGGTAGAGTTGTGTTGTCCGATGTCGACCTGTGTCCACGTCCAATGACAACATTTCATCATCGTCATCATTATGATCTGATCTTTCTTTGGTGCCGCATACATGTATATGTATACATATATATATATATATAAAGCGACAAGGAGCTACTACAACAATAATTGTCAAAAACATATTTGACGAGCTCTGAATGAGCCACAGACTCGAGACTCGAGACTCGGGACTCAAACTGGAACTCAGATTTGGATTTTCGGACCGAAGACTCCCTCGCCTGGTGCCCGGTGCCTGCTTATTATTATGCATGAGACTCAGCTCCGACTATGACACGTTTTTTCTATGTTTTTTTCTTGTTTTTTTTTTCTTTTCTTATTTTTTTCATCTCTCATTCATTGTTCTTGTTGCTGGGAATTAGCAAAGTGACAAGCACTCAAAAATGTAAAACAAAAATAGGTGTTCTTCATATAAACAAATGTGTGTGTGTGTATGTGTGTGTGTGTGTGTGTGTGTGCAAATGAGAAAAACTTATTGATACGGCTGATTATGCCAGCAGCAGCTCGAATTCTCTTTTCTTAACCTGGCCAAGCAGGTTGCAGTTGACCCACTGCAATAGTTTCCCATGATGACACTTAGGATTATTGTTTATAAATTCACTGTTACTCATGCTGTAACAAATTGATAGGTGGATTAATGTTTAAATAAAATTACTATATACAAAAAAAAGATCCCACGCAATAAATGAAGCAAACAAATCGTTATTTCAGCATTGATATTTTAAAAAAAAATTAGCAAAATGAAATTTTAATTTTTAATTACAAACTGCTAAATAGCTAATTCTCTAGTAATTCTCTATTCATATGAATTTCCACCAAATCTGTTGCATTTCATTAGTTTTTTCTTAAGTTTTTTATATGAACCGTTACTTTTTCATATATTTAATTTTTAACTATGCCAGCTTTTTTTCTTACTCCTTTTCAAATTTCAATATATTTTTTTATTCACTCGGGTTTTCTATTCCCAGTTTTTTTTTTTGCTGTTTAATTTTTTGCTTTTCCTTTCAAGCCAAAACGCCAAAATGCGCAGCAGCATTTTGGATTTGTATCTTCAACACGCAACGGTAAACCAACTAGAAATTATGCAAAAACCCAAAGAAAAAGGAAGGGTTTACAAAAAAAAAAAATGATATCTTTGCTAACCCGTTCTGTGGCCTCATAAATTTTCCGTTAAAAACGAATGCATTTTTTGTAAATTTCAAGCGCGAGATTTGCTCATTTAAACGAAAACTGTTGGAAATAAAAATTGAATATCAGCCCGAAAAAATTATAATATGCATATGTATGTGAGTATGTGAGTATGTGAGTAAGAAAACGGGGAAAACGGCGCACAAAGAACCGGAGACCGGCGACCGGAGACGACAATTGCCCGTCTTGGGTGCTGCCTGGGCTCAGCACAACGCATTGTCCCGGTCTGGCTGCTCCTGTCAGGGTGTGTCATCTGTTTTTTTCTTCCTTCTGCTTTTTTTTTTTATCGTGCTTTGCACCCAGGCAGCAGCAGTTTCAGTTTTTTGTATTCTATTTTTTTCGCCTCCTTTCTATCATTGTTGAATTGAATTAAAAAAGCGACGGTAATCAATGCGCAAGGACGAGTCGCGCACACAGCCGGCGAGGGTCCTGCCGCTGCCTAAATCAAATGCAAAACCTTGTCTGCTTCACATGTGACAACGGCTACCCCCCTGCCACCGGGCCAGCCTCGCCTCATCCTGCCTGAACCCCCTGCATATTTGATATCTTGGGAAAATCTTGGCCACCACCCAAGAAACCCAGCGAGTGACGGTCACAAAAAAAAAACAAAAAAAACAAAAAACAATAAGAAGCAGCTCACAGAGCAAAAAACAAACACAACAAGGACGCACACACACACACACACACACACACGGGCAGGGTGTACAGGACACGCACACGGGGCATAAAAAATTAATATAAAAAAATTTGCATAGAAAAAAAATGCCGTTACACACACACACACACACACACACACACTGGGCAAGACGTTTGGCTGAGCAGAGGGGTGGGGTGCACAGCCTGGGCCTACCTGGTAGAGACAATTGGCAAGGCAGCAGCAGCAGTAGAAAAAAAACGAAGAAATCCTCGATCCACAAGCGGCACCCTCAGGGCGCACACAGGACACACAGGACACACGGGACACAAACACACACACACACACGCAGTTTTTGCAGGGTTGCAAAAAAGTGAAGCTGGGCCCAAGAAGCCCGTCAACCAAATAAAAAAAAAAACAAGAAACGCAAGCGACGATCAGCAAATTGCATAAAAAATTGCAAGACTGCAGGCATCGCCCCCTGCCCCTGCTCCTGTCCCTGTCCCTGCCCCTGCCACTGCCCCTGCCACTGTCCCTGGCATGTCCTGTTCCTGTGCACATTACGATTCCCTATCCCATTACTTATTTCCATTTGCAATTCGCATTCCGTTGAATGGCGTTTGATTAAGCGCACAAAACAGGGACGCGTTTTTTAAGAAATGTTTATTGTTGTTGTTGTTCTTGTTGTTGTTGCCCAGCCGTGGCAGGGACATTAGCTGCATCCTTTTACACGCTCCGCAAACTCACAAGACGTCCTCGCCTGCCCCTGCCCCTGCCCCTAGCCAAATGCTCAGCGCCTGCGCAGCCGTCTCCTGGGGTAAGAAGATTGCGCGCGAAAAAAAAAATTAAAAATTTGTTACCCCCCGAAAAGGATTAAAAAATAAAATCCAAAAAACACACACACAACTGAGCAGTGATTTCAATAGAAATATATTACGGCATCCGCTGTCCGCAGCTAGCTGTGCATCTCACTCACTCCCAGCACTCCAGCAGCTCATCTATTATTAGATCCAGATCCACATCCACATCCACATCCATTCTGTGTGCAAAGGAGACCGAGTTGAGAACGGGGCAACCAAATTTCGGGGCTGGCCGCCACGCTTATTGCGCAGCTTCCACATGGACCTCTCTCTCCTGTCTCTCTCCTCTCTCTCTCTCGCTCTCTCTCTCTCGCTCTCTCTCTCTCTCTCTTTTGAGCTACGCACTGCGCAGAGGGCAACAAACTCAGTTGGATGCGCAATGCAAGGATACATCCAAGATGTTGCCAGCCAAGTGGAACAGCATTAGCCTGGGAGATGCCGCCTGGTGCTAGGATTATATATAAAATAACTGATTCTAATTTGTTTAGGAGCTTCTGCATAATCCAAACCTAAACCAAGTCCCATCTTTTAGTTGAAGCTGCTTTGCTTGAGTATCTCGCAAGTTGCTGTCTTTAGCACAGATTAAGCCAGATAGTTGCTTTTATAGCTTATATAGTTTATAATTATTGCATATATATATATATACATATATCCATATACATATAGACATAATTATAAAACATATATTAAGCTATCTGTACTATCAATAATATTTATTATTAAAAGCAAAACGCAACAATAAAATGAATAAAAGTCAATTTATTAAATTTATCTCAACTAAATTACTTTTGATAGAATAATTTTATCTGAATTGTTTTTTTTTTGCCATTTTTGGTTTTAGATAATCGTTAAATATTTTTAGTTAATATCGCTAATATATAAGTTAAGATATAGGAGATATATCATAAAAGTGGATGTACTTTGAGCAACTTAAACAAATTTCGCCTATTTTTGTTTTGTGCTACAAATCAGTTGGCGGAAGTGTTTCCTTAGTTCTCTCTCTCCCTCTCTCTCTCCTTCTCTGTCCGTCTCTGTCTGTCTCTTTGCGGAGCAGGATTAGCCTGTTGCCTGCAGATCTTTGTGGCTAGTTCAGCTGTCTAGTTATCGCTACAACTCCATTTTTGTGGGCACGCATGTGCAGCCCGAAAGGAGCAGAGCGCCAACAAAGCCAACGACGTCGGCAGCAAAGCAACGTTGACAGCAGCAGCAGCAGCAGCAACAACAACAGCAGCAGCAACAGCAGCAGCAGCAACAGCAGCAGCAGCAGCAACAGCAGCAACAGCAGCAGCAACAGCAACAGCAGCAGCAGCAGCAGCAGCAGCGACGTTGCCGCTGGCCAAGGGAGCAGAGCCGCAGAGTCCAAAGATGTTTTCATCCCCCTTTTTCTTAGTCGACGTCCACTCGCAACACACACACACACACACACACACAGAGATGTACGTGTGAGTGGTGCGAGCGAGAGGCAAGCAGCAACTACCCCGCATGTGTGTGCATGTGTGTGTGCGTGTGTGCGCGCACACACACGTTTTTTTATATCCCGCACACGGACCGAGGGCAACCGCCACACACACGCACACACACAGCTATAGATATACACGCACTGTGAGTGCTGCGCAGCCAGCGTCAGCGGCGACTGCACAGCCTCAGTCACACACAAACACACACACAGGGGCAGTGGCAGGGGCAGGGGCAGGGGCAGGACCGTACGCAGACCGGCGACGACCGTCACAGGAAGACTTTCGATTGTCAGTCCACGTGAAGCCTCTGTGGGGTCAACAACACACGCGCTCTGCTCTGCCCAAACACACAACGCAGGACACAACGCGCTCCGGATCCTGTGTGGCAAGCGAAATTACGAAATTGCGAAACGGCAACACAAAATCACAAAATTTTCAAAAATCGTAAAATCAAAAGAATCGAAAACCCAATTTTAACAGTTGCGCGTAACTTAAAAAATTGCTCGAGTTGTTTTTTTTTTTTTTTTTTTTTGAGCAAACGGTTTTTTTAATTGTTGTTTGTTGTTTTGGTTGCACACAGCGCAGGACACTTGGATTACCTACGATCGTGTGTGCAACGCGTGGTGCCTTCTTCACAACCATACGTATATTTTGTGATGTGCTAAAAGATAACTAAAAAAAACAAACTATAAAAAACAAATAAGAAAAGAAGCAAAAAACAGCAACAAAAATCAGACAATTCATTTGTTTTTTAATGCCAAAGTGACAAAAAACAATTGCTACAAAAATGTACAACAAAATGCTGTCGATCAGTGAGGATCACGGATTCCGTTCGCTGAGCCGTAAGTTTGCCACAAATTTGGAATACATCTCAAGTGGGGAGGGGGTGGGGGTGTGGTGTGTGGTGTGAGTTGTAAGTTGTTGTTGGGCTTATCAAAGCACAATGTTGCGCGTAATAAGTTGAGCAGAGATACACGATCTTTGAGATACTAGTTGCAGCATTTCTAAGAATTCTTCACCTTTCCGGTTGTTCTTATTGCTGCTGCTGCTGTTGCTTGTTCTTCTTCTTCTTCTTGTTGTTGCTGTTGCTGTTGTTGTTTGTCTCTTTAATCATTTGCCGTCCTCCACATTGCGACAATAAAGGGAAATTGTGTCTCAAACAGCGACAATTTCTGTGTGCCAAGCTGCCCTCTTTTTTTTCTAAATTTTTTTGATAAGCGCCTGTTACCGAGAAAACCACAACAACAACAACAACAACAATAATAATAAGTCCAACGCCCGCACCTACACACACACACACACACACATACACGCACACTCACACACAATCTGAGATACATTTATACACAGGTCTTATATGGCAGAGACCCAACCTACCTAGCCCAGATACCCATACTATATCTATGGCACCAATATAGATCGCGCCTATTTACATATGGCATGTCCGTTGCTGTTGTTGTTGTTGTTGGTGTTGCTGTTGTTGTTGCTGTTGTTGCCGTTGACTTTTCGGGTGAATATAAAACAAACTGTGCACCGCGTCTCGCCTCAACGCATAAAATGCAAACAGAAATACGAAGACAAATATTTTAGCGACCTGAAAAATGAAAAGTAAAACTTAGCATTACAACATTGTCGCAAGCGGACAAGCAACACCAGCAACATCACCAGCAACAACACTAGCAACAACAACAACAACAACAACAGTGTCTTATCACTACAATAGCAACGTCTCATGCCACCAGGGCAAACAATGCACGAGTGCCTTTTGGACTTGGCCGCCGACAGTTGGCCGAGAGATGGAAACCTAAGCCTGCAGATCGGGCTGTCACTAACACTCTCACACTCGCCCCTCATCCGTCCAACTGCCACCTGCCTCCACCCTTCCGCTTGCCCCACTCAGTTTGATCAAAATTTCTTAATTTTTACTGATTAATAAAATAGTAATTTTATCGAAGCAAGCTAAAAGTCTTTGAATCAATTTCAATTGCATCCCAAACCCGATTACCGTTATATATATATATATCAATATATATTAATCGATAGCCGACACTTTAGGTTATATCGGAGGAGTAGCTGAAAATAATTTCTCTTGCTGTTCGCTTTGTACCCATTTCCTTTGCTACTTATCAGCATAGTTGGTGTTGTCAATCCCATGCTCCCTTCTACACCCACACACACCACACACACACACACACGCACACACACCACACACAATCAGACAGCAATCCTCAGTGTGTGTCCAGCTTTTGGCTTGACACAGCGGCATTTTGCAGCTTTGCCTCAAACACATACATTGCTCAATTTGTTTCTTCTTCTTCTTGCTAGGCATTTATATAAATATGTGAATGTAAGCAGAGCATATATGTACATATAAAAAGTGTGTGTGTGTGTGTGTGTGTGTGTGAGTGTGTGTGGTTGGGCACATTTAATGCTCGCTTCCAGGCCGCCTATATTTGCATATGGCTCATTCACTCAACCTCAACCTGGCGGACTGTTTGTTTGTCCAGATACACTAACACACACACACACACACACACAAATGTAGTGCTGCACTGCTGGATGTGTGTGTGTGGAGTGTGGGGGGGTGTGGGGCGGTCGCTGGAGGAGCGGGCGGCACATGCGGGTGTTATCAGCAGTCAGCGTTTGTCTTTTGGCTAACCGACGACGCCTGCTTGCCACGCCCTTGGACTATGCCAGGGGCACCTGGCCACCAACAGCAGCAGAGGCAGCAGCAGCAGCAGCAGGAGGAGGAAGGTGGGGAGTGCAGGGGAGGGGAGCAGGGCCTATGGCAAGGTAAAAACAACATAGGCAAATAAAACCAAATTTGTATGCTAAAACACTTTGCGATGACGACGACGGCGACGACGCGTCGCTGGTCGCCAGTTTTGCTGATAAGACACCCACACACACACCCACACACACACACACACACACACACACATGGAAATAAATAAAGGAAGCGTTGGAGAGGGGGGGCACAGCAATTGCATGTGTGTTTGTTGTAGTTTCAGCTGCTCAAAAAACTGAAAAAATAAAACACTTTTAGCTGTTGCCTGCTGGTTATCCACGTAATTTGTTTAAACAAATTAAGGCGACCGTTACCCGTACCCCAACCCCCCCCCCCCTCCCGCAACCCCTCCGCTTCCCGCTTAACTTTTCAGCTGCCTTGCGTCGCTTTGTCACTGTCAAGCTGTGTGTGTGCGTGCGTGTGTGTGTGTGTGTGTCCACTACCAATACACACACACACACACATACACACGCCGCCCCCACAGTGTGTGTTATCGCGGCAGCTACAAAAATTTTGTGAATTTGTTTAACCTTTTTTTTGTCACCGACGTTGTCAGTTTTTTTTTTTTTTTGTTTTTTTTTTTAGTTAACTTTTTTAATGAGCTCAAAAGGCGGAGACCCGTTGGCCAAAAAGCAACAACAACAATAATAAAACAATAAGACGACAGCAAACAAAATGTGGCTCAGCATTTTTAAATATTTACACAGCATTTCTTTTCAACAACAACAACAAAAACAACATTTTCTTTTTTTTTTTTAAGTACTTAATTTATTTGTCCATAGACAACGAAATGGAGCACTTGGTGTCATAATAATGTTGTGTCGAGTCTTCTGCTTGAATATATATAGATATATATTTTTAAATGACGCCTAAGATATATGTATATATATATATATATATATATCATGTATATATATATATTATAGCTCAAGCTAAAATTCGTAGTCTGCAAGTTCAAGTTTCAATTTGAAAAATATCAGAAAATGTATCCAGTTTTAAATAGCAGATGGTTGCTGTGGCAACTTTAGTTTTAGGTTGCAAGTGGCAACTTTAGGGTCTCTAGTTTCTGATTGGATGGTGCGGCATTGCTGTTCTGCTGACCTTCCACTGGCCGCACACATCAAAAGCTGCAGCTGGCACATTTGCAGCACTATTTTTGCTGCGACATTTTCTCAACCAATTTTCCGCTGTTTTTCAGTCGCCATTTTTCATTTGGTTCGTGTGTGTGTGTGTGTTTGTGTGTGTGTGCTTGTGTGTGGCACCTAAAAACAGTCGGCCGTGTGGCGCTCGCCTGGTTTTTATGGCCAGCCTGGCCCCAACTAACCAAAGCGAACCACCCAACCACAGCCAGCTCGACTGGCCCATAACCTTTTTGGCCATAAAGCGCGTCCTTTGCTCATATGTATCTATGAGTGTGTCTGTGTGTGTGTGTGTGTGTGTGTGTGTGTGTGTGGTGGGGGGGCATAAATTAGCACAATCAACGTATTGTTTTCTGTGGCTGTGCCACGCCTCCCACAGCATCAGCGGCAGCAACTGGGGGGCGCTGAAATGGTGGTTGAGTGACTTAGGGGGGTGCTGGTGGGTGGGTGGGTGGTGGCAGTTGTCGCAACGTGCAGTCAATAACATGAAAATGTTATAAATAACAAAAATACGAGCTAAGCAGACAACACACACACACACACACACAGACAATAGTAGATGTATCTGTATCTGTATCTGCAGCCCCTACTTGAATTTCATATTTGTGCGTCTTGATAATTTGCGCAAAAGTCCTATTAATATGTTAATTCTTAATTGTCCTACTTTGCCATCGCACACACACACAGACAGGCACACACATACTTAGGCGCATATTAATAGCCGCAGGATAGTTTTTCTTATTTGTTTCCCAGGGAAGGGGATGGGGATGGGGAGGGGGGGAGGCAAGCGCAGCTCGTAAATAAATCCTAAGCTGCGCGGTTTACAAATCGACGCACTTCAATTTATTTATATGCTCTGCCAAAGGACGAATATATTTTGGTGGCTGGCTGAATTAATTATGGATGTGCGATGACGTCACAAAAATATTTTTAAATCAAATTTTCGTTGAATTTAGCAAAAATCGTTGAATTTTCCATTCAAGCGATTTTGCCCAATATTTTTGGGCTGTCAACGCAGCTGGTCAAAAGGGTTAGATCGATGCTAGCGCATTGGTTCTGGCTGCTTAAATTGTTGACTGCGCTTTTCAGCCAGTGTGTGCGAGTGTGTGTGTGTGTGTAAACCCTTTGCCTGTGTGTGTGTGTGTGTGTGTGTTGTGTGTGCTGTGTGTCCTTTTTGCCCTTTTGTGGAGATAATTCAATTTATGAGCTGACTTTATGAAATATTCGCCAAATACACGTGAACTTGCACACACACACACACACATGCACACTCTCTCTTACACACACACACCCACACATACACACACATAGGCTGGCGGGCAGATAAAGAGGGAGCTACCTTCTGTTGACACTTGTCAGGCGACTGTCAGCGTCTGTCTGACATTTGACAGTTTCGGGCACTTTGAACACCCTTTCAATACACCTTTTGGCCAGCAGCTGCTGTCGCTGCTTAGCTCACCCCCGCCCCCGCCCCGCTCCCCCCACCTACCTACCCCTGGCTCTGATGCAACCCTCTCGCTTTCTCTCGCTTGGGCTCTTTTGCGCGCAATATTGCAGCAGACTTTTTGGAGCTGTCAATAAGTTTTTGTATATTATTTATATTTACTTAGTTTTTGCCAGGCATATACGCTAATCTCTCTATCTACACACACACACACACACACACGAACAAACAAACACACACACATTCACACACACACATCTAATCTAATCGCTTAGTCAAATAAGCTGGTTACGCCTCCGCCCCCTCAATCCCTAGCGCTCACTCTCAGTCTCGCTCTCGCTCTCACTCTCCTCTCTCTCTCTATCTCTCTCGCTCTCACTCTTTGACTCTCACTCACTCTCTCCTACACTCATTCGACCGCAATTTGTTGCGGGGCAACGCCTACCAAAATAAAAGCAGGCCAAGCAGGTAAAAAGTCAGTTTTACCTGGCCGCTAACTGTCCACTGGCCAATCGCACAGCGGCAGCTAGCAACAGCAGCAACAACTGGCAGCAACTGGCAGCAACTGGCAACAACTGGCAGCAACTGGCAACTAGCAACAACACATGTTTAATTCATGGAGTCAGACAGGCGGCTAATTGCGTCCTGCGTCGATTTCACGCCAATGATCGCCAATCAATAAATAAAATACCCGACAACAATAAATAAACACACACACACACACACACACACACACAAACACACACACAAAAAAGTGACAACAAATGAGGAGGAAAAAAGCCAAAAGTCAATAGGGCAATGGGCGGAGTGGAGAGTGGAGGGAGTCGAGCGATAAGCGAACGGCAAAAAAAAGCGAAAACATATTTTTTATTTTATTGTTATTGAAACAGAAACCAAAACGAAGCGAGAAACAAGTCCGTCCGTCCGTCCATCCGTCCGTCCGTCCGTCCGTTGCCCGCCCAAACAATCAAAAAAATTACCCAAAAAAAGAAAATATATATGTAATAATATGAGATAAATATGAGCATGTGTGTGTGTGTGTGTGTGTGTGTGTGTGAGGACCTTGTTGTCACCCCGTCGCAGGACAATCAATTGATAAAAAAAAAGAAGGAAAACACAGCAAACGAGCGGGCGGACGGGCGTGTGGAGGGGGTGGGCAACAAAAAAAAAACGGACAAAGGACGTGGCCCACAAAAAGTTGAGCAACGCTTCGGGGCGCATTAGTTGTTGTTGTGCGTGTGTGTGTGTGTGTGTGTGTGTGTGTGTGTGTGTTTGGGCAACCGCAAATTGTTGAAACTGGCCAAACAGCAGCAGCAACAAACTTAACAAGTGGCAACCGACAGCGCATCAATAAACAGTTTTTTTTTTTCGTTCTGCCTTTTTTTATGGTTGTTGCGACAGCTAATTGACAAAGTCAGACCAAGGGTGGTAGGGGGTGATGTGTGCTGTGTGTGTGTGTGTGTGTGTGTGTGTGTGTGTGTGTGTGTGTGTGTGTGATATGAGAGGGTGCTGCAAGGGCGAACAATAAAAGATGAGCAATTAGCTTAAAGGCCAACACAGCTTAGTTATTAAATTAGAGTATGAACAAAAAAAATTAAAGAAATAAAAAAATATTTACAAAAATTATTTAGTTTATTATAAATAAAAGACAAAACAGAACTAAATTTAAAAACTTTATTTTAATTTACTAGAAAAATAAGTTGCTCCCAAATTGGTCACTTTTGATTGACCAACAAAAAAAGAAGAAGAAGAAAACCCGCAAACAAAAAACAAAAAAAAAAGGAAAGAAACTTTGTCAATTGTTCGACAACATTTCAATCAACTTTTGCTTTTCTCGAACCTAGAATTTCCCTTGCCTCGCGGCTAATTTACGGCTGCTGCTTCTTCTTCTTCTTCTTATCATTCTTCTTCTTCTTATTTATATTATTTTTGTTGTATTCATTTGTTCTTTTCGGCCCTTTTTCGTTGGGTGCTTTGCTGGTTTCTTGGTCAATCAAAATTCATCGATAGATTGCCAAAAGTTGCATAGCCCCAGGGGCAAGTGTGGTTGCTGCCACTGCCACTGCCACTGCTTCTGTTCTTCTACAACAACAACAGCAACAAGGATAAGAATCAATTGCCAAAGATTTCTGGGAGTTCATTTCGACTCGAATTAATTGCAGGCGCTCACAAATTTTTGGTATTTTATTCGCAGTGCTACTGGAATTTATGTTCACATTTTTATCCACACACACACACACATACACACATATACACATGCAAATAGTTCAGTGGTGTGGGCTTAGATTACACTCACTGGTGTGTGGTTTAAGTGGGGTGAAGTTGTTGTTGTTGTTGTTGTTGCTGTTGTTGCTGCTTTGGTTATTTGGGCGCGCGCAAATACATAAATTAAAGTGCAAGCGAATCGATCCGCGGACTACACAACGACCTCACCCCAACCCACCACAACCCACCCCACCCCACACCACACCACCCCACCCCAGATGGCATCCCCTCGCACGCCCTCTCTTATCAACGCCCAGAGCTGTGCTCATATGTAAATAAGTGAATTGCTGTGTGTGAGTGGGTGGTGTGGGGTTGTCATAGCTGCCATTTGGTCATGGGTGCTGTCTGTCTGTCCCTCTGTCTCCCAGTCTCTCCGTCTGTCTGTCGTCTATTCTATTCTAGCCGCTTGTCGCCCCAGCCGTAAAAGCCCAGCGCACAATAAAATTGCCAGGCGTAAATTGTTGTTGCAAATCAATTGTGACACATCTCCATAAGTATATGTGTGTGTGTGTGTGTGTGTGTGTGTGTTTGGCTATTTAGTTAAGCTCGCTTAATGAATGCCACACCGAATGCCACATAATTTTTGCGTAGCAAATTAAAGAAAAAAACGCTGACTACCTAATCGATAGACTTATCGATAGGCAGCCAATTAATAACGGTTTTTTCGACACGTGTATAAAACTTGCTGTTGTGTTGCGTCTAACTTTGTTACTATTTATTAATCATTTGTAGCAAGTAGCAAGTTGAATTTGTTTACAAATCAACCATCAACAAATCGACATTTATCGATAAGCCCCTCTCGCTCTCTCTCTCTCTCTCGTATAACTGTCGCCTTCAGTTAGTTTTTGCTTGCCACAAAATTATTCATGGCTGTCAGTCGCCAATTGCTGCCATAAAAGTAACAACAAAAAAAATAAATAATAAAAACAAAAGCAGCAGCAGCAAGCGGCAAGCAGTCGTCGGAAATAGAAGTAAATTAGGCAACCACCCAATGGAGTTCATGTGGTTAACTTGGCGGCGCATTAAGCCAGAATTGATGGCCAACAATCGACACCCATAAAAGCGACAATTGTCGACCAAATTTATGAACTGCAAGTGCAAAAGTGCCAACAGCCAACCACGATTCCAGTGGGTTGGGATTGGGTTTGGGAATTGGGAATTGGGGGTTTGGTATTTCGTATTTGACATTTGGTATTTGGGAGCTGGTGAAACTATGTGTAAGTGTTGGCCCAGTTAGTAATGAAAAGCATCCATTGCACATTGCAGATTCCGACTCGACAGAGAACGATGCGGTCGCCGCGCAGGACATCCTCACGTGTGGCGCCTGCCAGAAGACCTTCGCACTGTCGGACATTGTCCGCTTCATTCAGCACAAGGTGCTGCAGTGCAACAAGGAGAACTATGGCCAATGCACCACACAGGCGCCCAGCATGGATCGCGATGCCGACGAGGGACGACCCCTCAGTCTGGTCAATCGCCGTCCCTCGATATCGGCGCCAATCACAGGTCGCAAATCGGCCCCAGTTGCCGGCAGTGGGGCGACAGTTGCTGCCAATGCAATGGCCAGTGCGGCTGCTGCCACTGCTGCCGCTGCGGCGGCGGCGACGGCAGCGGCTGCCGCAGCCGCTGTTGCAAGCAGCGCTGCAAGCGGCTCACGCATACACACACCGCCGCCGAGTCCAGCGGATCTGCTCGCCGATGGCGCCAGCAGCACTCCCAAGCGCCTCGTCGATGGTAAGTTGAACACATCACACATTGCTGCAAGTAGGCTTTATAATAATCTCCCTCCCCCTCCCTCCACCCTTAACAGAGAACGACAATACGACGCCCAAGGCGGACAGCGATGAGCTGAGCAGCGCCAACGGCGCAGCGGGACTGGAGTCGAGCATCGCTCACAGTCCACGCGCTCAGCTGGCGCAGGGGCAACTGATTGGTCGGGATGAGTGTGCTCTGCACGATGACAAGCCAAAGGTCAAGCAGGAGCCCTTTGCCGACGACGAGCAGCTCGATGAAGAACTGGAGCTGGAGCAGGCACCCGAACGGGTGCGGGTTGGGGAACAGGAGCACGAGCACGAGCACGAGCAGGAGCGGGAACGGGAACGGGAACTGAATGCGCAACTGCTGACACAGGCGACCGACAGAGACGAGTGCCAACAGCCGCTGGCCAAGCGGCCCAAAATGGAGCTCGTCGATGCCGAGGCGAACACGGTGCACACAGGTGAGACGCTCAAAGACTGAGAGACTCCAAACGGTATTTTCCGTTGTCGCATATTTTCGCGTAATCAAAATTAAAATCAGACCCAAACCAGCCGTGGCATAAAAATGACCAGCGCCCGCAAGAAAAAAAAAAAGAAAAATCAAATGAAATGAGTGAAAAGCCAAACATCAAACGAGACACACAAAATTGCGCTAAAAAATGTGTTTGATGTGCGTGTGTATCAGTGTGTGTGTGTCAGTGTGTGTGTGTCAGTGTGTGTGTGTGTGTCAGTGTGTGTGTGAGTTTGTCAAAGGACATGCACTCGCGGATGTTCGTAAGTCGGTGCTGATCGGGCCGCGGGGCTGCTGAGCGCGCGATAAGCTGCAGCTGCGGCTGCATTTAAAAAACACACACATTCTCAACCCTGCCCCTGCCCCTTCCCCTTTGTAAACCACCAACAAACACACGCCCACTATCTGACCAATTGGGTTGTAAACCGTTTTGTTTATGCTGCTGCTGCCGGAAACCAAAAAAAAAAGAAAAAAAACAGGAAAAAAAGCAGAGAAAATGTTGAACGTGGGCGACATCAAAGCGCGACTGCTGATAAAGCTGAAGTGCAGCAGGACCAAAAAGGACACTCGGACAACAGCAGCAGCAGCAGGAGTAAGGAGTAAGGAGGGTGGGCTAGGGGCAGTAGGAAGGAAGGAAGGTAGGGTAGGGAAGGGAAGGGATACGAGCTTTAATTGTTACGCGGCGGCTGCTGCTGGCTGCCCTTTGACTTGTGACATTTTTCAATGCAAATGCGAACGATGATGAGACTGATGAAAAGCCAAAGCCAAAGCCAAAAGACAGCAATAAAAACAATGCCAAAGAAGCAGCGGGAAAGGGTAAACCCAACAGGACAACGGAACAACAGGACAACGGAACAAAGCAGGAGAAGCAGCAAAAGCTGAAGCTGAATCTGAATCTGAAGTCGAGCTGCCCTCGGGGGTTAATTTTGAAGAGGAACCAAAGGAATGTGAGCGATGGAGCGGGTCGAGGGGCAGCAGCAACCACTTGAGTGGACAAAGGACGCAGCAAGCTTGAACGTGAATGTGAATGCAAATGTGAATGCGAATTTGAGTGTGAATGTGAATGTGAATGCGAAGTGAAACTGGACTTGACACACGCACAAAAAACAGAGAAGGCCAAGAAAAACAAGGTAAACGAAACGAGTTGAGAGTTTTTTCTTGAGGCGGTCAGTTTGGTTGTGGTTGTTGTTGTTGCTGTGGTTGTTGTGGTTGTTGTGGTTGTTGTTGTTGGTGTGTTGACCAGCGCATTGCTGCCACGTGACCGCTTGCTGGTCAAAGGGGTCAAGGTTCGTGGCGATCTGAAACGCGTGCCACAAATTGACGGCAAGTCATTCAGCAATTGACAGGCTGAGTTAACCAAAAGCCGATTGAGTGACTGATTGAATAAGTGAATACAGCACAGCGGGCACTCAACACTCACTCCGAGTGTGACTTGTGGCAGCGGCAACAACTTGTTTTGTACACAACACTCATGAGTGCACTTGTGAGTTTGAATTCTTTTTGCTTAGCTGCTACTATTCTAATTATTGTGAATAAGCTCGTTGAAAAAATGAAGCAATAAATAAATAAATAAATAAATGAATAAATAAATAAATAAATGAATAAATCAAATAAAAAACTTACCTTTGCATGTTTCTTGTCGCTGAACATATTTCACTTGCTGCACTCAGCACTTCAGCGAGTCAGTCAATCAAAGCTTGACGCACGCTTGTCATTTGCTTGAGAGTCACACACACACACACACACATACGTTGTCGCAATTTAACCCTTGAACTTTGAACAACATGCTTTAACAGCAACAACAACAACAACAACAACAAGAGCAAAAGTCACTGACAACAAAGTTGTTTGACTCCTGACAATGCAAAACTGTCAACTCTTCAACGCAGCAGCCACAGATATGTGTAGATACAGATACAGATACAGCTACAGATACAGATACAGATGCAGATGCAGATATGTGTGCGCTGCAGATACATTTGTATCTGTATCTGTCACGTTAATTACGCATTGTTTTATTTTCATTCTTTTTGCCACTTTTTTTTCTTCTTTCTCTTTTTTTTTTTTTTGCTGTTGTTTGAAAGCTGCTGTTGGCTGTTGTTCGCTGTCCTCGCATCCAATTGTTGTCCATTTGGTAATTATAAATATGGAGCAACGGCTGCCATGGCTGCCACAAATCCGCCGGCGCTGCCCCCACTTTGGCCCTGTGAAAAACTGTCAACAAAATGGAATTATTTGTTGCGATGACACGAAACAGTTTTTTTTTCCTTGCATTTTCAACTCTTTCCTTTTTTCGCTGTTGTCTGTCAGCGTGTGTGACTACCTGTCTGTGTGTGTGTGTGTTGTGTGTGTGTGTTGTGTGTGTTGTGTGTGTGTGTTGTGTGTGTTGTGTGTGTGTGTGTGTTTCATGTTAATTATCAATTTGCTGGCGCACTTTCAAATGCGCAGCGTGTCGCGACCGCAGCAACAATGAAAAACCATCAGGAGTCTGTTGGTTGACAAATTGGGGGGAGGGGGGTTTGCGACGAAGGATTGAGGTCGGAGGTCAGCAAAAGGACAACAGGACTTGAACCCATTTTATCTATTTTACCCAAACAGTATTCATTCACCGCACTCACATTCAATTATTGACTCATGCTGGCACTAAGCCAGGCATTAGTGTCGCCTCTCCACCCCCCCTCTGCCCGTAAAAAGGCACCCAACTGACCACCCAACCACCCAGAAACCCAGCCCGCACCACCTGGCCACCATTTCAATATCGAAATCAATGGCTAATGCGCTCGGCTCATGCAATTTCACGCCCACCCACAAAAAGGATTATGCGCGCCTTGCTTTGTGAACAGCAAGGATAAATAAAATATACACAAAAAAAAAGTAGCAGCTAACAAAAAAGGATGCAAAAAAAAAGGATACAGAGCGAGAGGCTTAGGCAAAGGTCGGGCCATGCAAATCACCGCAGGAGCCCGCAGGACACTCGACAACATAACGTTGGCTGCTGCGTTGGCAACATGCGGCAAAAAGCTGCAACAATTATCCCATTACTGTGCAACCCTTTCTTTTTTGTTGCTGCTGCTGCTGCTGCTGCTGCTGCTGTTGCTGCTACAGTTGCCCACCCGCTGACCCCACTCTTTAGAGTCTTAGTCTTTTGCTGTGCAATGCTCATACGCGTCGTTGTCCTGGCGCACTTCCTGGCTCCACTTTTGCAGCAGGCGGTCAATTTGCCATTTCCTGGCCCCCGACCTCTGTCGAGTCTCAGTTTTTTGTGTATATGTTTTTTTGTGTTTTGCTCACTTCCGTCTGAGCTGCTTTGAATGCAGTCACTCGGGTCACTTGAGATTGCGACTCAGCTTGGAGCTGGTGCTGCTCTGGTGTCCTGACTCCCGCAAGGACAATGCCAGCATGAGCAGCTGAAAGAGCTGCCAAAATCAGAACGTGCCATGCTCAGCTCACAACCAGGCAGACAACCAGACAGACAACCAGACAGACAACCAGACAGACAGACATACAAACAGTGACAGCAGTTGGAGAACACACAAAGAGGACAAAAAGGATGCGCGTTTGGCGCGTGCGCAACTCGCGTCTAACTAAAAAAAAAACAAACAAAAATATAAAAAATGAATAGTAAATTCAAATAGAATTAAAGAGGATCGTTGAGGATCCTGCGCTGCTCGCGCAAATGCGGCACGTTTTTCGACAACTTTTGCCTCGTTTTTTATGACAATCATGATGTGCCCAAAATGATAATGATCATGATCATGATCAGTGGCAGCAGCAACAGCAGCAGCAGCAGCAGCAACAACAATAGCCAGCAGACGTGTTAACCCCTCAGCAACCCTTAACCTCTAAAGCGCTAAAGAGCCCCTAACCCTTTTCGAAAACAAATTATGTATCTGTCAGATTCATTTGCATTTCCTGCTGCCCGCATGGCCAAGGATTTCCCCTTGATCAGCATTGTTGTTGTTGTCCTTGCCGAACCCGGGGTTCGTGGCCAAATCATGTTCAGCACACTCTCACCTTTGACAGGAAGCCCGGCAAAAGTGAAGAAGCTGCCGCTGCTGCCGCTGCCGCTGCTTCTGCTGCTGCTGCTGTTGCAGTCGCGCGGAACCTCATAAAAAAAATACCCAAAAAAAATATAGAAAAATATACGAAAAAATAAACAAAAGAAAAGCAAAAGTGTAGTTATTTGATAGGTGTGCGTGTGTGTGTGTGTGTGCGTGTGTGTGTGTGTGTGTGTGTGTGTGTGTGTATCTAATGCTCATCCTTATGGACTCGTGCGCGACATGCGTTTTCCTCAGCTGTGCTCTTCTTCTTCTTCCACTCCGCCCAACTCATTTTCATTTCACTTTTTATTTTCATTTTCCTTTTTTTTAAAGCGTCATTTAAATGCAAAGTGCGTGTCGCAACTTCTTAGTTTTGTTGTTGTTGTTGTTGTTGTCATTGTTGTTGTTGTTGCTGGGGGTAGTTCGCTTGTAATAGTTGAGCATTAACACCTTGTTGCCCGCATGGCCAGCGCCTGTGTTGGTGACATATGTTGACCTGTGCAACAGCAACAACAACAGCAACAACAGCAACAACAGTTTCGATTAGCGCCTGGATCCCGACTGCTTCTGTCTATGGCTCTACGTGTCAATACTCTAGCCTGGACAGGATGCGTTTATTTTGCCAACCAGTTGGCATCGAGAGTGTTAAGCGACTTAATGGAAAACTGAAGCAATTGTTATGTTGTCCATATATTGTTTATATAATAATTGCAGCCAACTCGCAAGGCAGTCAAAGTTCAAATATGTTTAAGGATCTCTACTTTATTGTACATATATATATATATATATATATATATATATATATATATATATATATATATATATATATATATATATATATATATAGTATATATAGTGTATATAGTGTATGCTCGAGTCGTTGTGCCTTTTGCTCTCGTCTTTTAGCACATTTTTTTTTATTATACTTTATTTTTTTTTTGGTTGTCATATTTTTTGTTTTGTTATTTTGTTGCCGTAGCCAATTTTCACATTTTCACATTTTTCATTTTTCATTTTAAAATTCGCATCTGTTGCTGGATTGTCCCTTAAATCGCCCTTCTCCGCCCGCCCCCTTTTGGGCAATCTCATCGATAGTTATGGACACATGTGTGCTCGCTTGTAATTTCCGCCGCAGGACATGTGGGTGGGTGGGTGTTTGGGTGGTCCTCGGGTGGTTTTTGGGTTGCTTGTGGTTTACGCTTTTTGATTTTAGGTTTTCGGTTTCCGTGGCAAATTAACAAACGTCGCGACAAACCGCAAGCAACATAAAATAAAAAACTATTGCGGCGCAGTGTGTGTGTATTGGATATTTATGTGTGTGTGTGTGTGTGTGAGTGTGTGTATTGGCAATATCCTGCTGCCTGTTTGGGGCACCTGCTGTTGCTGTTGGTGTTGCTGTTGCCGATGTTGCCGCTGTGCGCGCCCATTTGTATGCAATGCACGCCAGCAACAGCACACGCCTGTTCTTTGATTGTGTGTGTGTGTGTGCGAGTGTGTGTGAGTGTGTGTGTTTCTGCCGTACTCAAAATCAATAAATATATAAATTCACCGCCGTCCAAAAACGTTGCAGTATCCTCCTCACAGGTCGCACGTCGCTTGTCGGTCGTCGCACGTTGCACGTCGCAGGTTGCACGTCATTCGTCGCGTCTCTTTTGCATTTCATTTACCGCATATTTATTAATAATTAATCTAGAAAATTGCTGGCTGCCTCATTTCCTGCCATCATTTCACATATTTGACTGACAACATGACTAAACATTTGCCCCACCCCCCGCCTCCCTCCCCTCTATCGTTGCAGAGCCCAGCAATTACACATGTTCGACGTGCAAGACCCGTTACACATCCGCGTGGCGCCTCATCCAGCACGTGCAGCACTCGCACGGCGTCAAGATCTACGTGGAGACGGGTGGCTGTGGCGCCACCTTGACTGTGGCCACACCCGCCGCACTCAATGCGGCGGCAACAGCAGCAGCAGCACAAGCCACCAGCATCAGCGTCAGTCCAAATCGCAGTCTCAGTCCCACAGCAGCAGCAACTGTTGGTAGCGTCTCGCTGCCGCTGCCGCTGCACGCGCTCATGTCGCAGTCACCGGCGCCAAAGCGCAGCAGCAGCAACAGCAGCGCCGCCGCCGCAGCAGCAGCAGCAGCCGCAATTTCTGCAGGCTCGGCCAATACGAGCAGCAGCAGCAGCAGTAATGTCAGCAGCAGCAGCAACAGCGCCAATTCACCCACACAGCAACTGTTGCAGCAACGTGTACAACAGCAGCAGCAGCAACAACAACAGCAGCAACAGCAACAGCAACAGCAACAGCAGCAACAGAGTCTAGCGCTGGCAGCAGGCATGCGTCATCATGCGCTGCTGGCGCCACCGGATTCGTTGCACGCGAACCCCTTCCAGCTGCTGCGCATGCCACTGCCACCCGCGCTGTCGCAGAGCAACGTAGTTCCTAGCGTGTCGCCGCTGTTTGGCCGCCCCACGCCCGCCGATCACTATCGCATGGAGCAGCTGGTTAGCGAGCAGTTCCGGCACCACGGCTTCAGCCTGGCCGCCGCCGCTGCCGCTGCCCAGGCGCAGTTCAATGCCAACACACAGCAACAGCAACAACAGCAACAGCAGCAGCAGCAACCTGCTCAGCCGATTGCTGTCAATGTTCCTAATCCCGTCGAGCAGCGACCGCCATCGAGCAATAGCAGCCAGCGTGGCTCAGTACCGCCCGCTGCACTGCCGCCTCCGTCGCTCAGTTCACAGCAGCAGCAGCAGCAGCAACAACAACAGCAGCAGCAGCAACAGCAGCAGCAGCAACAGCAACAGCAGCAGCAACAACAGCAGCAGCAACAACAACAACAGCAACAGCAGCAACAAGTGGCTGCAGCGGCTGCTGCTGCTGCTGCGGCAGCTGCACTGAGTCCAGCTGCCAGTTTAAATTTGGAACCGCAGCAGATGGATTTTTACTCGCAGCGATTGCGTCAGCTTGCGGGCACAACAAGCCCTGGAGCTGGCAACATTGTTAACTCGAGCTCGCCGAGTCCACGACAGAAACAATCGCCGCGCTTTGCGAGCCCCTCGCCCAGCTCTGCCTCGCTTTCGGTGGCCACTGCCACAACGCCGCCAGAGAAAGGTATCGAGAATGGCCAGCTAACGTCGACGCCCCGTTCCGCCAGCACGCCCACGCCCACCAAGCCAGACACCGAACGGGAATCGGAGCTGGAGTCGAGCTGCTACTCGTGCGGCTACTGCGACAAGAAGTTCCGCTACGAGAACAACTTGATCATCCACCAGCGGACGCACACCGGCGAGAAGCCGTATAAATGCACCGCCTGCGATTTTGAGTGCTCGCACATACAGAAGCTAATGAAGCATATGCGGGTGCATCGCAGTCCGGCCGATCAGGGACACGATGGCGGCGACAATCAAGATGGCCACGATGGCGGCAGCAATGCCGATTCGCTGGAAACGAATGAGGCGGACAACGATGATGATCCCAATCCCGATGAGTCCGACGAAGAGCTAAACGACGAGGATGCCGACGCGGATGCCGATGGCGAGGATGATGACGAGGATGAGCTGGACGATTGCGATGATGTTGACTACGAGGCCGAAGATCTGAGCGTCAACAATCGCATCGATGGCAAAAGTCAAAGCCCAAAGACGACCAGCTCCGGTGCCACATCGCTGGTGGGTGAGCTGATGGACAAGTTCGGGCTGTCCAATATTGCCCAATATTCGGAGGCGTACAAGCAGGCGCTGCAGGAGTCCGGACGCAAGGAGGCAGCCGCTGTGGCCGCTGCCGCTGCTGCCGCCGCCGCTGTTGTCGACAACAACAATCGCGGCTCGGCGGCCGGTGGCGCTAATCCAGGCGCTGCTGGTGGCGTTGCCTCCGCCCAGCCACTGGGTGACAAGCTTAACGGTTTGCCGGTGGCAGCGTTGCGACTGCGCGATGAATTCGCCAAAAACTGTAACATGTTCCAGCCACAGCCGCAGGATGCGCCGTCGCAGGTGCCGCTCTTCAATCCGTTTCCCAACCCCTTCGAGCTGTCCAAGCGCATGAAGATCGATGGCGGTGATTGGTGGGGCATGTCCGCCCTGCATCGCAACGAGGCGCTCTTCGAGAACCTCAAGCTGAAGCCGTTGGGTTTGGGTGGCGCCAACTCGCTGTTGCAAGGACCGCTGCTCAAAAAGGAGAGCCGGCAGCGCAACGATACCTGCGAGTTCTGTGGCAAGGTGTTCAAGAACTGTTCCAATCTAACGGTGCATCGACGCAGCCACACCGGCGAGAAGCCATACAAGTGTGAACTGTGCTCCTATGCCTGCGCCCAGAGCTCCAAGCTCACGCGCCACATGAAGACGCACGGACGCACCGGCAAGGATGTGTACCGCTGTCGCTTCTGCGACATGCCCTTCAGCGTCCCCTCCACCCTCGAGAAGCACATGCGCAAGTGTGTCGTCAATCAGGGCAAGGCGGCAGCAGCTGCTGCAAATGCAGCCAATGCGGTTGCCGCCGCCCAAGCGGCCGCTGCCGCACAGCAACTGCAGGCCGCGGCACAGGCACAACAGCAGCAGCAACAGCAGCAGCAGCAGCAACAGCAACAACAGCAACAGTTGCCCTCGCAATCGCAGCTATCGCCGCCTTGTGCAATGGGCGTGGCTGTCGGCTATCCGCCACAATTCGGACACAATCTGTCGCTGGCGGGCAGCGTGAGTGGCGACAATGATTCGAATGCATCCTCCAGCCTGCCAGCGCACTCCTCCATTTCGCTCAAGGAGGAGGCATGACTTTTTAGCAGCTGGAGCAGCAGTCCTCTTTCGCATTCGCATCCGCATTCGCATTCGCACCCACATCCGCATCCACATCCGCTTGTGCTACAGCCACATCCGCATGTGCTGCTACCACCGGTACACCCACAATCGCATCCGCACCACCATCACCATCACCACCAACAGCAGCAGCAGCAGCAGCAACACCAGCAGCAGCAGCAGCAGCAACAACAGCAGCAGCAGCAGCAGCATCCACACCACCATCCACAGTTGGCCAGCAGCCGCAGTCGCCTCATGTCGCGCATCTTCTAAAGATGTTGCATTGCCCCAACCACCCCCACCCCTCTCAGCGCCACCCTATTGTATATATATATGTATATCTAGCGCAGTTATCGTGCCCCTCAGACACAACCCTGCCCCCGGCCTGACTGCAACTTTCTAAAAGCTTGTCTAGCAGTTGTTGCCACGCCCCGCCCCCAGCCCCCAGCCCCCTAGCTGCTCCTTTTGCAGGCGACTTAAACACGACCAGAGGCATTTAATACCAAAGCAATAACCGTTATGTAATATAATTTTAAAGCATTTTTTTTGCCTTTTTTTTTGTAATTATTGTACACAAGTATTCATTCGTATATACGATGTGTATCTGCTAAAAGAAAATAATAATAATATATACATATATATATATATATATGTTTATATATATATATTTATATAATATAATTTTCACAATGTTTTATAATTTTTTTTTATTTTATTTCTTAAACATTATTTATAAAAACTCAAAACAAAATTGAGAACAGTTTTAGAAATTACAAATTTTTGGCTGCAGCTGCGCCAGTGACACATTTTCCAGTGTATTCTTAGCAATTAAGCAAAACTTTGTATAAACGCAAAACTAACACAACAAATACTAAGCAAAAAACTAAAAAAAATTTACTGCAACTATGTGAAGAAGGTAAAAACCAACTAAACGTAAATATGAAAAACAAAAAATAAACAAAAAAAAACTAAAAGAAAATGAAAAAAATAAAAAACCACACGACATGCGCTCCCCGAGAGCCACAAAATATTTAAGAGAAATCTGCGCTAAAGTTTACTATATATATGTATATATATATGCCCATATACATAAATAGTATATATATATATATGTATATGTATATGTATGACTTTTTTTTGTGTGTTTTAAGATCGTGTATTTGTTAAACATCGATGTACATTTTAGTAAATCTAGATATCTAGGCACTAAAGAGCAACAATTGTATAAAAATCTTATTAACTATAATTATTATATTATTATTATTATATATATATATAATTTTTTTTTTTAATATAATTTCGAGAAATTTTTTGCATAGAAAATAATTCTATTATTAAATGTAATTTAAAAACCGAAAATAATCAAATTTTTTACGTACATACATAAATAAATCTATAAATGTAAACACAACTTTTTTTTAACCAACTATCTTAAGAATTGACGAAACGAAAACAAAAAAAAAAAATCCAAGAAAAACAAAGTTGAAGAGAAAGCAGTCGAATAATAGAAAAAAAAAAACGAAATGCGTTAAGAAATATATGAAAAATAATGAAATTTGTACGTAAAACTTCAAGCCACAAGCAATTAATAATTATATGAAAAATTACAAAACCGAGACAACAACAACAACAACAACAAACAACTAGATTTAGAAGACTGAGGAACTAAAGTACGTATTTGTTTTCTTGCGAATGAAAAAGACAAAAGAGAGTCGAGAGCGATTCGGATAGAGAAAAGTGAGAGAACACAAGCAAATCGAAAAAATTAACTTTTTTTTTGCATAAATGTTTTTGCTGTTGATTTTCGTTATTTGATTGAGAAAAAAAAACAAACATTTTGATTAATATTTAATAATTGTTTTTAGTACAAATTTTTTTGGCAAAGCAAACGTCAAATCGATATCAAAAAAGAAGGAGGAAAAATAATTTGTTCACACTAGTTTTTTTCCTTTCTTTTGCGTTTTTTTTTTTTTTTGTTTTTCTTTGGCTTTAAATTTACCACACAAAGAAATCTAAGCGTTAAAAATTGCTTCTACTGTTGCAGCACACACACACATACACAATTAGACCCACCCCAATAATACACCCCTCACCACTCACAGTGGCTGCTGCAATAATACAAGCAATTTTTATTCGTAAGCCCAACTATGAAGTTTATCGTGCATAATTTATTAAGAAAGAGTAGAGAGAGCGAGAGAAATTGAGAGCGAAAGAGAAAGCATGCATAAGAACAGTGTGGAAGGTTTTTAAAATGCAATTCTTAAAACTGTGAGAACCATGCATTGTGTTTCAGACAAGACATATATACATATATATATAGAGATATATGTATATGTATATATAAAGTATATATACATCTATATACCTATATATAGTTCATATTTAAAATCCAGAAAACTGAATAAAAAAGAAAATATTATAAAAATCATACAACATTTATGTTTTAATTAGACTGCAAACAAAATTTTTTATATTTATTTTTGCTTATCTTTTTTTATATTTTATTTCAGTTTTTTATTTGAACAGCAACAAAGACAAGCGAGCAACAAGAATTTGAATTTGAAATCGAAATAAAAATTGAAAAATAGCAGCTGCAAAAAAAAGGGGAAAAAGCCAGCAAGCAAACAAAAAACTATCATAAAAATTTAGAAAATTTAATTATAGCTATTAGAAAAGGAAAACAAACCACTTTATACTAAATAAAATGAATAAGAAAAGAAAACAGCAAACAAAGCACAAAAAATACACTTAAAACTAATGAAACTGTTGTAAGCAAGCAAAACGAACGACAAAAATGCGAAGAAATGTGCAACTAAAAATGTATAAGTAAAATTTCGAAAACAAAACAAAACAAAAAACAAAAAAATACCAAATATTTTTCAAGTGTGTGTAATTTTTTGAACATAAACAATAATAAATACAAAGCGTAAATTATTAATTAAAAATAGTTGTCTGTGTTACAAAATACAAATACGAAAATACAAAAATACATACAAATTGCAAAAACTGTAATTAAAAATGCATTTTTCAATTAACGCACACGATCGGGTGCTATAAAATTTATAGCAACGCACAAAAGTAAGCAACAGATTTTAGCAGCTGATCGCGAGTTATCCGTTTAAAAAAAAAACATTGCCTACTTTGCAGCGCTCGCAAAAAGCCGCTAGGTGTCGCCATCGCACGAAATGCAAATAACATATTCACTCTCGCACACATGTACATGTACACACATATGCATGTGCGAGCGAGAGAGAAAGAGAGAGAAAGCGTTGCTGCTGCCCAGTGGAGCCCCATTGGCCGCCAAAAGTCGTGTTAACGCCAGCAGCTGGACTAGCACAAAGCAGCTCACTAAACTCGACCAGCAGTGACCAATCCAACGGAACTGGCCGCCCAATTGGCGGGGCGGAAACTTCAATTCGAATTGGAATCAAACGACTGCGAGACCAGCACACATGTGGCCGGCGCATGTGTGGGCCATCCAACAAAGCCAACGCATACGCTAGCAGCGCTGCCGGCGCCGCTGCCTCGGGTGGCGCTGCCACCCCATGGCCGAGGTTTCCAGTGTGGCCCGTGGCCGGCTCGAACATGTGCACGTCGAACATGTTCGTTGCTTTCAGTTCGAGTTGCATTGCCCAGTTGTCGCTATCTTTGTTGTTGCACAAATTACTCGAGGCTTAAACAAAAATTAGATGGTTGCATTGAAATGCACTGGCCAAATTGCTAGAAAGGACAAAATGCGGAATACTGTTGGGGGCACGCAGGAATCAATAGGGCTCTAATCTAAGAACATAAACACTTGTACAAATTTCACAGCAGTGAGCCGATTGCACATCGACGTCCTTTTTCGGAAACTAAAAGAACAATGTTAATCTTAATGTCCTTGAAGTAGTTTGAAGTAGTTGTAGTCGTAGGTTTTATCGAGCTAGAAACAATTTTCTACTTTCAGAAAAGTTCTTTAATTTTCGCAGCTTAAAGGACTTCGTCCTTTCTTCCAACAGCTATCTGTGGTAAAAAATAACATCAGGAATGCCAAAATACTCCGGTCTTTTTTCGTTTATTCTAATTTTTTCCTTGTGTAATATTTTATCAAATTTGTTGTAAAATTCTGCAAATGATAAGCCTTTAACCTATTTGTGCTCAGAAATATGTATCCACAGAAGATCCTTTCGGAGATGTCCAAGTAATGACACAAAAGCGAATATCCTTTTACAAATTTAGCCCAATCTCGGCCAAATCCTAACAGATTTCCAAAGCACATGGTGCGTTAAAATCGCAAGTACCATCTCAATAGAGCTGACTTCGAGGATCTTGTGGTCATCTAAGAATCCATATTTCACATATGAAAACGCATCGCTTAAAGCATTTAAATGTAGCAACATATTCAATTGCATTTGTAAATGATTTATATTTACGTACATGTGTATTTGTTATTAAGCTAAATATATGCATTCTGCCTTATCCAGATCACTGGGCATTCAAGCAGATGAGCACCGCGGGGCGTCCTTGGCGACGCTGCTGAATCCCCAGGAGACAACGTCAAGCAGTTCACCATCAACAGTCAGCTGTCCATCAGAGTGGCTCTCGCAGGAAATATCCTGTTGCCTGAGCTGTCATCCACAAGCCAACAAGTCATTGGAGCCACATGGCTGAATGGCCACTTCCATCTGTGAATATTGCTAATGATATTAATAGATATTACAGCTACATAAAACATTTGTGATTTATGTAAGTATCTGAACGATACAAATGTTTCTTAAGATAGCGAAAGCATCTGCGTGACACAAGAATATGATAGAAAAGTATATTTAAACGATTTATTTCAAATATATCTGCAGCATACGAATTTATATTTGAAATACAAAAGTATCTGTGATGTACAAATGAGTTAAAGTATCTGTGTGACACAAGAATATGATAGAAAAGTATATTTAAACGATTTATTTCAAATATATCTGCAACATTCAAAAGTATATTTGAATTACAAAAGTATCTGTGATGTACAAAAGAGTATTTAAAGTACAAAACTATCGCAACATTTAAAATACAAAAGTATACGTAAAAATAAAAATATGGCTTTAACAACGCTTTCAGCCTTTCCTCGTAACGTTAGCACTTTTAACAAGAAAAGCGATTTAGACATGAGCTTATATAAATATTTATATATTTCTAAATATATTGTTATTATTTTTGAAACAAAAAAGCATATTTTAATTTAAGTAATTTGTGTTTCTTGTTTGTTTATAATAAGTGAAATTTGAGTTAAGTAACAAAGAAAATGTAACAATTTGAGAGTTTTGGGGCTAGCCAAGTTAACGGCCAAGTAAGCTCAAGTTAATGGTTTTCCATTCGACAGTGGGCAATTAATAACGGTTCTTCAGAGGCATCCATTCGCCAAGTTAAAGGGAGCCAAATTTCAGATGCCCAAACTCCGGCTGTGGCTAATATGGAGACTACGAGGAAATAGGAAAATAGAAAGGTTTGGGGTTTCTGGTGGGAAAGTGGGAAAGTGGGAGGTGGGCGACATTTACCCGCTCAGAGCGAGCAATTCAAGTGTGTGTGCCTGATACTCGTATATAACGGACAATCTACACACACGACGGTGTGTGCGTGTGTGTGTGTGTGTGTGTGACCATAAGGGTGAAACTTTTACTGCTTGCTTACAGAGATTCTTTTCTGATGATAAATTAATTTATTATGTTCGAATTGAAGCACTCGCACAGCCAGAACGAGAATCCGCAAACGTGAAACGAAAAACCCGGAGTCGGAGACCCGGAGACCGAGACAGAGACGGAGACGGAGACCGAGCCAATGCTGTTAATGCGAGCGGATGTAACAGCCATTGCCGAGGCCAGGACTAAAGTCATGTAAATGTTCACACACACTCGCACACACACACACACAGACACGCACACACGCAGAGTGAGAGAGAGACAAACACACACATGAGCTGGCAGTTATATACGTGTGAACTGCCTCAACTTTGAAAGCAAAAACAAATGCAGCCAAAGGGAATGTGTGTGTTTGTATTTCAACCCTATCGCAAATGTGTAAGCAATTACAGCAACAGCAACAGCAACAGCAGCAACAACAACAGCAACAGCAGCAACAACAACAACAAAACACAACACAACTATGGAAATAATGAACAACACCATCTGACCACTTGAATAATTTCCAAAGTGGCGGGTGGCTGCCAAGGCCCAAGAGTACCCGGGTGATGTTTTAATTGAAAGCACACAGCACACAGCATACAGCATAGAGCAAGGAGCAGACAGTAGTCGGCAGTTGGCAGTCGGCAGTCAGCATGGCGGACCAAATGTGACAAGGACAAGGCGACCACCCACCCGACTAGACGGCTGAATGTCCGAGGGGACGCCAGAGTTAGCTAAACATGGCGTCCACGTAAAAATCCGCTGATTATGCGTGTGTGCATCTGTGTGTGTGTGCACTACTTGCAACCTGGAATTAAGGTAACTTCAAAGATGCAGCTGCATTGCAACATTGCGCGAACTGGCCATGAAAAATATTATTTGTTACACCATTTCTCTGGTTATACAAAAAAAAATAAGAGTAACAAAAAGAAAATGGCTAAAACCCAACTCAGATTTAGTTTTTAACATGGTCCTTGGCCATTGGCATGGCAGCGCTGAGGTCGCCCGCACATGTGAAACCGAATGCTGCAGAGGCGTGGCAGGTGGGGCAGGTGGGGCGCAAGAGCAAGTCAAAGAACAAATGGGCATGGCTCCGCAACGTCTACGGCAACATCGCCTTATGCAAAACATTCGCAGAGGCCAAATAGTATTAAGAGCAAGGCCTACACGAATATCGAATACACTGTAATTAGTAGAGCTTAAACTAATTAATATTCATTATTATTTTAGTTATTGATTATTATTAAAATTGGGCTACGAATTGAAAAACAGAAGAGATTTGTTTTTTTTTTTTTTTTAATTGATGCGTATTCTGATGAGTGAACTGAGCTGCACAATTACTAGATACCCTGCAATTGGTATAATTGAATTTGTGCGATTAGAAATGGATTGTAATTTCGTCATACAGTTCAGATATATCGATTCCATATCTACCCACTAATTTCTTACAATGGACATTGGACTTTACCAACTTAATATTCAATATTAAATGGCGTTATCTGATCTTATGTACATATGTAATTGTAGAGTATACATGAGGCACATTTATATACTCGACCATTTGGATGCAGGATGCGAACGTCGAAGGGATGCACGTGCATTGCCACCGCAAGGCAACCAAACCCAACTGAAGCAGAGCCAAACCAATCCCAACTTAACCAAGTCAAACCGAAGCGAAGCGACCCGGAGCCAGCTCCAGCTTCAGTTGCAGCCGCCCAAACGCCTGTGTTCGTGTGTGTATGTGTGTGTGTGTGTGTGCGTGTGTGTGTGTGTGTGTGGATGTGGATGTCCTAGCGCTGGATATCGTGCTCTAGAGACCAAATGGAAACTTAAGCCTTTCTTTTGTGCCCGTCTAAGGGTCCTCATACTGTCCATGAACCTTTGTGGCGCTTCAGCTTTTGGATAGCGGGCAGAGGGACACAGACAGAGACAGCGACAGGGAGAGAGTGCAACAGAGAGACAGAGAGAGAGAGAGAGTGTGTGTGTGTGTGTGACAGAGAGAGAGAGAGAGTTGGAAGGGGGAGTGTTGTGGAGACACAGAGAGCGGTCGAGGCGCGTTCTGTGAATGCATCCTTTTTTGGCGCGCACCGAAATCGTGTGCCTTGTGTATGTGTGTGTGTGAGTGTGTGTGTGTGTGAGTGTGTGTGTGTGTGAATGTGTGAGTGTGTGAGTCTCTGCGAGTGTGTGTTTGAAAATAGCGTGTGGAGTGCACTGTCCTCACATTGTCTGCCTTTCGCAGTGACACGAAGAGGGAAAAGCACACACACACACACACAAAAGAGTGGTCTGCTGAAGGAGGGGGAGGGGGCTGTGGTTACAGGACACAGGGCAGGACACAGTACGCTCGCTCGCGCGTTCGCTGGCTCGTTAATAAGAGCCCCCGAGGTCCCCTCTCGCACAGAGCTGGCGGACCGAGAGCGGCCTCCCAGCGGTTCTTCAATGTACCACGCCACGTTGCATGTTGCACGTCTCTGGCTACCTGACACAACACCCGCGCCACCACACCGCTTTGTTTCTGGCCAAATGCGCGTCGCTGTCCAAAGCACATGCGATATATGTAAAGTTAGCATAATAAAAAAAAAAAACAAAAAACAAAACAAAAAAAACCAAATATCTAAAAAAATAGAAGAAAAACCAAGGGAGAATAATGAATAAAAGAATCATTAAGCCGGCGAATGTGTGTGCGGCGGCGCTGCAAGGATGCAAGGATGCACAGGCACCGGCACAGGCACAGGCAAAGGCACAGGCTACCACAGTGCCCACTCTTAAAGTGCAACACTTCGTTCTAAGTTGCAACCAACTCAAGATTTGAGCTGACCTCGGACTTTACACTTGGAATAGGGTTTTTGAAAGATTGTAAAAAAAATGTGAAACGTTCAAAATTAGAAATTCAAATTCAAGAATTACAATTACAAGTAATGAGTTAAATTTCTGCGAAATTACTTCTGCTAGTTCTTGTTGCCGGGGGATCACTGTACTACACTGTGTGGCAGCTGTGGGTGATGCCAAAGCTTGATGAGAGAGGGGTATTTTGTGCGGGGGGTGAGGGGCAGCTGTGGTAGCTACTGCTGATTCCGTATTTGTTGTTGTTGTTGTTGTTGTTGGGTCCGAGGCGCCTCGTTCTCGCTGCTGCGCTTGCTGCATGGCTGACATTCAATGACTTCTATAACTTTTCAGTGGGTTTTGTGCATTCTGCTTCTTACTCGGGCGCATTGTGTCTGTGTGTGTGCGTGTGTGTGTGTGTGTGTGTGTGTGTGTTTATGTGTGTGTGTGTTTTTGCCGTGTTTTTGTTGTTCTTTCGACTTTTTGAAACAAACGCGAATGCGAATGCAATTGTGACTTGCTTCTTCTTTCTTCACCGCCCCCCCGCCCCTTCGTCGACAGCTGTGCCTCCCGTGCCACCTCCTCCTGTTGCCAACCCCCCAACCCCCGCTTTGCCCACGCTTTGTTTATTTGCAAAATACATTTGTCCACCTTGCTTGAAGGAGTCCGCGTGCTCGGAATGCACCCCGCTTCCGTTGCTAAATGTCAGACGGACGTTTGCTTTGTTGCCCGCACCGTTTGCCACGTTTTGTTGCACAATTGCAACCGTGCAATACATTGCTATGCCGCAACTGAGCTGCACTGAGGAAGTGGGCAACCATTGGACGCGTCCCAAACTATCGTTGCCACACTTAATGACCAGCACATTGAGCTGCTGCTGCTTGTGCAACGCAGCGATTGCCACTAAATGGTGCACAACAATGGAAAAAATCTTAATCTTGGTGCGATTTGGCTTGTCCGTTACATTGGTATTTATTTTAGTTAATATATTATAAATGAAGAATGACAGGTTAACATAATTAAATAATTTGACAGTTGCTTTCCACACACTGAGAGAAAAACATTGTTTGCCATTTGCACTTGAATTTTGAGCTTTTCAGAAACTGAAGCGATTTTAATATTTGAATTATTACTCATGTATATAGGATGCATATATTTATATTATTATTATTATTATTATTATTATTATTAGTATTATTATTATTATTATTATTATTATTATTATTATTATTATTATTATTATTATTATTATTATTATTATTATTATTATTATTATTATTATTATTATTATTATTATTATTATTATTATTATTATTTATTATTTATATTTTATTTAGCTTTTACTCGGTTTTCTCGTATCTGAAAAACTTGACAGTTTATTGAAGTTAACCTTTTTTTTCTATTATCCAGAATCTAGATAGTGAAGCTAACATATTCAAGCTAATGTTTTCTATGTTCGTCCTTAGTTCTTTCAGTGCGTGACTGTACTTCTCTTGAGATGGAAAACCCGTATTTCCAAATGGCGTTTTTGGTGTGCACATGAAAAAAGGACTTGGAGTAATTTAATTAAATGCTAAATCGCAGTGCCGCCCATTTAATTGCAATCTACGCAAATTTATTGGGCGCGTGCCCATTGCTCGGTCCAAGTCCAACCCAAATCCAACCCGGGTCCACTAAAGCTACAGTTACAGTTACAGTTACAGTTAGAGTTAGAGTTGCAGGCTCAGCTAATTGGCAGGTAATGAGTTCGCACATGTTGTCATTTTGACGATGCTCGTCAAAGAGTTGAGAGTGTGGCATGTGGCATTGTTGCACGTTCAGTTCAGACTGGCACTGCAGCGAATTGCCGAGAGTGTTCGTGAGTTGGGGATGCAACTATTCACAACACTCAATTGTCAAATTCTTAGCTCAGCGCTTTGCTTCTAATTAAATTCCGCGACAAAATTACCGACTAACAGCAACAATTTGCTGTCGGCTGCGACAAAAGGTCAGCGGGTCAACAAGTTATTAAAAGAGGTTAAAATGCCAAAGAGTAAATAAAAAAAAAAATACAAAAACCCTACAAAATGATGTTAAAAAACTTGTTGGGTTTTTTGTATAACAGCATCACAAACAGAGGGAGATCTGCAGATCCGGCAAAGGTTAATTGTCCCATTCACAGCCTCATTTGCCGACTGACTGTTGACCAATGGACCGTTGCTGGGAGCAGGGGCTGAGGCGTATGGCTAGGGGGTAGTATGAATAGGGGGTTGTGATCTCTCTGATGCTGCACAGACAGAGAACAGAAACCGACCGCGAAATTTGCCCTTTTACACCCGAAAATAAACAACAGCAGCAGCAGCACCAGCAGCCAACCCCGGGTGAGCATCAACCGGTTCCAAATGCTGCGGAAGCTTCGCTGTGGTTCGCTGTGTCTGCTTCTGTTTTTGCTTCTGTGTGCGTGTGTTTTAATGTCGCACACTATTTATTAGCCTTAGGATTAATAAATCTATTTGGTCACCATCCTAATGAAATCACCAACGCCCCAGTCCCGAAAGACTCCCGGCCACTAACCCCATCCTCAATCCTCCATCCACCAAGCCAAGACACTTTACTCAAATAGAGCCGCTGGCGCAGCAGCCTCATATGTGTGTGTGTGTTTGTTGATGTGGCTGACGCAACGCCAGCAGATATGTATCTTCACACACACTCACACAAACACGCGGAGCAGCAGCAACGGGCAGCAAATGAGACCAGGCCGCGAGCGGGGAGCCTGCCGCATCAGGATGAGAAGTTGGGGCAGTTGGGTTTGCAGCTCAGAAGTTGCCAATTTGCCTTTTTGAATTTACGCATAGCTAAAAGTATCCTTTCGGAAACCACAAATATTTACCCAGCTCAAGGCTCAGGTCTGCGGTCGCCTCGAGTCCTACTGTACCCCACAAACACCACCCCACCCCTACCCCAGCTACAAACTCGTACTCGTACTCCATTTGTGCCCCACAACGCGGTCGTTGTCTGCCCCCCTCCCAGCCACTTGCAACAACTGCCTGTCGGCTGTCTGCTCCCCTCGCTGCCTCGGGGTTTTCAAATGGCGGCTGGCAATTTTCAAAATCTGTCGGACCATCATTTTCAATTCACAGCCCGACGCAACCCGTCCAGCGAACCCCAAAAAGCCCTCGACCAGAACTTTATTTTTCCATCTGACACTAGCCAAGTTGGACCAATACTCATATTTACACCATATGCACACACACATACACACATGTGTGTGTGTGCGTGTGTGTGTGTGTGTATGTGTTCGGCGCCTGGAAAGGACTTTTGAAATGAGATTAAAAACGGTAAATTCCTGCAAGGGTTACACATCCTTTGGCTAAGAGTAATGAATGCGGTTTCTGCCCAAAGTCAAAATTTAGAAAGTGTTTTATTTGACTAGGTTAGCTGCACGCGGCCAAAAACATACAAAATTTAAGAGTGAGGATAAAGGGGAGACTGAGAGAGAGAGAGAGAGAGAGAGAGAGAGAGATAGAGTGAGAGACAGAAACACACATAAAATATATAAATGGATTCTATATACTATGGAACCTTTTCAAATGCTGTAGCTATAAATAGAAAATTTGAGAAATCGGTTATTCGAATTTTCTGCAACTGTTTCCTATATAAGTGCAGTATTGTCCGATATGGCGACTATATCTGGCAGTGTTGGAAACCACTCAGTTATCGAGTCATTATCTTGAGTAAGACTATGTGTTTCTTAAGAACTTGTACTTAAATCGATTCGTAAACAAAGAAGAGTATAACTAAAATATATCAAATAAAATAAAATAATATAAAAAAAATTATATATATATAATTACAATTAAATTTAAGATTTAAAATATTAAAAGCATTCAAAGCATAGTGAAAAAATTAAAAAATTGATGAGTGAAGCCATTAGACTAGCCCTAAGATAAGCTGTTAACTGCTAAAGGAACAGCAAATAATAATAATTATAATAATAATAATTATAATAATAATAATACTAATACTAATAATAATAATAATAATAATAATAATAATAATAATAATAATAATAATAATAATAATAATAATAATAATAATACTAATACTAATAATAATAATAATAATAATAATAATAATAATAATAATAATAATAATAATAATAACAATAATAATAATAATAATAATAATAATAATATAGTAATAATAATATAATAATAATATTAATATGCCAACAAATGTTCTTAGGGTCTGTTTTAGAACCCAATTACAGCGCAGCAGTTGATCCAATTTGTAAATGAATTCCCACAAAACACTTCACCTAATCTTTGGCTGTTAGTTATAAATATATATATATATATATTACTTAAATGAATCTTATGGAGTCTGCTGCCAAAGGATTCACAATCAGCAATTCCAAATATATTCGCCAACTTTCAGAGCAGCTCCTCCTGAAAGTGCCGCACCAAACTACAGTTTACACAGACTACAAATGGGCTGTAAACAAATGTTTATTGCATACTTGCCAATTTATATATCTATTTATATATATATGTATATATACGTATATATATATTTATATATATATTATTTTTTATCGTTGGCCGCAAAATTCGAAAACATTGAAACATTTTGTAGGCATTTATGCAACTCATTTGATTTACGATTCGCTTTAATGGGTTGGCCAGCTTACTGCTGTAAGCGGCAGCGGCAACAACGAGCACGTACATGCCACAAGCTGCTTTGCCAAGCTGCCACGCCACGTCGAGTCAGTGCCTCAACCGGGGCCCCTGACAAGGTCGCGAGTGCTAACCTTTAATCTCTCTTCGTGCGTGCCTGTCCAACTGGCTCCGAGTCTAAGTCCGAGTCGCCTTCCCTCTTGTTCTCTGTCTGTGTTTGTGTGTGTGTGTGGATGTGTGTGTATTTGTGTGTGTGTGTATGTGTTGTGCCTATTTTCGATTTCTATTTCGATGCCAGCTGAACGTGCAATGTTTAGAAACACACTCGTTCCGTTGCCTAACCCAAAATTCAACTCCCAGTTCTCCCAGTTGATAGAACCAGTTGCAATGGCTGCGTCCCCCGGTTACCATTTCCACATGCAACTTTATCGAGGGTTGAAAAGCGACTCACATACATAGAGAGAGAGAGAGAGACGAAGCTCAACAAATTACCAAAGGCCAACGCCGTTGCTGACCGGCCGACCAACGGCCAGTGGATGTCTCCCCGATCCCGGCCCATTGTGTGTAAATATTTTGAGGCACGCGTGTGTTCCTTGCTCTCATTATAAAGTTTAGCAATCAACCCTCAAAGCGCACAAGCACAAGCGGCACATAATTGAAACTTATGTACATTTGGAATTAGAATTGAATATTTAAATAGCATCTACCTTACACACACACACACACACATATATATATATATATATATATATATATATATACAGCTTGTGGAACATACAAGGAACCCGACGCTATCCAGGCTACAACTTCAAAGGACACTCTTGTCACACTACTTAGTTTAATGACACCCCTGATGAAAAATTAAGTTACAAAAGCACCAACGTTCGCATTGATTTCCCTGGCTTTAGAAAATGGTAAATGATCATTCAAATTTTCCTAAGAGCCCATTTTCATGAAACTTTCAGACAGAATCGGAACGGACCATTATAACAATATGAACTATTGGTCAAGAGATAAGTTACTAGTAATAATAATAGTAGTAATAATTATAATAAATATTCAGAGACATATCTTTGTCAAAACTACACTAATTTTCCAAAGTAATGCCCTTTTGTGTATGGCCTAATCTCAAACAACTTTTGTTGCATTTTAATTCAAAAACAAGATTTTTAATCGAATTAAATTTCTTAAATTTCCAACTCAATTTTAAAAAATAATTCATTTTTTATCACGGTTTGGCTTCTAGATTAATACTGCTTTTGAATTTATAAACACAAGAAAGTAATTTTATTCGAACTCGCAGATGACCGAAGTCCAAAAAATTGGGGAAACTTGTGTTAAGCGTTATTTATAAATCCAAAGCAGATTCAATGGATTTAAGTGTTATTATGCAAAAAAAAAAAAAAAAAAAACATTTAAGTCTGTGGTTTTTATAACCTTGCTGTGGGTATTATTATTTTTTGTATGGATAGTTTTTTGCCACCATAAAGAGTATATATATATTCTTGATCAGCATCACCAGTCCAGTCGATATAGCCAGGTCCGTCTGTGTTTCCATTGCTTACAACTAAATTTGAAATAAGTGAATCCCTCAGTCGTGTTAAAACTAGGCATATATAAAAAATTTAACTATATTATGTAATTGCGATAGGAAATATCGGTATAATGATATCAGTTGTAGAATCGAGTTATGCATAGGGCAACATGTGTCCCTTTCTGAAGCAATATAGCTAAAAAAAAAAAAAAATGTTAAATATTCAGTTGATGAAATATAAATGATGAAATATAAATCATCCAAGTATAATTTTGCCTTCATTCAAAGACATAATATTATTAGCAGACTAACTCCGATCTATAAATAAAATATTGATATTATCTAGTTCGACGTGCCAAGGCAATTTATAATGCAAAGCTGTTCATTAAATGAAGAAATTCTTAATAATAAAATTCATATTGAAATTTATAAATAAATAAGTAAATTTGGGATGCCAGCAGATGAACTGCAGCCCAGAAAGGGTATCTCATATTCGGTGTCTTGTCTTGTTTTCTAATATTGTGGCATATCTTTAGTTTGGAGTGCTTGGACCTGCGCAATATCTAACTAAATTGGAGCTAACCGAGGAGCTGAATTACATTCTGGGCGCTTTTCATGTTTTGCTAATTGTGAACAAGAAACTTTCCCAGGCTGGACATGTTTTCAAACAAATGCAGGGCAGTGGGCAGCCGTCGTTTCGGCAACCATTGAATATCCCACACACACACACACACATATACCGAGAGAAATATACAGTTAGAATGGATGCGCATTGTAATGGCGGCGGGTGGATTTACGGCTGGATGGTCGGCCAGCAGCCAAAGGCCGTCGACAGTCGGCTGTCCGGTGTCCACACGGTCCGCAGTTGGTAGCCGGGCAGCCGGTGGTGTTTGCTCGCCGTCAGCAATAACCCTTTTTCAGCTCGCACACACACACACACACACAGATACAAACGTACACACACACTAACACACATATGTAGAGCTTGTTTGTGTTGGTATTGGTGTTTCGCCCACTCTCGGCATGTCGGGCGCAGTGCGCCTGCCTGTCCGCCATAGCCACAGCCAAAGCCATCGCCATCGCCATCGCCATCGCCACATCGCCATTGCCACATCGTCGTCTGCCCAGCCACCCAAAAAACCCATCTCATTAAATAATTCTGACCATTTGAAAGCGAATTTAACCTTTTGTTTTCGACGCGAACGTGAGAACGAGAACGAGAACGGAAGGCCAAAACGAATGAATGCGTCCAGGAACGAGAAGGAGAATGGGTTTCTTTTTTTGGGATTGGGGGGATTGGAGCACAGTTGGGAATTGAGAGCATTGCGAATCAGCCATGTGAAGCTGCAGCCATGTCGTAAAAAACACACACACACACACACAACTCAATGCTACACACATGTGCCATAAACACACACACACATTGTGTATACATATATATATATATGTGTGGAAAACCGTGAGGAAAAGCCGATGCTGGGGGCCTTTTGTGTTCGTTGGCGACTTGGCTTCGGTTTTTTGGCTTCTAATTGTTCCCCTTCTAAGCCAAGTTGTCGCTGTCACCCGACGCCGCCCGCTTCCACTCACGTGTGTGTGTGTGTGTTCCACACGTGTGTGAATGTGTGTGTGTGTGTATTGGGTGTAAATTAATTTGAGACCACTCGAAAGATATTCAAATGAGCGTCTCTCCCACTCTCCCACTCTCTCTCTCTCTCTCTCTCTCTCTCTCGCGTATACCTTTGAAAAGTATTTCAAACAAATCACAAACAGATATTCGACATTCATTGTTTTTTGGGTCTAGACACAAGTCGTCTTGACAAGCCCACCCAAGCTGAGCCTTATTCAAATAACTTGGCTCGCCTCAGCTCAAATGCAAAAACTACACACATTCCACATTCGTCAGGCAAATTATTTTCCTATGATCAAGAATCCATCGAGCACTTGGAAATGCCCCCAATCCCAAAAAGTAGGCAATGAAATTTGTAATACTTAATAAGACAACTGATTTGATTTCAATTTGTTTACCAATTAATGATGATTTGGTTCAAATTCCCAATATTTCTAAATAAATAAATAGCTTATATAATAATAGAAAATAATTACACAAGTGTGGAGAGAAATGGATTTCGAGTCTGGCACTAATAGTCTTTAGCAGTTCCCAAAAGTAGGAATATACTTTTATTAGAATCTGTATTTAATTAGTACATTTAATATGCTTATAATTTGTATCTTACTGTACAAGCACCATATACTATATATATATATATATATATATAAGTAACAGTAACAACGAAAAACCCTGTAAAATAATATTACAAGATATTTCAATAACGTTGAAAAGATCTTACGATAAAATCAGATAACCAAATAACGTATAAATTTACCAAGTTGAGTTGAGGCAATCATGAATCATGAATTACACGAGGCAATGAAAGGTCGGCGAAGCTCAATTTATCATTTCTTTATTCTTTGGCTTTGGCTTAGGTAACAATTGAAACTTGAGCTATGCAAATACCCAGGTAAATTTCAACTATTCTACGATTTATATATTTTCTCTCCGTCTCTTATTCTCCACTCTCTTCGACACACGTAGTCCATCTCTTTCGTGCACAGCCCAACAGTCATTTATTAAGGGTTGATTCATAGCCGAGATCACCAACTACCCCTAGCAGTATGTCCAATACCCCCGATTGGGTGAACTATAATTCCAATCAGATCGGGGCGGCGCCTGCAGCGTGACCTTTTGCAATGCCAAGTAGACTAATATTTTGGACGCGACTGTAGCAGACAGCCCAGAGGATCGGAGGTGCTGTAGAAAGGCGTCAGTTGATGAAATTCCTTCGCCCGACTAGTTGTGACCTCAGTTTGATACTTTTATCTAAGAAGCAGCCATCA
>JBAMBE010000748.1:2465000-2515000 GCA_037043585.1 Drosophila mimica
AGTCACTGTAACCGCAAATGTAGCGCAAACAGTCGCAAGGCCAGCGGCAGCTGAAACGCAAAAGGAACGTCACCGCATGGTTTTATTATATTGTGAATGTGATTACCTTAAGGATATGCAATAAGCACACACACAAACACACACACACAAACACACACACACACACACACATGGCTGGAGTCTTTGGAGTTATCTGAACCACCCTTTGGCCATGGGCTGCGGTTGGCGGGCAGTTGAATAGTTGGACGGTTGGACAATCGGACAGTAGTTGCAAAAGACGCAACATTGCAGAAAAAAAATGAGAAAGATGCAACATCATTAAACTGCACAAAGTATCTTAAAGTTAAAGATACTTTGCAGCATTTGCAAGTGCAGCTATTTTCAACATCAGCTGTGCAAAACACCTCATAATTTGTAACATTTTCAATTACTTTGTGATTTCGAAAAAAAATATATTGAAATAAATTAAAATTAATGAGAATATTAAAAGTGCATATTGAACAAGAAATTATGTGTTTCAAAAAAATATAAAACTTTTTAGTTTTTCGTTTTAATATTTTATTTAATTTGTGGCAGTCTTGAAACATTATTTCATCTTCTTCAAGCAACCCAATTGCAATTGCAGCATAGTTATTTGCCAAAGAGCTCGATTTAAAGGCAATGTGCATCTTGCACGCCTCTATATATATATATACATATATATTTATACATATATATATACTATATATATATATATATATATATATATATATCCTTGGCTGCGAAAAGTGACTAAAAGGGTAAAAACCAAAAATCGAGGATAAGAACGGATAATCTAATGTCGCTGTGAAGTAGGTAAAGTTAGTGCCACTGCCGCACGGCAGTCACTCGATGAGGCGTCGAGTCATCGACTACACACACACACACACACACACACACACACACTGACACACACACACACATGAGCACTGGCTGGTGCCAGTTGAAGGCCTATAAATAACTGCAAATAAATCAAAATCTATCAATGCGAACAATTCGATGTGTTACAATTGACTTCACCGATCAAAGCCGTTGTTGCTGTTGTTGTTGCTGTTGTTGTTGTTGTTGTTGCAGTTGTTGTTGTTGTTGTATTTCATCCTCTTTTTCATACCTTTTGTATGAAGTGCAAGACCAAAAAGTATCCTTTGTGTCAATATTATTAGCAGCAGCAGAAGCAGCAATCGAACGGATAATGGCAAAAGGGTGAAACGGACACGGACACAAGGATGAGGCAGTTACCACTGGGTGAGTGTGCGAAATTTTACAGTAATTTAAAAAAAAAAAAAAAAAGAAATGAGTAGACAAGAGAGGAGAGGAGAGTTTCACCAATTTAATCAATATTACACAACCCATTCAAACGCACACAGACACAATATCGATGGCCTGAGGAGTAGCAGATACAGATACAGATACAGATACATTTGCACACCAGGCGTATCTGATAGGACGCGGGTAATGGACAGCAGAGGCGCTGCTCTAATTTTATTTATGATCTAATGTGCTGCCAATGACGAACAGAAGGTCCTTTGGCAGGACATTCGTCGGGCTGCTGCTGCTGCTGCTGCTCTTGCTGCGGCTGAGGGTCGCTGATAACGCGGTGTGAAAGGGCATGTTTCTGTGGATTGATATCCCGTTGTCCTCACACACACACAACAACAACAGCAACAGCGACTGCACTGTTTTTTTTTTTTTTGTTTTTTTCTGACACAATTTATGCGTTTTGTGTCAGATCCTGGCACATCCTGACAGTGGGCGATGGGCAATTTTTTAAAATTTCTGCAAGGCGTTTACCGCAAAAGCAGCGCATGAAAAACAAACGCAACAAACTCAACAACAGCAATTAAAGATGGAAATAGAAATGGGGAATTTGCATGGGAATCGCATTGGAAATGCGAAAGGAAATGTAACTTTTGGAAGGTCAACAGCCAAACAAACCAAACCGAAGAATTTATATGCAATTATAAAATTATTGTCAGTTAACGTTTTTATTAGAATAAATGATGCAAGCAAAACAAAATTAGAAAGTATTAAAAAAGTTGGTAGCTTAACTTGAATTATTGGGCCAAAAAACGAACACTTCAAATTATTACAATCACCTTTGTGATAAACAACAAAACAGGAGCCAAGGAAAGCTGCTAAAGTATTATCATCAAAAACAAATATCCACAGATATTCTTTGAATATATATATATACATGTATATAATAATATTAATTAGTTAAGGCGTGTACTTCCAAAATCGAAATACTTCAAATATATCAAAAATTACTCGCAGAAACATTGCATCCCTGAAATTCACAAAGACGAAATTAGCAAAACATCTCAGAACTACTTAAGTCGACTGTTGACCCATGAAAATCCAATGGAAATTTACTTATTATAGAAAAAAGTCATATTGTCGACTTTCCAAAATAGAAATAAAAACATAAAAAAAAACATAATAATCTTAAGAGGAACAAGATAGAACGTTGCAGTCGGACGTAACCGACAGCGAAATACTATTATACCATTATATAAATTAATTTCAATTTTTATAACAACTAAATTTCTTTTATCTTCTGTTTATATGTTAAGTTAATTTCGACGCTCAAATTTGCTACCGATTTAATAAATTTAATCGGTGTCCAGGGAACACCGCGAGGAGGCCATCAATATTTTAATGGGGTCCTACATTAGTTAGCAGATTCTTCGAGTCGAATTCTTAGTAACCCCCAAAATGCAATCAATTAACAATTTGCCGCGCTTGGTAAAATCGCTTGATTAAGAGTGACCAAATTGCATTAATCCAAAATTAACAACATATGTTAAGTATTATGTTACATTACATTTTTAGAAATTGGCATGTAATGGCAACGCTGGACTTGCGTCACAAAGTTCACTTTTACTGGCAACTTTATTTGCAAGTGCAAAGTGCATGTGAATTTGATTATAAATGCATTCATAAATGCATTACATGAAAAAATAAGGAATGTATTTGTATAACTAACACATTTTTAAGAAAATAGCGCTTTACTATTTATTTCATTTATATTAATTATATTTATTTAATTAACTAACTTAAATTGCGGGAGATACAGGCATTTATCGTTTTTTGTGGGCGGGAGTGGGCGTGGTTCAAAATTTTTTTTCCACATTTATGAAGGGTGTTACTAGCAATATACCTTTAAAATTTGGTGTTTTAAGTTTTCAAATTGCGTGAGATATATGGGTTTATCGATTTACACCAACAGGTGTATCGGTTCAGATAGGTGGAGTGGGCGTAGCCATCCAATTTTTTTTATCGATCTTTGGGGGAGTTACCAGTAACATACCTGCAAAATTTTGCGACTCTAGCTTGCAAATTACGGCAGATATGCGCATTTTAAATTTCTAGGGACGAAGTTCCTGGGGGCGGCGGATGTGGGCGTGGTCCAAAAATTGGTATGCCAATCTTTGGAGGAGGTTACCAGCAAATTACCTTCCAAGTTTAGTTACTCTATCTTTAAAATGTTCGGAGATATACGGAGTTATCGATTTAATATCGGAATTGTCGATTATAGGCGCAGGTGTGGGCGTGGCACCACAAATTTGTTATCGGTTCTTAAAGGCGACTACCAGTAATATACCTACCAAATTTGACGTTCCCTACTCAAAAACTGCGAAAGATGTAGCCATTTGAAAATTTTAGGGGCGGGGGTGATGGGGGCGTCGGAGGTGGGCGTGGCACATGTCAAACTTTCAAGGACCTCGCCAACAACCTACTAACCAAAATTGGTGACTATATTCATTAAATTGTGAGAGATATGTGGATTTATCGATTTGCTAAAATCGATTTTCGCGGTTTTCTAGCTCCCTGGTGGACGTAGGTCCAAACCCAAGACACTTTAACTTTTGAGGGTACTTTCCAGTATACGTTCCAAGTTTCAAGTCTCTATCTCAAAGGGTGTCGGAGGAACGCGCGTTCATACAGACGGACAGACGGACAGACGGACAGACGGACGGACGGACAGACGGACAGACGGACAGACAGCATGACGGACATTGCACAAAACCAATATACTATTATACCATTTTGGTATAATAGTATAAAAAGTCTATATATAAGGAAAATGCCTTCCTAGACTGGCTCTGGAAAAGTAAACGTTTTATTGAGAAACGAATTCATATCAATATGAATATATAAATAAATATATATATATATATTTATATATGTATATATATACATATATACTTTCCAGTGCCAGTCTCGGATAAAGTAAGTTAATGAATCAAAAAAGATAACAGCAGAAATGCGATTTCTCCTAAGCGACTTTCGGTCCATCTTCGCATAGAATCAACCCACAGTAATAAGTAACTGTCCTGGCAGCACCACTCAGCTGGTGGTGGTGTTTGGTATTACGCAGATGCCGTGTACAGTTGACCACTCGGCAATCATTTTAACTCTTTAATCAAAAGCCACATGGAAAGCCCGGCTGCGGTCCTGTGTCCCCCAAAGGGCCGTTTTGCACTAATTAATAAGAGCAAATTCCCCAAACGAGCGTCAGACGAGCCCGGAGCGAGTCTAGTTGAATCATTCCCGGTATGTGGCTGTGTGCGCATCCTGTCTCGACACACACACACACACATTTATATATATATATATATAGAGAGAGAGAGAGAGAAGGAGAAGAGAGGCAAACATCTTCTGGTGACTGCACAAAACTGACAGTTAAAAATGTTGCATAGTTTTTTACGTCTTTACGAGTGTCAACCACCCAGCTGGACGGACGAACGGAACAGTTCTTGACTACCTCACGTGGCCAGCTGCCTCAGAGATCCTTAAAGATGTGTTGCTACATGAGCTGTGCGTGTGTGTGTGTGTGTGTGTCGTCCACTGTTGCAGATACAATCGGAACGTTTCCCTTTTTGCTAAATTGGCAAAATTCTAGGCTATTCATCCATTCAGCAACATCGTCCCTTTGCCTGACCCCAGCCCAAGCCCAAGCACCACCCAGAATCCATTCAACAACCCACCCACTGGGCGTCTTGTGGCCCATTTTGGACATTCAAATGCGAAACGATGCTAATTCATATTCAAATGAATGCGAAATAAACCCCAATCACAATTATTATGAGACATGTTAAATGGACCAAAAGTCCTCTACAGAGACAACAACAAGGAATTCACACACACATACACATGGAGAGAGAGAGAGAGAGAGAGAGAGAGAGATATACAAACACATATGTACAATACGCACAGACACTCACACATTCAGATGAAGTAGATGGGCAGTGGGCGATGGGCGATGGGCAAATGGACGGACCCATCTAACCAAAGGATAAAGCACAATACACACACACACACACAGAGTGGTTGTGTGTGTGTGCGTGTGTGTATCTATCTGTGAGTGCAATATCGCGCATGTCCCAAAAGCGGACATATGGCGGACCACCGAGTGGACGAACGGACCGCGATGTGGACATGTGAGTGTTTTCATATGTGAATGTGAATGTGAATGCGGCAAATGTTGGACAAAATGCAATCAAGTCCATTGGCGTAGAAACACTCATTCGTATTTACGAATGCAGTTGTATTATGAATGAATATATTCATATCCGCTCAGTTGTTAGAATGATAAACAAAAATAAAAAGTAAAACCCATTCACGTGTATTAATGAATGAATGCGGAAATATTCAATAAAAAATGTAATTATAACTGAATGTTTTTATTGCAATCTGAAAATAAATGAATACAAATTAATGTATTCATTGTTTGTAAACCCTTTCAATTAACTTAATTTTTGCTGTCACCATTCACTTTTGACCATGTCCATATAAATAGTGAATTCATTACATTCACGTCCATTATTGGACATTCATATCTTTCGGCAGTATACACTCATTTATGAGCATGCGAGTGTTACTGAGTGTATTCACTGCACTGATGTGCAACTAGCTTTTATAGATGTATTCATTATGCACTGAAATGTAGCAACAATCAGGTAGATATTCGCGTAAATGTGATCAGATACTCGCATGACTGTATTCACTTTTGGCATTCACACTCACAACAGACCGGGTAATAAGATCATCATGATCACCATCATCGTCATCATCAGCATCAACTGGGCCCCATAATGAGCTGCAAAATAAAAAAGATGGGAAGATGTCCGCACAGATTGACAGTGGCTACATTCTGTTGTGGAAGTGGAGGGGGTTGGGGGGATGGAGAGGATGGAGGGGAGGTAAGCTTACTAAGGTGGGGATGGTCTGTAAGCAAGGGAAAACAAATAAACATGCTGTCAACTGGCGTCTGACACCACACGTCGTATAGCCGTGCTGCGTTCTGCGTGCTGCGTGTTGCGCCCCCCAGACGCGCCCATCTGCACACGCTACAGCCGAAGCCACATTTGCATACGTGCGGCCAATGTCCCAGGACGAGAGCGCACACACACACTCATAAGCACTCATACCAAGAGAGAGAGATAGAGAGAGAGAGAGAGAGAGCTGAGTCCACATTCCCGTAAGCGGCTTGCAAAAGTTTTTCGGAAAGAACTTTCATTAAACAATGCGACCAACTCGGTACATTTGTGCCCGGCCCATTCATCTCTTGCCTCCGTCCAGTGAATGTCTGTCTCTATGCATGTGTGTGTGTGTGTGTGTGTGTGTGTGTGGGTGTGGGTGTGGGTGTGGGTGAGTGCGTGATTGTTAGCTGTGTGTCTGTCGTTTGTGGGTCTGGGGCGTGGTTTGGTCCTGAGTTTTACAGCAGCCATTCAGTCTGCAAAAAATGATTTTAATATAAGCTAATGGATAACGCCAACACAAACAAACACACACAAACAAACACACACACACACACACACACAACACACATTGGCATTCATATTCATATTCATATTCATATGTATAGCGAAACGACCCATGTCCCGCATCATGGTATGATATTTCAAATGCTTAATACTAGCACTCAAAAATAAGAAATGACACAGCTATTTTATTCCATTTTATCTCATTCTCTCTCAATCTCTCTCTCTCTATCTCTCTCTCTCTCTCTCTCTATCTCTCTCGTTCACTCTCTCCACATGCAGCTGCTCTGATAACGAGTGTACCAAGAGTATATTGGTTTTATGCCATGTCCGTCCTGCTGTCTGTCAAGGAGTTTGGAAAATTGATTTCAACAAAAAAAGAATCGGTCGATAAAATTGATTTCGATAAAATCGATAATTGGGATCAAGTTGGTAGCAGAGTATTTCGCAGTCGGTTACGCCCTCACTTGATTTCCTTTTTCTTTTTTTCTTGTTTGCTAATTCAGCATCTGAATTACTCACTTGTATGTTTTCGCTTTAGCTATTTGTTATTAATTATTTTCATATTCTTCCTTTTTTTTTGTTACATATTTAATCCTTCCCCTCGCCTGCCCTGTCGACCAAACGAAATTGGCAACCCTGGCAACAGCTCGATGTGGGCCAATTACGTTGAAATTGTCTGCAAAATGTTAACGTTTATTTTTAATGAGTGCGACTCGCCTCGCAAATATACAAAATTCACAAAGTGGGTGGTGTCAACCAGGCTAACGAGTACTCGTACGCCTAACTGACTCTCTAAGTGTGTGTATCTCTGCGTTTGTGTGTGTGTGTGTGTGTGTGTGTGTGCGTGTATCTGTGTGTGTGTGTTTGCTCTATCGATGCTGAAGTAAATAGCCATTGCAACTGCAGTCTGACTATTGCATATTTGCCTCGTTAACATAAAGAATTTTGAAATCATAAGGAATCCAATTATTTATATATATGTATAGATATATATATATATATACTATTGTACAACAACAACAGCCCCTCAGATATCTCGATATAACTTGCTATATATACGTAACTTGGTGTGGACAGTACTTATGTCGGAGTCAGTCGAATCGGAACTCAATATTTAATATAGCTGATATCCGAAGTACTTATTTTTGGTGTATATTTTAATCCTTAATCAACCAATTCAAGTGTTATAAAACATTAACTTAAGTGGAGTTTAAATGAATAAACTGATATTTTTCCCATAATAATAATTACTTTTATATTGTAAAATATACAACTTAATTGCTTGGACATGAGAATCAGCATAGAAGACTGAGATAAATACTTAAAAATATTGAGCAAGAAAGTTGTGCGTTTACTTAGGATATACTATATACCTTACCTACCTCGATATATATTATATCTTTAAATATTTTTTTCTCGCTGTCTCTCTCTCCCTCACTTTCAGTCTGTCTATATCTTAGTCTCTCTTTCTACCACTGTCCTGCAGGACAACTGTTGCCATAGTTGCCTTAGCTCCCTTAAGTACACATCAATACGATATTTACATTTTCCAATAGATGAACCCAAAAATTTGAATATATCCCTGCCACTGCGACCCCAATTTTCCATCCCAGAAAAAAAAAACTTTTTTGATAAACTTTGACACCTGAACATTGACCCATTGAATGGTCGCTGCCCCGTAACTAATCTGGAAAGTGTGCAATCCAATCGACCGTATGAATTATGGCCAGTTGGAAAGGGGGCTCCATTCTTCGGTTTGGCAAGGGAAGGGGAAAGGTGGCCCAGGAAATACCGAACAAACACTCAATCATGGTCAAATCTTGACAAAAGTATTTACTCGCATCGCCCGGAATTATGTTTATCCACATGCATATTTTATGAATTTAATGGTCGTTGGGTGTCAGGTATGAATAGTGCGCTCACAACAAACAAACAAAGCTGACGACGACAGACCCACACACACACACACACACACACACACACACACACACACATAGATACTGGGGATACAGGAAGAACGGACCAACTTATTTCGAATGCTAAATCGTTTGAATCCTTTCGCAACGACATAGTTGAGCGGGCCAGTGCCAAGGATTCGCAGACAACACGCTCAATAGCACAGGCAGAAGGACTTTAACTGGCCCGAGGTCCTGGCTCTGTTACTGGCACTGCCTCCACAGCTTCGACAGCTATCGGCATTTGCGGCAGCCTAAGCTTCGATGCTATATGCTAAAGTCCCCATGGCACATGTCCCATCCATCATCACACAATCACAAAATGAGTATCATGTCCTTGCGCCCACTCCTTTATAGATCCTCTTAGCTTAGCCAGGCTATCGAAGCTATGGCCATGGCCCAGTCAGTCAGTCAGTCAGTCGCACGTAGCATTCGAACGGTGGCTTCAAACGCACTTATCAGCTTCACCCCTTCCCCAACACACCCCACACACACCCCACCATAAACTGAACAGAACTGAAGCGCTGAGCTGCTTAAAATACCAAAACCAAAATCTCGAATGTCCATTAGCATACGTATCCTTAGCCAGTGTTGAGGCTCCTTCTGCTTGTTTTTCTTGGGGCCACGTCTCTGGCCTTTGCAACAGTTTCTTTTATTCCTCCAGCACACACACACACACACACACGCGCGCGCAACACACAAAGACAAAGTGAGATAGCAACCACCCTGGACTAGCATTGAGTCCGCAACGGTCGGGTTACGGCTAAACCCATGCCTTGCCACACACAGAAATGCTCCTCTACCGACCAAGACAAGACACACACACACACACACACACAAACACACACACACTCACAAAATCCACACCATCTGCTACACCTTACGCCTAACAATCCAATTCCGAGCCAACAATATGCTTGGAGGCGCACTCCAACCAGAGTGGGTTTGATGCTCGATTTGAAATGGGTTGGGGTTGGTTGGGGGAATCAACGGGTTAAGGGGGTTTCTTGGCCAGCCACATTGCAATGTATGACCAGGGCGCATAGCGCACACGCATCCACATCCACATTCACATTTACAACTACTACGTGATGTCCCATCTCCATTTGCGTTTCAAATTTAAATTTAACCTTTTGTCTTAATACGCCAATGGGGTTGACTGAGCAGAGGAAGGGCGACGGGGACGGAGACTGGGAATCGGAAAGGGGAAAGGGAACGGAGAACGGAGAACGGGAACGGTGAGCATGAGAATTGTTCGGATTGAGCATAGGCTAGAGAGCTGACATAGCATAAGTATGCTCTTGTATGCCCCATCTCCATCTTCATGTATGTGGCATGCATGCATTGAGGTATCCATATGGAAGACCACACACGATGGCAGGCAGCATTTGATGCGTGTAATGGATTTGGCTGGGCGACAGGCAGACAGACAGACAGACAGACAGTCAGTCTGGCACTTGGACACCGGCTTAAGTCGTCTTATTGTTTGGCTTATTAGAGCTACACATGTATGTGGCCGAGCCAAATGGGTTCAGGTAAAGCCGGCATTATAGCATGGCCAGCTAATTTTCGGGTTTGATGACAACAACTGAGATGTGTGTGTGTGTGTGTGTGTGTTAATGTTGTCAAAGTGAATTGACCGGATGGGTATTTGGCTCTAATGCGCGATTGATGGATGTGCCTGGGTTTGGGGGAATCCCTTAAGTAGGATTCTTTGTTTTCCCTCTACTTGTTGACATCATGAGTTAAAAACATTGGATAGTTAATCCAATAAGCATACTTTATAGCTACACCTATAAAACATATACTATTATTTACTAACCTTATTAGTTAAGTATCTTTATTGATCACAAACAAACGTTTGAGAAATTTTATTTATTAGTTGTCCCTGGTTTACATCTGAATATTTAGCATCTATTGATAGAAAGACTGACATTATAAATCTCAAAAAATCGTTTCTATCTTTTTCAGCAATGCAATGTTTAAATTAAATTTTGGGTTTGTTATTAAAGATAATAATAAATGCACTAGACTCAAAAAGCTTTCACAGCATGTTCCCACTTTAATTAGTTGAGAAGTGTGACAAAAATGGAAAGTATCTGCCAGTATCTGCCAGTATCTGCCAGTATCTGTGCAGGCATTTAAAGTAACTGTCACTTCTTGAAAACATTTCAGACAAAACCCCAAAGCAGCCGAAGAAGTTTCTCAACTTTTAGGCCATAATTCAGCGGCAGCTGAACATGGTCAAATGCGTGCGACTCAGTTATTAAAATCAATTGTTGAGTTGCTCGGAAGGTGTAACTGGTGTTGCTTGCCAAATTCAAAATGGCCACCTGAGGGGTGGGTAGCGGTAACTGCGTAGTGGACACACACACACACACAGACTTTGCCAACCGAAACGGATAAAAGACGTCAGTGGGCACAGGAGCATTAATACACACACACACAGACACATACAGAGGCAGGGGCAGAGGCAGCGGCAGAGGCAGAGGCAGAGCTATCAACATAAAAGTCAATCTGTCCGAGGGGTTGAACAAGTACAGCCAGAAACCAGAACAGAACAGAACAGAGCAGAGTTGAGCTGAGCTGAGCTGAGGCGAGGAGCGACCAAAGCTCTGTTGTACGCATTGACCCTTTTGTTGGAGCGAGAATCGGACAGGACAGCGCAGAGCAGGAGAGAAGAGCGGCACACCACTGTCCGGGTGAGGGGGAAAGGGGTAAGGTGGTGCAGCAAATGAAGGCAAATGGGCAGCTAACCACCCTCACACTCTGCTCCTGCTGCTGCTCCTGCTGCTGCTGCTGCTGCTGTTGCTGCCCTCGACTCGATTGTGCCATCAAGTGCTCAGTTCTGGCAGCTCGTTAGTGTTGGTGATGGACGGCACTGAAGGTCCTGAAGTGGCTGCCGCTGGACTCGCGACAAAACGGTGAGTGGTGGTGATGGTGGTATCGGTGGTGCACAGAGTGACAGTGGTGCACAGAGTGGGAGTGGGATTGAGAGTGGACCGAGCAGTTGAAGTGCTTTTCATATTGTACATATTTGAACGTGTTGTCGCATTTCTGTCTCGCTTCCACACAGCCCGAGTCTCTGGCCATATTTTTATTATTGCGATTCGAATTGAATCTGTATTCGAATCCGTAACTGAGTCCGAAGTCCACCCCTAATGGCTAACGGACAGCGGCCATTACTTCAACCCTATGGGCGGCATGTATCGGCCTTAACCTCAATTGCAACCCACACCGCACAATTTCGCCAAAAGGGGTTCTCTTTGGGCTGGCCCCGACTATTGGCATAAGCAGCCCATTTATACAATTACATTTATAAATGTTGCGCTCTGTTATCAAACCAACAACACAAAAAACAGACAGACAGACAGACAGACAGACAAACAGTCAGACAGACAAAACACATTCGCCATATTGTTAAACAAATACCCAAGCCAAAGAAATTCAATTGAATTTCTCGAATGGCATTTGAAAGCAAGTTTTAATGGCTCCTTTTCTCAATCAGCTTTTCCCAGCACAAAGAAGCCACAACACTTTTGTCCAGTCTACCAATTTGGCACTGCATAAATTGGCCATAATCAGCTTGCTGCCGCCCTGCTTCCCCCCGCTTCTAAAGAAAAAAACAAAAAAGAAGCATTTTAAAGTTGTTTGTAAAAACAAGAAATTCTTTTCAGTGTGAAAGTTAGAACTATTTTCTAGCTAGCAATAACCGATACTATTCAAATAAAATAAGTTAATTTATTTAATTATAAAACTCTTTCGATTTTTCAAGTAATTCTTTGCTGATTTCAATTATGAAAAATAGGAATTTTCTTATTTGAGAAATATTACATAAATTTGCTTACGAATAGACAAAACTGCGAATAGACAAAACTTCTGCTTCAAAATTTACTAAGCCAGAGATTAAAGATAAATTTCATATAGACTTGATTTGAATTTTTAGCAGGATATAGGAATAGTTATTGGTGTCCTTAAAACTTTAAACATTAAAACTCTCTCAATGGGGTTCACCTCTTAAATGTTGACAATCAATCTTTCGAGTGCTGACACTCAACTCAAATCCATTGTTCACAATTTGTGGTCAATGACTAGCAAAAATCTTTTCCAAAACGGATACAAAACACAACAATATTTTACTATATTTTCAAAATTTGTTTAGCCAAGCGAATTGTGCGTTTCTATTTGACGATTTGTGTACCCTTCTTGAGTGCATATCTTGAAAACTGATCGGCAGCAAAAGCGCAGTCTTCAAAAACGCAAGCAAACAATGGAAATTGGCTAATTGATGGCACTTTGTGGCGGCCACTTGACTTGATCGGATTGCGTCCGATCGGAAGATTGCCGGATTGTCGGCTTGTCGTGGCTGTTCGACCGTGAAACGGCCGAGAATCCCGAGTATCCGCACTGGAAAAGCGCATTGTTGGCGATCGGACCGATTGATAAGACGACTGATAATTGAAGAGTGCCGAGTGCCGAGTGCCGAGTGCTGAATGAGTGGAAAGCACAACCCGTTGGGCCGACAGACGTTCGATCTATGCGGCACATGTGCTCTATGATTTTGGCTAATGATATCCCTCTCTCTCTCTCTTTCCCTCTCTCTCTCTCTCTCTCTGTGATCGTGACGCTGCACATTTGCGTACACAGTTGGGATAAGTTCGGCGCTCAGGGTTAATTCACTTTGAGCGTAATTTGTAAGCACTTCGGCGCTACCCCCTCGCCAGGACCTCTCGACAAGCAAAAAAGGAGCTCGGCTTTTGTGCACTCTCATTGCGCATTATTCACATATACCCAACCAGGACAGAGCAACAAAAAGTGAGAGCGAAGCAGAGTGCGATAGAGAAAGAGAGAGAAGACGACTACCTGACTGTCCCTTAAAAATTGGGAATGGGAATGGAAATGGGAATGGGAATAGAACGGGTAATGCACATTAAACACTTTGGCATATTTTGTTATTGGGACGTCCGCTGGATGCATGCGTAACCCTTTCGTAAATCGAGTTAATCCCGAATACGCAATGCATATGCCGATCCCGATCCCAATGCCAATGCCAATGCCAATCCCCTATCCCCTGCCAGGTAAATCAAGAACAACAACAACACACACACACACACACAATGTTAATAATTGCGTCAATGGAAATTATCATTTTTCATTATTATATTTTTTTTCGTTTTTCGCATTTGGGTTCTTTGGGGTTGAGCATGGGTCGATGAGGTTTCGCTTTAGTAGTTTTGGGCTGCCGTCTTGGGTTGAGATCGCTGCCGTCGGCTTGAGGCTGAAGTGCCTGTGACAAGTCATCAAAAGACGGAACCAGGGGCGACCCGGAGATCGCGAACAATAACCCGAAATGTCACCGCGCATAGGAAATGGAAATGAAAATGCAAGTTCCACTTAAAGGGCAACCAGAATTAGAATCGCAGCCAGAAACAGTAGTAAAAGCAGAAGCAAAACCAAAGGTGGACGAAGGTGAACATGTCAGTCCAAGGACCAAACTGACTTATTCTTTTGAAATCAGCGCCAAGGACATGACAGCTATGTTGAGATCTTTGCCTGTGCATTAAGTTACATAATTGGATTTTATTTTTTGATGGTTGGTTGGATGAAAACTCCAAGAGGGAAAATTACTAAAATTAAAGTTGCTAATCTTTAAATAAGTCCTTAAGTAAATTGGCATATCTATGCTGACTATAAACCCATTCTAAATAGCTGATTAATTTTATTTTGCAGCTTTAATCCTGATTCCTTCTGCTAGTGTATACAAAATTCGGTGTGCTGCGATTGTCCTTCGATTCTTGTTTTTATTAATTGAGCACAGAAAACGTGACTCGCTGCGAGAGCTTTTGTTAGTTGTCGCCGGACATGGTTTGTCAGAGAACCTCCACCACTCCCTCTCCATATCGCACTCCATCTCCATCCGTGAGAGGCATTGTTTTTGTCCTGCCCCGGCTCTCGGGCTCCGAGGACAATGCGTTGCGTGCCAATATTGGGAAGTACGGCCTGTCACATGTCACCAAAACAATGGGTCTGTAAGGAAGTCCTCCAGTCAAAGGCAATCAGCAGAGAGGGAAAGCGAGCATCCGTTTTATTTTTTTTATTTAGTTTTTATTTATTTTTATTTTTATTTGATTTTTGACAATTGTGTGGAGTAGGCCATCAGAATGCATGTTGGGTCAGTTCAATCGTGAAGAAATTAGTGCAGATTCAGGATTACCAACTGGAAGTGCCAAAAATTAGGCAACAACGAAAGACTCCTGCTGGTGTCAGATTTTGGATGCACTTCTAACGAAATGTGCGAGGAATGGATTGAAAAGGTAAAACAAATGCCATTAAAAGACTAAAAAGTTAAAACTAGATTCCAGATTCTAAATATAGTGTTAAAATATTTTTAAGATAAATTAAAGATAAGTTGCCATCGTTCCAAAGCTTCAAATCAACGATCGGTTCTATTAAAAGTGATATTTGTATGAACATTAAAGAAATCGGGTATTAAAGAGTCTATATATAAATAAATAAGACAATACTTCTTATGAAATTCCATATGTTGATTAAAATTAGCGGCAATTTCCTCATTCATTAATTTTTACGGATTTTGCAGAAATATAAAGATTGTCAAAGTGAAGAAAGATCTAGTGAATCATGCTACATTTAGTGGCAGCTCTAGCTTAGTTATACTCTTTATCTGCTGTTTATGCTCAACCTATTAAAACAAAATATTCGCAAATTCCATAGATGATAGGAAAACGTAATCCAATCCAAGATCCACTTAAGAGAGAGAGCAGCACAAGCAAAAAGGGCAACCGACACAGTCTGGAACCAAGTCTGGGTCACATGAATATATTTATTGCACTTTCGATAACAAGACAACACAAGCCAACCCAACCCAACCCACCCACAACCTGCAACTGGTAGCTGCCAATTGTTGTTGTTGTTATGGTTGTTGTTGTTGTTGTTGTACTCATCTAATCCCTGAAATATGTAAAATGAAAAATTGAAAAACTAACTGACAACGCAGCAGTTGTAAAAATCTGCTGCGCTGGGTTGTTGTGTTGATACAGGATGGTTGATGGTTGCCAAGGGGAGTCGGCAGGGGGGGGGGGGAGTGGGTCCGCACAGTCTTTGCCAGCTTATCAACGCGCTGCAGACAAGGGCAGAGCATCAATCAAGAATTTCCAATGAATGGCTATCGAGTGAATTAGAAGGCCAGTGCCATTTTTTTTTTTTTTTTTTTTGCTTTTCCTCACTTAAGAGCATGTTTTGCGAATTTTACTGCCAGATATAGATACATATGCACATATTTCTATTTTTGTACCTTTTTCCGAGGGTATTACACTTTCTCCGTGGCATGTATAGCTCCTCAATTTGAGGAGACACCTCAAATCCCATTAAAAAATATAACTTTTATTTGCAATTCAATATCTTAATCAAAATTATAAATGTGGGTACTAACAAGAACTGTCCCGATAGGATTGAGAGTTATCGAGCTATCGAGCAAGTTATCGATCGGCAGTCAGTAGAGTTCAGTTCGCAATAAAACATAAGTTGAACTTGATAATCAATAAGCACATACCAAAATATATCAATATAATACAATAAATAAATCATATACCATAATGTCTGCATAAATTCACGAGATTTTCCATTTTCATTTCAATTTAAAAAATAAAAGAATTATATGTATGATTAATTTAAGGGTATTTCGTTGTCGGCAACACGAACTGGGCCCAGTTTTTCCTGATTTACTTAATATACTCCTTTTTGGCATGGCGACCAGCAGGGCACGTCTTACTGCGACGTACCCGGCAATATTTTTGCGGCTTAATATGTGTTAAGAAAAAAGATGAAGGAAAAAGAAAATAAAAAGAAGAAGAAGAATACATTGCCGAAGTCAACCGAAACGCAATGTTAAAAAATGTGCGGCCCGGCGAATGTGGCGACTTGTAGTAGAAACAGTCACTAAGCAGGGAGGGGGTGGGTGGATGGCAGCAGAAGTAGTGGGTCTGTCGCCTGGCTTATCGTTTGACTGTAGCCAGTGACAGGACATAACATTACCCTCGGTATCTGCGCAGCGCCATGCGTGGGCGCTGCTGACGAACGGACCCCGGACGGTCACCCCGCGACCACCTTCAAAGGCAGCCAACTTGGGGTTGGGGGTGTGGGCGGGTGATAAAAGGGGTGTGTTCGCTGCAGGGTAAGGGTAAGGGTAAGGGTAAGGCTAAGGGTAAGGGTTAAAAAGATGCTGACTAAGTACTTTGCAAAATTGCTTACATGCGTTGCGCCTGTGTCCTGTGCACTGACTGTGGCGGGGGCGGGGGGCGCGGGTTTCTGTTTCAGTTTGGGTTTGGGTTTGGGTTCGGGTTCGCTTTGCCAGAGAGACCAACGTCCGCCCCCCGTTTAGTGGTAATACATTGTCATATGATGCAGCGGCTGGCGTGTCATCCTCTTCCTCATCCTCATCCTCAAACTCAAACTCATAACCAATGCTCCACAAATACCAAGCCCCCGTCCACCCGCACCCTCTCCCCTCCCCCTTAATCATCAAGATGCTTAGTGGACGTTGCCAGGCGGAGAATAAACGACAAGCGTACGACGGACGGACATGAAACAAGTGTTGGGTGCCATGTTTATGTTGTTATTGTTGTTGTTATTATTGTTGTTGTTGTTGTTGTTGTTGTTGTTGTCTTTCATTTCATTTCGTTACGTTTCCTACGTTCTTTTTTATCTGCCTCACTCTCTGTCCCACTCTTTGCTATTGCTGTCCTTGTCGCTTCTTTTCGAAGCCAAGTTTGTGAATTTTTATTCTACTTATTTGCTTCACGCTTTCTTGTTGTTGCTGCAGTTGTTGCTGTTGCTGTTGTTGCTGTTGCTGCTGTTGCTGCTGTTGTTGTTGTTGTTGTGCACGTAATATAAAAATTCAGCAACGCGCAAAACTTCACATATGACAACTTGCGCGGACAACAACAATAAGCATAGGTGGAGCAAATGACGAGGAGAGAGAAACAGAGGGAGAGAGACAGAGAGAGAGAGAGAGGGAGAGAGGGAGAGCGGGAGAGAGGGAGAGAGAGGAGATGCGGCAGTGAACACAGAAGACAGAGGACAGAGGACAACATGTCACTGCGACAGGCAGTCAACACAGACGCAAGACACAAGAAGCGGCAAAGACTTGGCTATCAACATCATCATCATCATCATCGTCATCATCAACATCGTCATCATCATCGTCATCTTCTTCTTTGGCCAAGGCGGCTCTGATGTTTCTGATTTTTTGAAGCGGAAAATCAAACGCAACGCAATGTTTACACTGTGAAGCAGCAACGATTGCTGCAACAATTCATGATTTTGTTATCCTCGATTCATATTCGAGTTTTAAGCGGCACTTGTTGCTGCTGTTGCAGCAATTGTTGCTACTGCTGCAGCAGTGGTCAAAGTTTTACCTGTTGCTGTTGCGATGGTTGCTGATGTTGCTGCTATCATTCTTATTGCTTATTGCTGTTGCTGTTGCTGTTGCTGCTACTGTTTTAGTTGCTGCTGCTGCTACTGTTGCTGCTGTATTTATTATCGCTGCTGCAGCTTTTTATTTAATATACTAAACGCTTTCTGGTTATTCAGTTGTTGCCATAACTTAAGATGTTGCTGGCATTTCTGTTGCTGTTGCTGTACAACTTGCTGCTGCTGCATGTGATTGTATTCTTGGTATTGATGTTGCTGCTGCTGCTATTTCAGCAACTATTGCTGCCGTTTCACGTGCTGTTGCTCGTGTAAACTCAGCTTGAGGCGCTGTGTTTCTTGTGCTGTTTTCGCGCGCATGTGTGTGTGAGTATGTGTGTGTGCGTGTGTGTGTGTTGGTTGAGTTTCAGAAAATTGCATTTTTTCATATCATTAGGTTTTATTGGTTTCTTCCTGTTAAATATTCTTGCCCTTACACTCCTCCCCCCACTCCCACTCCCACTCCCACACCCCAACCCTTCAACCAAACTGATGCCACACATATGCGACGCTTGTATTTTCTTTTGTGTTTGCCTTGCTGTGTAGGTGTGTGTGTGTGTGTGTGTGTGTGTGTGTGTGTGTCTGGGGAATGGGAAGGTGGGGCCTGGTCGCATATTGTCCCAACAAGAGCGCGTCGGTCGCGCTCCAAAAACAACCAGAAACAGAAACAGAACAAACATCCACACGCGAGGCATCGTGTACGCATCATATCATCGCATATTGTTTTGTGCCTGGTGACTAAAGACTCCCCCTGCCCCCTGCCCCTTGCCCCATGCCCCCAGTTGTTCCCTCCACACAGCGTTTGGCTGCGTGAGTCGGCCAGCGCCAAGCTGGGCCCAAACGACAAGCGCTTGGCAGCTAAGTCTGTCCATGTCAGTCAGTAAACAAACATCCTCCCTCCCCCCAACCAGTTGCTCCCACTGCTGCTGCTGCTGCTGCCACTGCCCCCACTCATGTGGCGATAAATGCAAGTTGGCGATTTCCTTTGTTGTTCTTCTTAGAGAAACAACCCGAGCTCCACATTGAAGTCCATTACGTTCGCCTTACCTAGTCTATCTGCTGCTGCTTCTGCTTAACGATGGTGACAGAGAGAGAGAGAGAGAGAGAGAGAGTCTTGAGGATGGTGGGGGGTGTTGGTTTGTGTGGCAAGAACAATGCTCATCGATTTGCCAGTTGTGAGCTCCAATTAAATGCATATCAAGTGGGGTATCAAAGAGCCGAAAATACTTGAATAGCCAGCGAAGCGTTAAGCTGCTGAATTTCCATGGATTTTTCTCTGTCTGAAGTTCAAAAACTTTTCAAATGGAGAACACAACCAACAAAAAAAAGGGGTTTAAATAAACGTATCTTAATGTCTGTTTTCCGGAAACTTTCATATTTTCAACTATGCAGCAATTGTTATAATAATTATAATTTCTAGAAACCAATTTAGTAAAATTCCTTGATTATTTCAATTGTTTTTGAATTAAATTGATGCAAGTCTCAAGCTCATATCAATTGTCATGTTTGGAACTATCCATACTCTAAAATCAAATCGATTTCCATTTCATACCAAATTCGGTCTATCCAATCCAATCCAATCCAATCATTTCTGTTGACCAAGCACGCACTGCCTTTGCCAATGTCAAACACATTATTATCGAAAGGGGATTTCGTTTAGGCCATCTAATGCACTGACATCCATCCGCAACAACCCCACAAAAGTATCTATCTGTGTGTGTGTGTGAGTGTGTCTGTGTGTGTGTGTTAGCTGTCTTGCCCACAACAATACAAACATAGCCACAAACGGAGTCAAGTTGATGTTACCTGCGTAAATCAGGAAATGTGGCAAGCAGCGTAGCATGCTCTGATTGACTGCTCCGACGTATGGATGGGATGGATCGATTGAATGCTGGTTGGAGGACATAGGCAAGAGGACAGAGGACAGCGGAGAGCCCTGGTCAAGAGAATGTCTCAAGAGCTTCGGTTCGTTTGCAAAACTAAGTCGCCCTAATGCAAATGGAAAACCAAAAACGGCTGCACACATAATTTCAATATGCCAGCACCACAACAAGCCTCATCCTCATCCTCAGCCTAACCCACAACCCACCCAATTCGTGCCCGGACCCAGTTTTACGGCTCCAGTTCCAGCGGATGCCGTACCACCTGCAGTGACTGACGAACGGTCGGTCGAGTCGAGTTGAGTCGAGTCGAGTCGGGCGACCGGTCTGGCCCCCGGGGTCGTTTTGCGTACGCCCTTCTATTCTGCGACTTAGATCCGCATATGTGCGGGTGTGAGTATCCCTGTATGTGTGTGCGTGTGTGTGTATGTGTGTGTGTGCCTTGTTGATGCGCTTCGGTGGTCGCCGCCGCCTGCCAACGGAAAAGGAAATGAAAAAAGGCGAACGAGAGCCCCGCCCCGCCTCAAATACTGAGCTCTCAGCGGCTGGACGGGTTCTTAAGCTACAGCCTCTCTTGCCTTGCCAATTCCGCTTGGTTGGTTTGCAAAATTTTTGAATTGGATACTCTGGCGACCAAATACGCCCACACGCCCAGGCATATCGACTGCCCGCTCAGCCCTTCCAACCCAACCCATCCGCAACAGACTCTCCATGCTCAGCGTCCAATGTCGTCCGTCCTACACATGACCAAAAGAATCAACTATATATATATATATATATATATATATATATTGTACGTATGTGTGTGTGTGTGTGTGTGTGTGTGTGCGAGGACTATTTGAAATGTCGCATATTAAAATATCGTCGTGCATGCGAAAGGTCGCTACTTCTTATTTGAGGCAAAAGGTGGCCGGCGCCGTGCGACGCTGTTGTTCTCCCTGCCGTCAACGTTGCGTGGATGTTGCACCGTGGAACGAACGTACTTCAAGCTTACCCACACAGTTGCAATATATAAAATCGAACAAGCTACCACTTTTTCAAATTAAAATTCTATATAAATTCTATTCATTTAGTCAATTCGCAAATTACAAAAAAATCGATGAATTAATTTATCGATATGTAAGAAGACAAATATACATATTACATATATTATTATATATAGCAGTAATATGTAGAGTAGATTGAAGAACGATCAACAACGAACTGGTCATCTTAAGGCTTATTTCTAAATATTCCATAAAGTACTGTCGTTTATATGTATATATCGATAAGTACTATCGATCATCGATACCGTTATTAAGAATATACATTGTAGTTGTAGTGGGGGAAAAAGTTGAGCTTGCATTTTGTGTCCACAGTGCCGTAGTTGTTGGTTGCCATTGCTGTTGCTGTTGCTGTTGCTGTCACGATTGTTGTTGTTGTTATCATTATTATTGGACAGACTGTTCGCTGACTGCGAATGTGGCCAAAGATGTCGCTGAGGATGTTGGCGCACTGGCACTGGTACTGGCACTGGCACTGGTACTGGTACTGGCAGTGGCAGTGGCACTGGCAACACAACATTGGGACACAGACACATCGCCTGTGGTAACACAATAACGAATTTCCGTAGCAACTTCATCACCAGCTCCTGCCGCTGTTGCCAGCAACGTTGCTGCTGCTGCCGCTCTGGTTGTTGTTGTTGTTGTTGTTGTTGGTGTTGCTGCTTTTTGCTTTTACTCTGAAATGTTATCCACTTTACATGGACTCTGGTCTGGTGCTGTTTCGTTTGGGCAACGCTTTCTCAATTTTCTCCATTTCATCTGCTGTTTTCATTTTACTTTCTCATTTTTTTTTTTTCTTCAACATTTGATATTTTTTGCAATTCTTGTTACATTGTAGACTAAAAATTGGCAGGGGAATGGGGGCGGGGGTGGGGCGAGCATAAATGAAATTATACACTTTTTAGCTGCTTCTCCTTCTGCACACACACACACACACAAAAGACAACACACACGGCAACAACAATAATAAGAATAATAATGTAAATAAATACGATAAATAAACAGAACACAATAACAAACAAATCCAAATCAAACCGACAATATTTTGTCCTTGCTGCTTCTGCTGTGAATAGTGTCCTTTGTTGTGTGTAATTTCCATTTAATATGCCACATCTCGAATTTGCCACAACATCTTGCAACTGGACGTTACATCAGCGGCAGCAACATTTACACAGCTGTTCGAGCAGCAGCAGCAGCTTCCAGTCTCGAGCATTCTCACAGGATGCACAACAGGACGAAGAAGATCGGCCCACTTGGTAACCCTTCTGGCAAATATTATGAGACTCTCAAGCAGCGTCTTCATACCAGACCATACCCATCAAGGCAAACCCCTACCCCTACCCCTACCCTTACCCTTACCCATTGCTGTCTCCTGTCATGACAAACAATTAAACTTAATCAGTTTTCCAACTGACGCGCCTAAGAAAACACTTTTCCCTGTCGATCTGTCGAACCGTCGATCGTTCGTAAATAATAAAAACCGTTACAGCCCAAAATGAAGATTGAAAGGACGGCAGTTCGAAAAGGTAGCATAAATGAATTATTGCAAAAGACTTTTGCGTTTTCCCTTTTCATAACTATTCTTTTTTTATGGATTTCAATTTTTCTATTTTTATAGATCGTGAGAAAGTTTAACCCCTTCGTAGATTCTGCCGCAGGCCATGCTCTCTGTGAATAAGGATGAGGCTAAGACTAAGACTGTGGCTGTGGCTGTGCATCCACGCTGGCCCATTGCCACATAATTTATAATGATTAGGTACCGTTGAGTTGCACAATGAATCGAAAAAGGAAACAGTTGCAGGGCGCCTCCTTGTGCCGCAGCAAAAAGAACAAGAAGACGGGTGACGGGCAAGGAACCGCGATACCGTTGCGTCATCCCCTCAGCGAGGGGCACATGCGACAATCTGTCTCAGGGTGCCTCACACCGTCGACCCTGCCACAGATGTTAATCAAGGAAAATGCTTCAAATGCATTACTTCCATGGCTGAGGATTATGTTATTGGGTAAATAGTTTCTGGAGCTGATCGATAGAGTTCAGAGATCGACGCTTTTGTTGATCATCCATGCATATCTGTATAGCAAGCAAAATATAGTATTATTATTAATAGTATAGTGATCTTAGACAGAAAACTAAAGGTATCTAAGATTTAGTTCTATCTTGAAATGAATTCGTAAAGTTGGTATTGAAATGTTAATGGCAAAACAAACAAATACACAAAACATAAATTAAATATGTCTAATTGATTAGCTGGGCATCAATAATAAGTACCGATTAATGCTGACCCTTGACGACTCTGCGCGGTGACCCCTGAATGACCCCCCGCCCACACTACAACAGATCAAATGACCGCCTTTATGATCCATGGTCAGCTACACCTCACCTATCTATCCATCCATTAATCAGGCAATTAGTCAACTGACACAACACACACACACACACACACGCACATTGTGGCATTAGAGTATAAATATCAATTTGATCTGTCAAATATTGACACATCAAAACCTAAACAAACCAATGACAGGGTCCTCCTTCACCCCCTGCCCTCCTCGCAGCCACCCGGCAACAAGCCATTTAGCGGCAATTTATAAGCAACAAAACACCCAAAAAAAAAAGGACAAAAAAAAACGTGGAAAATGGGAGAAATAATAAATGAAAACAAAAAAGCAACAACAACAACAACAACCACAATGTGTAAGAGGGATTTTTGCTGTTGTTGTTGTTGTTGCTGTTGTTGTTGTTCAGATCATTTCAAGGGTCCTTGACTTTTGCGCCGGCAACGAGGCAATTGAGTGATGCTGCCGGCTCAGAGCAATTATGTGTATTATATTAGATGATATTATATGGTATTATATGGCATCATGTTTGCACTTTCCTGTCGAAAATCGAGTTTTTTACACCAAAACAAAAAACGCATTAGATCATGCTTAGGTTAGAGATTTTTTTGGGTTGGGTTCGTTCTTTTTTAGGGGATGCTGCGAAAATGAACAGAAATTGAAGCTGAACGAATGCCCAGCAAAGGTTCAAAGTGCGTGTGAAAATGAGGATATTTGTTGTAGTTCCTGTTGTTCCAGTTGTTTCAGTTGTTGCAGTTGCGGATGCTGGCAAAACTTTTGCGGTGCTGTTGTTGTTGCTGTTGCTGTTGTTGTTAAGGTGTGAAGCCGTCGATTTAGGGCACAAAAGGATGCTGCTCGGACAATTACTGCGAGTCCCTTGAGCCCCTTAAGTCCCGTGTAATGCGATAAGGCGCCAAATGGCACAGATTCACAATTATCCACATGATCTCTCATTGTTGAGCTGTCAACCCAAACGTTGTTGCTGTTGTTGTTTTTTTAACTCTTTTTTTTGGGTCAAAAGGTGCCAGTTTTTGCCTCATAGCGCGGTGCCGGGGCAATTAGTCAAGTGGTTAATGGGTCGAGTCGAAATCGAAATCGAATCGGATAAGGCTGAGGCCACAGCACACTGCACTCGGCCTCAGAGTGCCTGCCAGGATAATCGCAAAAACTGTATGTAAAGAAATCCTTTTCCATGGATTTATAGATTGTGCATTCGCAACAAAAAAAAAAAAAAAAGTGCTGCAACTGCACAAAGTACAGCAACAAAAAACAAAATAATAAAAAAATATAAAAAGGGTTAAGGGGCTTAGGGGGTAGAATTTGCGGCTGCTGCAGTTAAAAAATGTCCGCGAATTCTGTCCAACAGGCAAATTCTCCTTTTCCATCCAAAGTGCAGCCGGGTTGCAGAAGGGGTTGCTCAGAAAATTGAAAAACAAAAAATCCCTAAACTGCAGGAGTTATTGAAAATTGTTTTTAAACTGTATTGAATGATGGCAATGTCAATCTCTAAATACTCATTACACTCAGCGAAAACACACTGAATCTACAAATAATCGATACAAATATTAAATAAAACGACCTCTAAAATTAGTTTAGCTGAAGATAAATACTTGATTTAGATTACTTATCCAAAAATTAATCCAAAAACATAATAAATTATGCAAATACGAAATATAATTGTTTCCTGCATTAAGTATAAAACTTAATTATTTCATTTTATTTTCCTATTTTCTTTCTTTCTTTTTTTTCCTTTTTTCAGCAAATTTAAATATAATTCTAATTTTAAGATCGAAATGTGAATTACTTGTCTAAAAATTAATCTAAAAACATAATAAATTATGCACAGAAGAAATATAATTGTTTGATTACTTCCTGCATTAAGTATAAAACTTAATTATTTAATTTTCCTATTTTCTTTCTTTCTTTTTTTGCATTTTTTCAGCAAATTTAACTATAATTCTAATTTTAATATCGAAATGTGAATTACTTATCTAAAAATTAATCTAAAAACATAATAAATTATGCAAAGAAGAAATATAATTTTTTCATTACTTCCTGCATTAAGTATAAAACTTAATTATTTCATTTTATTTTCCAATTTTCTTTCTTTTTTTTTGCCTTTTTTCAGCTAATTTAACTTTATTTCTAATTTTAAGATCGAAATGTGAATTACTTATCTAAAAATTAATCCAAAAACATAATAAATTATGCACAGAAGAAATATAATTCTTTCATTACTTCCTGCATTAAGTATAAAACTTAATTATATGTTTAACCTGTTTATTTTATTTTCCTATTTTTTTTTTTTCTTCAGCAAATTTAAATATAATTGTAATTTTAAAATTCTTTAAAATATTTTCCGAGTTTTCCAGTTTTTGGCTTATGCTTCTTTAAGAACCAAATTTGAACTTCTCTCGCAGCAAAAAAGAGTAAAATAAAAGAAATTGCAGCCCCGGCAAATCTGTGCCAAATTTTTGTATTCATTTTTTGTTTTTTTATTATTTGTTTTTTTTTTTGAAGAACTTTCCAAAGAAGCAACAACAACAACAACAACAATCGTCTTGTGTTTCGTTTGAATATTCAAATTTCGAGTCGTTTAAAGTCGCTGTGTCGATGTGTGTTTTGAATCCAATCGATTTCGACTGCGATTCGATTTCGGTCGGTTCAATGTTGGCCAGGTGTTGCTTTGATGTTGCAAAATCCGCTTCAGCTTACTCCCCATTCCCACCTACCCCCACCCCTCCCTCCCAGAGACACACACACGCACACACACACACACATGAGGGGTTTGCATTTGCATGGCCTCGTTTTCTCTTTGCATAGCATAATTTCAAATTGCGAGCAAATTTTCCCGCTCAACAGCACACACACACACCCATGTGTGTGTGTGTGTGTGTGTGTGTTTTTGGCATAGTTTTTTTTTACATGGAAAGGGATTATTTATTTATTACGAAATTTTCGTCATTCGATGCGCGGCTGACGCGTGGAAAGCTGCACACAAAAAAAAAATATATGTGGAAAGGTGGTAAAGGTTGGTAGGATGTGAATAAGGACGAGAACGGGAAAGGGAACGGGAACGGGAACGTGGCCAGGCAGACAGGCGAGCCTCGCTGGCAGGCCGCAAATGTCGAATTATTCAAATGATGATTCAACCCCCTCGCCGCACCGCTGTTACCCCTTTGCCGTGCTGGCATTTGATATGCAAAAATAAAAAAAAAAACGAAAAAAATGAAAATAATAGAGTAGAAGAGTAGAAGGAGGCAGCAGCAGCAGCAATACGCACAGGACGCACACAGGACACACACAGGACGCACACAGGACGCACACAGGACACACGCCGGCAGAGAGAGAGATACAACGATGTGGCGTTGATTTTGTGTGCACTTTTTTTTCTCTCTCTGTACCTTGCGGCAATCTGGTGGCAAACACACACACACACACACGCAGCTTTTGTTGTTGTTGTTGTTGTTGTTGTTGGTCCTTTGTAGTTTGCATGTCCCGTTTCGTCATATGAGATCGCGAACGCTTACAAATTTGTTCATATAATTCGAAAATAAAACGTCGAGACACAGATAGCGCAGAACAGGACTCGCCACAGCCCACTGTGTGTGTGTGTGTGTGTGTCTCTGTGTGTGTGTGTGTGTGTCTCTGTGTGTGTGTGTGTGTGTGTGAGTTTATAAAAAAAAAGTCGCTTTTAAGGACATCTGCGTATTTTCCCTATCCAATATGCAAACCTCCAGTGAGTGCCCTCCCTCTCCGCAGTTACACCTCTCTCTCTCTCTGTCTCTCTCTCTCTATTTCTCTCTGTCTCTCTCCATCTCTCTTAATGTACATAACTCGACCACAGTTTGGCATTTGAATTCATTTAATTTGCACCTTGTTCGCCAGTTCGGTAATATTATATATACAGATATCTGTGTTCCTCTGTGCATTATGCTGGTTAGCAACATGGGAACATGGGAACATCTGCTGCTGCTGCTGCTTCTGCATCTGATTGTGGCAGTTGTTATGCTGGTTGCATAAGTTGCAATTGAATAAGCAGCTCGCCAAACACATGCATCCAGGTGAGAAACTATCATGTGACATTCCAAGCAAACATCTAAGTTACGAATACGCTTTCAAAACTGCTGCCAATATTTGATTTGTTTTTCAATTAATGGACTACATCAAATAATATGTTGGCTTTTTAACCACTTTTTATAATTTAAATATTTAAATAATAAATTTAAATATTACATATAATCTAAGTACTTAAAGCTAATCATAAGCACCTATAGTGGAGGAAAATGTGTTCGAAAATATTTTAAATAAATTGAATTTGTGCTTCTAAACATAATTAGTTAATTATGTTTGTTTTTTTTGGTTTTTTTTTCTAGATCTGTGGAATGGAATCGGTTTGACTTTAGTGCCCTAAAAGGAGGAGGAACTTGTTTCCAATTCTAACTACAGCTGCTTTTAGCCAATCTGCTACAAACACTAAACAAGCAATTAACTTCTCTCGAGCTGCATTATTTTCACTTACTTCTGACCACTCGTCATGCGACGCATTCCAATCTTCTCGAGACACGCAAATCAAATGAAAACCACAAAGCAGCTATACAAATAGCGTAGAGAGCACAAACCGGACTCAACCTCAACCTCATCCTCAACCCCAACCTTATAGAAATTCCAATTCCAATTGGAAATTCGCATTCCCATTGCGAATTTTCGTATTCGCATTCGCATTTCAAAGGCGGCAAAGCCACATTGAGAACTTTGCATAAATGTCCGCAAACATGTGTCCCGTTACCCAGTCTGGGTGCCTCCACCTGCTCCACCCTTCTGCACAACAGTGGAGAGAGAGTGGGAGAGGGAGAGGGAGAGAAAGGGGGAGGACTCATCCAATCTTTGGGGCGCCTGCCTCATTGGCGTCGTCCTCGGCGACTTTATAAAAATGTTTGCCCTTCTGTTTGTTTGTTTGTTTGTTTGTTTGTCTATGCGTCGATTTGTTTGTTTGTTTATTTGTGTGTTTGCCCGACTGCGTTTTGTGTCGTAAATTTAATGGACAACACCAACGGGACAACAGCAACAGCAACAACAACGACAACAACAACAACAACACGAACAGCAGAAATCGAGAAAGGAATCGAATCGAATTGAATGGCAAATGGGATCCATGCATAAAAAATTGGCAAAGCCAGCCAAGGGTTAACTTCGATTAGCCCGAAATGTTGTCATGCCCTGTGGTCGCACATATGTGTGGATGATGCCCAGGACCCAGAGGGGGTGTATATATATATGTGTGTGTGTGGTCATAAGGCCAAAGCACAAATAATAACAGTCACGCGTCGAGCAAAAGCAGCAAACGCGGCAAAAATAAATAATAAAATAAACATGGAAGAAAAAAAAAATAAGGAAAACAAATAATATTTGGGGAGTGAAGCATGCACGACTAAGTGCTACCCTACATATATAGTATATATACATAATACTCATCATCAATGCAGTTACGATATGTATTTCAGATGTCAGACAAATAGAGATTAAGTCCAAAATTTCAAATGATTTCGATTTCTTTTTTATCCAATTTTCCACCAAATAAAATAATAAAATATTTGCTTATCAATTTAAATATCAACATAAAACAACAAAAAAAAATGTTAAGTGATTAGATATGAACTTTAATTTGGATAAATAAAAAAAAATAAAAATGTTTATTCAAATATAAATATTAAATTAAATTCTGGTCAAATGATAACTTGAATATATAACTTATTTTATGATTTGTAGTCTGTTTTTCTTAACTACCGTGTCATTTTATAAATTAATATGCTTTTCCCAAAAGTCTGGGAAACTACTAGGGTATATGCAAAGATCTAAAAAAAAAAGGACAAAGGACGATACAACAAAAAACGAAAGGCCAAAACATGCGAATGAATATGAGAGAGCGACCAGAGGCAGTGTTTAGGATTGGCATTGGCCACGGGTAAGTGGTATTGGGTATTGGGTATTGGGCTCTAATACATATTGGGCGAGCGGACAGCGGACGGCGGACACCGGACCAAATAGGGCCATTGATCAAAATTGTTACAATAATGGCGAAAAATCCACCCCGTGGCAAGCCAAACAAGCCAAACGCCCAAGCAGCAAGGGAGGTGGGCGGAGTGGGTGGGCAACCAGCAGCAGCAGCAGCAGCAGCAGCAGCAACTGTAAAAGCGAACCAAAAGCAAATACGAACAACGCCATTGCTGTCCGACGGACAGGGGCCACGAGTCCAGGACTGTGCGAGTCCAGGCAAGGACATGGGACCAGTGGACCATTGGACCGTTGGACGCTTTGTCAGTGTCGTCGACGGTCGTTGGAAAGTCTGCGTCTGCCATTGAAAGCCATTTGATGGCAAATGGTGGCGTTGGTGATGGCGATGGTGGTAGTGGTGGTGGTGGTGGTGGTGGTGGTGGTGGTGCTTAAAGTGGTGGTGTTCGTTGGTGTTCTTTTTTGGTGGGGTGTGCTTGCTTTACTACCATGCTCGGGTTGAAGCTCTGAAGTTGCTGGCTGCGTGTTTGGGCTCGCAAGGTAGCTATGGACCAAAAGGACCAAAAGGACCAACAGGCACCGCATACAAACATATGTACATATGTACAAGTGTGTGTGTGTGTGTGTGTGTGTGTGTGTATTTCATATGCTCTGGCAACGTAATGGCCACAGTTGTTGTTATGGCAAAAGTTCGTACGTGAGGGTCGAGCCGCGAGCGAGGACATTCTTTCGCTTTGGTCCTTTTGCTTGGCCGTTGTTATTGCTCTTCCTGTCGTTTTGTGCACATTGCATCAAAGCAAAGTTTTCTTCTGCTGGGCAAAAATAAAACACAAAAGTACTGCACAAGGACACAAGGACATTGGACCGACCACACGCAGTCGCAATGCAAATAATAAAAAATAAAAAATAAAAAAAAGTGGGCTGACAAAATCGTTTCTTTGACTATGCATATATATATATATATATATTTATATATTTATATATATATATATCTATATACTGCCAATGCAAAAGTCAATCCCCCACGTGCTGGCGCCGCAGCTAGCGCCCAATTCCACAAATCCCCGCCAAACCCTTTCGCAAACCGCGTTTATCAAGTTAAGACGCGGAAATTGGCTTCCATTTCGATCTGCCTCACACACACACACACACACACACACACACACAGAGAGAGCAGAGGATAACGTGGCATAAGCATAACTGATAGCTTTGGTCAGAGCTTTGGTCACATAGCAACGAGCCAACTACAAATGCATAGTTTGCAGTGCTTACTTCAAATCTGGCCAACAACTTTAAGCAGCGTGTTCCATGCCAAGCAGCTTTCGTACGTCGAGGCACACATTCAAAAGCTTCCTGCGAAATGAACTCTTCGTCATTTTTATTATCCTTATTTTTGCTGCAAGTAATGCATATTTCGAGGTTGTCCGGATCAAATCACTATATCATTTAGCTGCGACGGGAACGAGTTCTTGTTTAAGTAACTTTTTGGTTTAGTTTTTTAAGTAAGCTTCTCATGTGTGGGACAAAAAATTATAAACAATCAGACAACTCAATCATAGTTTTCATTGGTTTTTTATTGGATATTTATAGTAAAACTTAGATAAAGACAATTAAAGTCAGTCAACAAGGGTATCTAAGCTTACACGTTTCTAATTAAACTTATAATTAAATTAGTTAAATATTTCACAATTTAAGCTAAATGTTAGGATGCTTAGAGATTTATAGGAAAATATCCTAGTTCTGACAACTTTTTTAAATTGATTTTTCTTGCGTTCAATAGATATGCATTTTAGAGACACAGACATTTATTTAATGTCAATAATTTCTATAAATAATAATTAAATAATTTATTCAATATAAATAGATAACATAAACATACGCTATAAGACATTATTCCAACTCTAAATGCTCTTAAAAGTTTGCTCCTCCAATGAATGAACGAAAGAACTCCATGGAAAGCAGAATTTTAAACAACTATTACTAAAATAACATTTTTGCACAACCAGCTCGATTTTCTAACAGAAGAGGTAAAAAACGAAAAGGAAACCGCCTTTAGGGCTGCCACCCAATTTAACCAACATCACCAGGATTAAGGCAGCATAGTTAGTCAAAGTCGTGTAACGCAAACGCAACCCCTCAAAATATGGCCCATTCCAGCGAATGCGTTGAGGGCCGAAACCGCAATCTCCCGACCCAAAAATGCCGCAACAGTGCACAGCATTTGGACCACGAACAGGACCAGGACCAGAAACCAGCGCAAGCAGTAGCTGTAGCTGTAGCTGTAGCTGGAGCTGAAGCAGGAGCAGGAGCAGACATCAGCGGCAGCCCCTGATCTGTGTAAAAATATTAGTTCTGTCAAAATACATTTCTTTGAGTAATGTAATCCCATTTTGCGGTCTTGACACACATACGCAAGCGATTCTTTAAAAAAAATAATTTTTTTTTTCGTTTTTTTCTGCCTCCGCCAGCGCCCGGAAAATGGCCTGGCCCAAGTAACTCGACCGTTCGCAGCGCCATTGCCATTGCCATTGCCATTGCCATGCCACATCCCCACTCTCCAATTTCGGGTCACATATCGCATCAAGCAGAATATGAATGCGATAAATCTGTTCGTGATTGTTTTTGCTGTCGCACATGTTGGGCACAACACCCCCAGAACCCTTCTCCCGTCTACGACAAGGTGTCCACCACTGTTCTTTTCATTTTTTTGCCTCCTGCTGGAGTGCGTAAAAAAATGCCAGCGGAATTCGCTAATCCAGCCAAGATGCCAGCCTGATATTGCTAGAGTGTGTGTGGGGGGTGGATTGGGGGTGTGGGGTGTGGGGGGGTTGCACAGTTCAGCTGTCCTTTATTACACTATTTCCCCGGCTAGGCTCGAGCACGGGTAACGATTACGGACACATGTATGCTGCGATGGCATATACAAATGTGAGAAGCCTGTGACCAGGTGGGTGGCTCTGTGGTGCTGGGTGGTGCCAGTTGTGCTGGTGTGTGGTGTGTGGATGGATGGGTGGGTTATTGTAAGAGATGCTGAGATGCTGAGATGGCTGCTTGACTGGTTCGCTCACTGGCTGCCTGATGATGACAATGTGTTCTGACAGCTTTGCGGCTGTGATTGCAAAAAATGAGAGACGATGACGAGTAAGGAACAATAAATTGCAAATTTTTTCTACTCACACGCAAAACACACACACACACACACACACGCACACACACTTAGCACACACACATGTAAACACGTTTAACTGAAAAGAAAAGCAAGTTGCGTTGAATTAGAAATACTCTTGCCAGCTTTTCATATTACTGACAACTAAAAACTTAATCAGCTTTTGACCAAACAAATCAAATACAGTTAAATTATTTAAATTTGTTGATTATTGTTTACATAAATAAAGAATTGTTGGTTTATTTGGCAAGCAAAAACGTTAACACACCAAATCTAATGTTTTTTCAACAATAGTTTGAATGGAAAAAAATGAAACACTCCGTTATATTTTCACTTGTTAAACAATTCAAATTCACTACAAAAAGTTGATATCCCCAGGAAAGGGTATTCAGAGAAGCAAAAATATACAAATTGCGTAAAGTAATATAGTCAAAGTCAAAGTCACAGCCGGAGTTGGAGTCGTAGTCGGAGTCGGAGTCGGAGTCGGAGTCGAAGTCGGTTGCGCTGTGAACGTGTCGATGGCGTCGGACGTTGACGTCGCGACGTCGTCAATGTTGACGCAACTGAGTTGGGGGTGGCATGGGTGGTATTGGGGAATGGCTTGATGGTGATGCGAATTGGGGCTATAGGTCGCAGCACGGCAAAGTAGAGTTGTGATTCGAGAACAAACATTGATGAGCCCAAATTTCTGTGATTCGTCATCTAAATAGGTTTTACTCACACACACACACACACACAAACACACGCATCGGTGTAAAATTACAACGTATTACATGCACACACTTTCATACATTGCATGCTAGCACACACACACACACCCACGCACACATACTGTAATAACAGTATGTGGCACAGCCTTTTGTAATTTCAGGCAACTGTCACATGAAATTGGTAGAAAAAAGCTAAAAATAAAAGCTCAAAAAATTACTTTTAAACACGAAAGATGCGACTTACAAAATAAATGTAAATATTGAGAAATATTTTATACGTGTTTGCATATTATTATTTATATATATATATTACAATAAAACCTATTAAAAGAATACATTGCTTACAATTTTTTTTTTTTTTTTCATTTTAATTTGATTTAGAAAATAAAACAAGCCCAAAACGGTTAATTTTTAAGAAAGTTGCAAGAGTATGATTTTTATTAGGATTAGTTAATTAGCATTCTTATTAGAATAATGCACAGCAGATTTTCATTTGAGCTACAGATGGCGCTACTAATCCCATTAGACAATAGGCCTTCAGCGGTCACCGCTAGATGGCTTTCTACAGCTGGTAAAAACCTACCTTCCAATTGGAAATCTGTTACACTATGCTGGGAGTCTAATAAGAATTTGCAAATTGTTTTTACTTGGTTGATAACAGTTTGTTTGTTTTTATTATATTTTATTTTTCGACATTTTCGAATATGGATGTTTTGATAACCTCTAAAATTTGTAAATAAATAGCATAATTAAAATAAAGTATTTTACAGTTGTTGATTGACAAACAGCATTTGGAGAAATTGTAATTACTTAAAGATATAATTTACTTGTGGAACCGAAGCTTGGCTAGTTGTATTTCGCTGAAAATCCAAAAACAATTAACAAAAAACAAAGGGAAAATCAACCGTTTCAGCAATCAAGCGAGTTTTTTATTTATACAATTGTTAAGATACTCATTGCAAAATCAATGGAGGGGTTGCTGGAGCCAGATGCAAAAAAAAAAAAATAAATTTGTTTATGTATATGTATGTATGTATGTATGTGTGTGTGGGTGGGTGCATGAGTGTGAATGAAAAACTTGCTAAATCTAAATGCTTTGAATTGTTTAATTTATTTGTTTTAAAGTAAAGGAAACTCGTCACAAGACCGAATGTGCGGAAAGAACTCAATATTATTCGTACATGAATGATATATGCTTTGTGCTTAAAATTAATGCTAAAGCTAATGCGATGAAGCGCAGTTGCAGTTGCAGTTGCACGCCCCGGACACACTTTGCTATGTGTGTGCCGAGAGGGAGCACGTCAACCGTTACAAATAGGCATTTTGTGGAAATGCGCTTGGCGTTGGGAAGCGGGAGCGGGAGCGGGAGCGATGCGGTTGCGGCGGTGCAGAATAATGGGTGGAGGAGGAGCAGGAGGAGGGTGGGGGTTGATCGTATGTTATCAGGTTAGTTTGGAGCGTTTCTTTGCAATCGCATCCTCAACGGCGCGCAGCTGCTTGAGCAGATCCTCGCGTCTCGATTTCTTGCCATCCTTGTCCTTATCCTTGTCCTTCTCCTTATCCTTGGCACTGTCCTTCTCCTTGTCAGAGGCGGGCGAGTGAGCCGCCGGCGATGCTAGCGCCGACACGCCCACCATATTTGATGGTTTCTTAATCTCAATGGAAATGGGTGATCGCTTCTTGGCCAATTGTTCAGAAGCTGAAAAAGAGGAATAAATTGAGGATCCGATCCACAAGACAGACGCAGACAGACAGATAGAGATTCACACATACGTTTTTTAATTAGTTTGCGCTCGTTGAGAGCTTTGTCTGTGGTCCGCACACGTTTCTGTGGCGTGTCGCGCGAACCCGACGAACTGTCCGACGACGACGAGCCCGATTCCGAGTCCGAATATGAAGTGCCTGACGAGTCAGCTAATGAGTGGCAAGATAGCAAGAAAGAGAGAGAAAGATTAGTTGCGATTTGTTGCACAAAGGGGAGTGTTGAGTGGTATATTAAATAGTACCTGAATCCGATGAACTGGAGCTGCCACGACGACGTATCTTGTCAAACTTCTTCGGTGCCGGCGAGAGTTTCTTGCGCTTGGACGCAGGACTGTGTGCGCCACCGACTGCGAGACGCTTCTCCAGTGCGGAACGTTTATACGCAGACGATTGGCTGACCTCTGACAAATGGAGAATAAGTTAATATCGTGTCAACTTTAAATGGAACAACTCCATTTCAACTTATTATTATTATTATAATTATTGAGATATTTCGACTGCGATCTGCCCTTTTTAGCCTAAAGCTCTTCCTGCAGCCCCAGCTCCTGGACGAATGCAAGAACCTTTGTTGGGTTAAGGGTTTCTAAGGCTTCTGAGCTCAGAATACACAATTTGTTCCTGTTATGATGTGCTTTATGGACTATTCTTCATTTTTACAAAACCTGGCTGGGTTACCAGTTTAGATGGGTGACTTAAAGGGACACTATTGTGGACATTACACAACTATTGACGACTTACTTGAGGAACGTCTCGGACGTCGAGGTATTTGGCTGGGCGAGCGAGCACGTCCGGCCGGATGGCGTCGCGATGCTGCGCCGGACATGAGCTTGTGCGAGTAGCGACGCTTCTGTTCCGATGCGCTGCTGGATCGTGACGAATCGGAGCTGGAATCGCTCTGTGAGCTATTGGAGCTGGAATAGGATGAGTTGCTGCTGTAGCTGCGACGACGTGGCCGACGTCGATCATCCCGATCGTATGAGAGGCCGCGTCCAATCGATTTGGATCGCATCCACGGATCGCTCCATTCATCACCGCGTGCAACTGCCTCGACGCGTTGCACAATTACCTCGCGTGCGGGCCGCAGCCGGCGATCGTCCTCATATTGTGGCATTCGATGTGGCGGCAATTCGCGATAACGCGCCATCCGCCCGTAAACGTCGACAACTTCGTACGGCACGGGCGTCATATATGGGGCACGATAGCGATCCGGCGGCTGGCCATACATCGAGTAGGCGGGGGGCAGGAGGGCACGCGGATTGCCATGGCTGATGGGATTGTTGGGCGGCAATTCGCGGGCAACGCTCGGCGAATTGCCGCGCTCCTTGAGATAGTATGGATCCTTTTCGAGCTCATCGGGCGAGAGGGTCAGATTCATTTTCTTATCCTCAAAGTCCATGTCCTGCTCCTTGCGCTTGTTCGCCTTGCGCATCATTTCCTTGGCGGTGCGCAGGCCACGTTCCCACGCATTCTCAACCACCACCGGCACCTCGGACATTCGCGCTTCATGATGCCCGGCGGCGCCAACGACCGCCGCATAGATGCCACCGGCATGATGTAGTCCAGCGGCAGACCGATGATGCAATGCTGCTGGCCGCTCGGTACGATAGTCATGATAGTCACCACCACCGGCGGCCGTCACGCCGGCCATGTGACTGGGGGGACGCGATGAGCTGCTGGCTCCACCGACACCGCCGGGGCTACCGCTCTGCATCGGCACCGAGCGCACCAAGCTCTCAAACATTGTGTAGTTGCCCTTGTCGGTGACGCCCGGATGCAGAAATCGACAGCTCATGCCCCAGGTACACTGGCCGCGCGTATAGAAGCGGCAGACGGGCTTCGGTTCTGTCTCCTCGGGTCGTTTCTCATCCTCGTCGGACACCTCGCCCTCCTCCAGTTCCTCGTCCTTTCTCTTCTTTTTGGCACAATACGCACCGCCACCCACCGCGCCATAGTCATCATCATCTTCCACGACGACAACATCATCATTTACATTCGCTTTCGCCGGCGATGACTGTGACTGGCCGGCAGCATTTTTGTTTAGTTCGTTGCCACCGTTCGCTGCTGTAACAGATGCACTGGCGCCCGCATCCATCTCCGCATCTGCGTCCGCCTCCGACTTGCCGGCGAGCTCCGGACACTCACCCTCCTCAGCCTCGAAGTCAAGCGCGTCGTCGTCATGTGGTGGCTTAACCATATCATCCAAGCCATTTGTGCCATCCGAGTCCTGCAGTCGTCAAGTAGAATCGAAAATACAAATAAAATATAATTAAAATAATATTCCCACTTTTCAAAAATTCCAAAGACCCACAAAACCACAAAAATGAATATATGACCCTAATAAACTGTGGTTTTTCCACCTGCTAGGTAGGGTTATGTAAAAACTGACTCAATAGGTGCAGGATGAAATAAGAAAAAAAATTCAGTATGGGAACTGTGCTCCAAGTTCTGCGCAACCATGACTTTAATGCCCGAGAACCACGGAAAAAGAAATTTATAAGCGAAAAAAAATATTGGGGACGTTCTTCAAAATCCACTTGGACAAGGATTTGGAGTTCTGGAACACAGTCATATTTGAATTTGAGTACAAATTAAACATTTTAGATTTAAATGTTATTGCAAATTTGTGGGCTCTGCTGGAAAATAACATCCTGAAACATAACATATCCTGCAAACAGGATCTCAAGACTGCTCTGCTGGAGGAGTGGAACAAGATCAGCTCTGAAACTATCCGGAAGCTGGTATCTTCCATGAATAATAGGTTAAGGGAAGTTGTTAAGGCTAAAGGATATCATACTAAATATTAACATCCTTATTTAAGCTTTTATACGCAAAATATGTAACTTTTTTTAAAACTGCTCGAATTAAGCTTCAATAATTATTTTGGATATGTTTTCAGTTTTTGACTAATTTTAATTAATTAATTAATATTTTAATAAAAACTTAAGTTCCTTTTCAAATGCGATATAACATTAAACAAATTGTCATTTAAGCATTTTGCGTTGTTTTCTTTGTTTAAACTTTACGGCACTTTCAATTTTTTGCTAGGCACTGCACACTTCGAGGCACTGTATATATATATATATATATATATATACGTATGCATATACATATACATACATACATATATATTTCTAAACATTTATAACCTTTGAGTCCTTTGAGTTTTCTGTTGATTGCTTCTCAATGCGTGCTTTGCCATTGAGTGTCGGCGATTCGTGTTCAGCCGGCAGCGAATCATCGGAAATGGCGCCCTCCTCATCCTCATCCTGATTAGCTTTGGCGCTGTTGGAGTTTTTGGACTGTGCCTGCCTCTCCATATCAATGTCGCTCACATCACTGAGATCCTCGTGGCTGATGTTTAGATCAACTGCAGCCTGATTGTATATTGGCTCTGGACTGTTGCTTCGACTCCGCACCGAGCTCGACTGTGATTTCTTGGAAGACACGGTTTCCGTCGTTGCAGCTGCATCCACATCGGCACTGGCATCAACATCAATATCGCCACCGCAACTGGCATCAACTATAACGGCAACGTTGGAAGCAGCAGCTGCTGCTGACGCAGCGGCCATTGCTGCTGGAGATGTTGGTTTTCTTGAATCGTCATCGTCATCTTCGCTTGAGCTGCTGCTATCTGATCCGCTGCTGCTACTGCTGCTGCTGCTGGAACCGCCGCCGCTGCTGCTACTGTCACTGCTGCTGGAGCTTTTCTTTTTTGTCTTGGAGCGATCGCTTCGACTGGAGCGTGAGCTGTCCGCTGACCTCCGTCCGTCAAAGGCTTGTACACTTTTCATCGTTTCATCATCGTCGCCGGCCATCTCCTTGATGGGCGTGGTCGCACACGAATTTGACGGCGATTCAGACGTCGATCGGAAGGTACTGCGTGAATCCTCCAACTCCATGCTGACGCCCATGCGCTATATATGCCCCTAACGCTCGTGCTGCTCGTTTTCGCCTCGATTTTCTGCGGGAGACGCCAACGATTAGTTCAGAATTCAGGTGAATTATATATATATATATAATATATTTGTTTACGATTTTTATTTTTTTTTTTTCGTTTGTTCGATTTTTTGTTGCTCATTATGCATTATCTTCGGCGCGCCGAATTTATGCGATTATTTTGAATCTCTTGGAACGCTGAGAGAGAGGGAGATAGCGATAGCGATAGCGATAGATACATATAGATATAAAGAGAGTGGAATGAAAAGACTGGCAACACTTCGCATATACAACAATATTCCAACAAGGGTTTATTGGTTAATCGGTTTTGGTAATTTAATAAATATAAAAATAAATAAAAGTAAGAAGGAACGACGAAAGATTGTGGTTTCACTCTTTAATGTGTCTTACTAAATCAGAAAAAAAGAAATAAAACAAAAGAAGTGAAAAAATTAAACAGACAAGTTAAGATAAATTGGAATATGGAAGGAATTAATACAGAATGTAGCGGAACAAGTTTGATTGTGTTTAAAGGCTCTCTCAATAACTTGTGAAATGTAGGCAGAAAGAAATTAAAAAGTGAATTAAACCAATTCAGGGGCAATAGACTTATAAATACATAAATAAAATGTTCTATTTTCTTTCTTTTTCTTTTTTTTTTTTTTTTTTTTGTTTTTACTTATTTTTATATATTTTGTGTGTTTACAAAAGTCGACTGTGCACATTTATTTTAATTGTTTTTTTTCTTTTAATTTCTGTTTTTATGTATATGTATATTTATTTTTATTTTTTGTAAAGGGGGAAAGAAAAATTCTTTCACGTAAAGTTTTCTGTTCACTTTGTTGAATTCTTACCTTCATCATTGTACTTTTAATTGTTTAGGCTTTTTTTATATATAGTTATTATGTGTGTGTTTTTGTCAAAAACTATTACTTTGCTGTTTACTTTAAAACTCGATTTTTCGACTTTACGCGAACGAAAGACAACAGAGAGAGAGAAATATAGAGAGCAAATTAAATAAACAACAGTTACATATTTAAATTTTACAAGAATTTTACTGTTTGCTCATGTCTCGAGGTTACAAATGAGTGCAAGACACAAACACACACACTTGCACACAAGTGCATATATATGTATATATATATATATACATACGTATATATAATACACACACACACACACACTGGTTACTTGTATATGATAGCGACATTCGACATTTCATATACGATTTAAATGTTGTAGGTATTATTTATTCTTTTTTTCGCACTTTTCGCGACCGATAAAATTGTTAAAACTTTTTAAACAATTTCAACTGAACTGAACTGCAAATGTTTACTCTTAACGAAAGACAGACGTGAGAAACGGAGCTTTTTGACTTTCAAGCACAACTTTCAACTTTTTTTTATCACAAAGTCAAATACGATTTAAAGCTTTATACTTTTTTTTTGGTCTTTCGATTTTTGATACTTGTTATTGATTTGATTTTATTAATTTCTGTAACTTTTTGATGTGTGTAAAACACGTTTTCACTTACGTAGTGTTGGAGGGGAAAAATAGAATACTTGAAAATATATATATATCAATTGTTGGTTATAGTAATGCAATTTGCACAGTTTATTGTTGTTGCTCACCTAAAAGCCAGTTGCCGCTGCTGCTGCAGGCGTCAGTCAACGTCCAGTTCCTCTCCCTCTCTCACTCACTCACTTTATCAGCAGGCTCCGGCTTCGTTTTAAAGTTGTATGAGTGAGTGTGTGTGTTTATCAATGTTGTGTGTGTGTGTTTATGAGTGTGTGTATGTGTTTGTAAATGTGTTTGTAAATGTGTTTGTGAATGTGTGCTTGTGAGCGCCACCGTCGTACGAATTGCGTTCGTCAGATTTAGTTGATTTCCCTGCGTGGCCCACGGGTTTTGTATTGTGTTCCTATCACCCTTGAGTCCGCAGCTTGTATTTACAGTGTTACTGCCGCTTATTTGGTGCTTTTACCTGATCCTTATTGTATTTTAATTTAATTTAACGGGGTTTCTTGGCTGAAAATTTTTTGTCTCGAATGAAGCCACCGCAACTGTAGAAAATATTAGCGATGAGTGCTGTTTGCTGACACTGATATCGATAACACAATTGGTCTTTCGCGTGCTCCACTTATCCAGTGCACCCAATTAAACATTATATTGTGCAGATCGGTTCTTTTCATAAAAAAGAGCTAATTTATATTGTTTTACTGCGCGAAAAATCAGAACATTTTTAGCAGTAGATTTCATTGTAAATCTGGGTACTGAACTTGACGATGGTCAACAAAGTCTTTTACAGGTGCAATATATAAATATGCCTGATAATTAATTAAGCAATAATGTCATATGAATTAAATAACACAGAGTACAATCGACGTTATATTTTATTAACTAATTATTAATTTATATAGTTTACCATCCCAAACAGCCAGAACATTATTTTAAAATTAAGCTAATTTTTTGTTATCAATTTAAATGAGTTTGCCCCTTTCTTGCCGCTTTTATTTATCGATCTGTCCAAATTTTTGTAGTTGATAATTGGCAGCACTTCATTCAGCTGCAACCTATCGATTGATTACATAATGGTTATATTAGTTCGCGGCGGCGGTCCGACGTATCGATAGTTGGAGCTGCCAACAGTCAACCGGGCGGTAGCCTAGGGTTTGAATTTTAAGAGAGTAGAGGGAGAGGCTACGAATAGAAAGAGAGGGTGAGCTCGCGCGCTCAAGAAACGGAAATAGCAGGACACAGAATTATTTGAACATTGAAAAAGAATTAATAAAAAGGCCAATGATTGGATTTTTTTTTAGGGCAGTTGAAAGTCAGCGGCGGGATGAATCTCAACAAGAAAAAAATAAGAAAAATATGAAATTTAGAAAAAAGGAACGAGGAGTGTGTTAGCGAAGTTACAACAACAATCAAAAATGTAATTAAATTAAACACAACCAGCAACTACAAAAATTCAACAACAATAAAAAGTTAAATACAAATTAAACACCACCGGCGACAACTACAAAATAAAAAAAAACACGCCTACCACAAACTAAATTAAATCAAAAACTACCACAACAAATTTAAAACGATCCCGGCAAGCAACAATAACATATCAAGATAATGAGTCCATTTTATTTATTTATTTTTTGTTTAATAATTACAATTGCCACTGTCCGCTAAATCAGCTGTTTAGTAGTGATGTGCAGATTTGTGTAGTGTTGTGTTATCGTACGATCGTCGGGCATTGGTAGCCCCACCCCTAATGGAGCACACTCGTAACATTAGTTTACCAAACTTGAACTTATATCCGAACGCTTGTCACAACATGATTTTCGTTATTGAAAGTTATGTCAGCGAAAACTAAATTATATTTTATTATTCGAATACCACTATCACTATCGGCCAGTTTTGGTTATGCAGCTAACAAAATATAACGGCGGTCACCATCGATAAGTGTTTGTGCAACTCTGACGAAATGCAGCTGTTGAACGGAGCGTTACGTTGTCTTCAAGCGATTCACGCTGCCAAACTGAATGCCACAAAATGCCTGGTCAACACATATCCTGCCACTCAATGCCTTGGATACGTTGCGTTGCAGCAACGCCACTATTCCGAACATGTCCCAGCTATTACCATGGCCCATGAGCAATTTGATGGTCCGACACCAGACGCCACACGTCGGCCCCTTATCACAATGCACGGCCTGTTCGGGTCCAAGCAGAACTGGCGCAGCGTAAGCAGAGCGCTGGCAAAACAGACCAATCGACGCGTAAGCAACTGATATCGATGCGCATATCCGGGAACCACTTAACCATCGAACACTTCCTTCATTCTAGGTCTATACTGTGGATTTGCGTAATCATGGCGACAGTCCTCACGCCACCACACACAACTCGTTTGGCATGACGGCGGATCTGGGGGCATTCATGCTGGCCAAGTCGCTGTCCAAGACGAGTCTGATGGGACACAGTATGGGTGGACGAGCTGCCATGCACTTTGCCTTGAGTCATGTATTAAATCTGATCTGAACCTGAACATCCATCTATAAGTATGATTTAACGCTTACTCTCACTTGCAGCCGGAAATGTGTGAACGCTTGATTGTTGTGGACATATCGCCTGTGTCCATTCCCAAAACCATCTCTGGAATGAGTGATATATTTAATGCCATGCTGAACATTGACCTGCCCGCCAATCTATCCCAGTCAAAGGGCCGTCAGATGGCTAAAGAAGTGCTATTAAATACCGTGGACAAGGACACTGTCGATTTCATCCTACTCAATCTGCGAAAGAAACCAGAAACTGGCGAGTGTGTTGAACTGTCGCTGGCGCACCATGTGAAGACCAAGCATTAAAAGTTTGCCATCTCTTCCAGATTCTACTGGGCCTGCAATGTGGAGGTGCTGCTCAAAAGTCTGCAGGGCTTTACGAACTACGGAACGCATATAGCCAACTTGCCGCCATTCAAGGGTCCCACAACCTTCATTTGTGGCACCCGTTCAGCCTATATGGAGTAGTTATCTTTAGTTTAATAACAGTACATGCCTCATCATCCTCTATTTTTTTTTTTTTTTTTTATAGTCGCAATGATTGGCCTCAAATACTGAAATTCTTTCCCAATGCAACGCAGCATTGGCTGGACACGGGTCATTTGGTGCACCTGGAGGAGCCGCATAAGTTTATACAGATTGTCACGGAGTTTTTAAATAAGCCCTAAAACGCTTTGCCAGCCAACCTCATTTCAATATTGCCACAAATTAGAGCGAGATGGCATGTTGACTATGGATATAGCGCGGAATCAATGGAACAGATTGCAAAACCAAAAATAAATTCAAATACATTTCGAATGTAAATTTAATTCTCGTTCTCATGTTTGGAATTTATATAGTAAAGACGGCTTTTAAAATATCTTAACACATACATACACAAGGACAAACTAACAAACAAACAAACAATAAAAAGGTAAAGCATAAAAAAGTTACTTAAATAAATTCAGCATGCGGCATACAAAAACGCTGCATGATCGTGTATATGTATATATATGTATATAATATGTATGTGGTTGGCTTAAAGTACAAAATAATAAATAAAATACAAAAAGGGTTGGGGGGGGGGGGTGTTCTTGGGGTTGCAGAAGGGGAAATCACATTCAACTTACAAATTAAATAGATATTTTAAAATAAAATTTGTTTTTTGTTTTTGTTAACACTTCTTATAAATGAACACAGTTTGCGTGCGTGTGTGTGTGTGTGTGTGTGAGTGTGTGTATGCGTATGGATGTGTTTGTGTGTTTATTATAATAAATACATTAAACAGGAATGGTGGGTAAAACATTGTGCTAAGGCTAAAATGGTTTTTTCCTTCATTTTCATAAATTTGTGGCTTGCTTTGGTTTTCGTGTGTTGTGTGTGTGTGTGTGTGTGTGTGTGTATGAGTGAGTCAGCAATGTAGTTTAGTTTAGTTGTTTGTTCTAGGTTTTAGGTTTAGTTAACAGCTGCATCAATTCTTTAGCTCTCATCTTCATCAGCAATTAGACAATAATCCCGCCGTCGTAGGCGTAGTCCGCCTTGTTGTGCATCACGAGTCGATTTTCCACAAAGTAAAAGCTGTCCGAACGCGTCTCGAAGGGGCTCGATATCATTTCAGCAACTGCAGGGCAATGATGAAAGAAAAACGTCAACAAACAAAGTTAATAAGCTGTGACCTAGTTTAGTACAGTGTGTGTTCTTTATGATGAACCTTTTATTTAAATCTGTATGCTATATTTTAATAGATTTTTTATAGATATGTTTGAAGTTTCAAGAAATATTTTTCAAACCCATTTTATTCGTTATCATCCACATGTCTCGACATGCTTTATTTTTATATTTCTTTAAGTATCCAAAAAAAGTTATTAGAAACCACAGTTATTCTATTTATGCCTCAATTACTGACATATACCATATATACGCTATATAAACTTATTAGACACAATTATAGAAAAGCGGTTCATCAACTGAAACACACACTGTACTTATGCAAGTGTCTGTCTAAATTTGCATTTTCCTTTTTTTTTGTGGCCTTGACCTGCAACTGGCAGCTGCGTATCTTGCCACATTTTCTAATGGGTGTTTGTTTGGCAACTTACCCAGGTCTTGTGGAAGATTAGGAAACTCGTAAATGTGCTCGCACGTATTCTTGGAATATGGAATGCAATATCCGAACTCAAAATCGAATGTTTTTAGCAAGCGATCACGGAAAAAGTGACGCTCAATCATGCGAAAATTATTCACCGGCTGGCTGCCTACAGTGAACTCCACCCTGTTGGAGAAAAGCATAAAGGAGAGCGATTAGTCTAATAAATAATGGTACTTATCATATTATATTACAGTGAACACTCTCGACAATTAGAAGACTTTGTTTCAAATCAAAACACTTTTAATTTTTAATGCACAATAAAACTTAGAACATATCAACAAATATTGATATATTCAATTAACAGACAAAATTAAACTAAAGTTAATAAAAAACTAAAAAAAAGAAAGAATTTTGATTTGACAATTAAAATTTCCTTATTCAAGTTTCTTTACGAACCATTTTTGAACAAAATTGTAAACCAAAAAATCAAACAAAAGAATTTATGAAATTAAAAATTCTTATTGGTGGACAATTCTAATTAGCGAGAGAGCACTGTGTGATAGGTTAATATGCGAATCAGCTTACGTGGCGCCCACTGTCTTGAGGTTGAGAAACGCTGGGGTGAACTGATAGCGGACATAGCGTCCGGCGTTGGGATCGGCAGTGTCATCGAGCGACAGATCCTCGGCAGCGGCAAGCATGGTCTCCTCGATGGATAGTCCATCGGGATACTGCTCGCTGGGCGGCTTGGCAATCTCGAAGAGGACGGCACCACTCTCCAGATCGCGTATCTTGAAGCGTGTAAAGTCAATTTCGAACACATTGGCGTTCGCAGAGCAGAGATAATCATCGGTTATCTTCGTCAGATGGAGCACATCCTCCGGCGTCACATTTGATTCCTCCTTGACTCGCTTCCCATCGCTGCCGGCGGCTGCACTTGCCCCAGTTGCTGCTGCATTGTTTGACTCGCTACTGCTGCTGCCCGCTGCACCAGATACAGTTGTGGATGAGGAGGCGCTGGAGGTGGCGGAGGACGATTGCACCGGATTCAATTGCTTGCCAACGACACTCATTGCTGCCGTTCTGCTGCGGGGTGGGAGGGGGAAAAGGTGTCTACTGTGCCCACCTGCGTTTTAGGCTGCAAATGTAAGATGTGTAAAATGTACAATAATTTCATAAATAATAACATCAATTCAATTTGCATTAATTCGACTCGCTACTAACCGAAACATTTATTCAAAGTTGTCATAACAAGAAATCCACCAAAAAAAAAAAAGAACGCGACCCAATTTCTGGAAAAGCTGCCTTTGTTTGTATTTGTTTTTCCGCCTGTCTTCTGCGAGTGTGTGTGTTGTGTGTGTGTGTGTTGTGCGTTGTGCGTGTTGTTGCTTTTGTTGTTGTTTTGTATAATTCCTTCTAGCAGCAGCTGCCCTGCTATTGTTATTGTTATTACTGTTGGTTGTTATTATTGCTGCTGCTGCCTATGGCAAAATGCAACAAAAAATAATTTATATTGTTGACATTTTGTGTTTGGTTGAGTATTTCAAAGTAAATCAACTCGTTCACGCACACACACACGCACACACTAACACACGACGACAGTGTGTAGAAAATTGGCAACTTATCGATACTAAGTAGAGAATAAGCAAACGATTGCTATCGATACACTGCGTTTCACTTGCTCTATTTTGCGTAAATGCTCACTCACTTGGCGCTGCGTATGCGCTGGGGTGTACACACTGGCGCGCGATTTGAAATTGTCGAATTTGTTGATAGCTTTTAGCTTACAACTATAAATATTTGGTTTAATAACCCGGAAAAGCATGCATATTCCCGATATCTGTATTATTGTGTCTTACCTGACAGAAAGAACCAGAAGAAATGCGTACAAATTGGAACTCTTCACAAATGGCACCTTAAACTGGTTGAATATATATAAGACTAACAATCAAACAAAAGGGAAACACCAATTTTTTGGAAACTTGTAGAGTATTCTGATGTTTTCAAGTTTTATTTAGTATACCTAAATAGCCGAACCAAACTTAACTGTTATGAGTGTTGGTTTTTTCTATTTTATAGTGAACATTTTTTAGTTATAGTTGACAATTTGACTCCGGTCTACAAGGGTATGAAATCTTCTTCCTCTAGTTGAGCTTATTTTTGGCGTAAAACTAGCTTTGCATTACTAACCGAAAAGTGGCAACACTGGCTAAGGGCGCCAATGCATTGATGCCTCCTGGCTGCAGATGATCAATCCGATTGGTCTGCTGCCCATCTGTGTGTGTGTGTGTGTTTAAGGATACTACTTACCATTGTTGCTGTTGCTGCTGTTGTTGTTGTTGTTGTTGTTGGTCTTAAGTGGGTATTTTAATATTCGCAGCAAGGCAACCGTATTGGGTTTCATACCACATCATGATGCACTTATGCCGCGTCCTCCGCCCCGCTCCTTTCTTCTTTTCTTTTCTCTCTTGTGTTTTTTTCTTTTTTATTTTCATTTTGTTTTTGTTTTTTTGGCGTCCACGTTTCCTGTATGTTTGCTCGCCTGCTGTGTGAGTGTGTGTGTGTGTGTGTGTGTGTGTGCGTGAGCGTGTGTCTGTGTGTGTAAGTGAGAACGTGTTCATGTTCACTTCTATCTTTAGTACAGTTGACTGTGACTGCTGTCCGAAAGGGCGACCCGATTCCGATTCCAATTCCGAGCGACTCGACTCGACGCGACTCGACTTTTTTCTTCGTTTGTCGTATACGCTATCCTGAAAGGGTTAACCGCATTTTAATCACAGCTTCGACGCCCAGTTCCTTGCGGTTTGCCTGGCTCTCAGATCGGGGCTTCTTTAAAGCAGGAAGCAGTTAAATACAAACTTCAAAAATACACTGTAATTTCAATTTAGAAATTGCTCACTTTAAAAATGCCTAGCGATAATATAATTACATCAAGGAAGAACAAATATCTTGCGCATGCCGAAGATTCGATACCCCTAAATACAATTTTCAAATTTTAGTACAGATTTTGAAATTTTATTCAGATTTTGTAGGTTTCTTACAAATTTATATATTTTGACCGTTTCTCGACTGACTGTGAACTGAATAATCCATATTTGTATATATTTATTTTGTATTTATATCTCGCAACCTATGAATATGACAGCTATATTATATAGTGGTCCGATCTGACGGGATACGACCTGTGATATGCATATAACGTGAAACTCAGTTTAAAATACAAAAATATATAGGAAAAATTGTATCTTTTCAGTTTGAAATAAAGTTACAAAAAATATACACTCAAGAAAATAAAGCACACAAAATTATTTATATGGAGTGGAATCGAGGCAAAAACTAAAACTTCTAAATAAATTATAGTAACATTTTCGTAAATACAAAGTATTTGCGGAAATACCAAAAATACAAATGCTTAAAATACTGGGAAAAATTATGTCATTTTGGTTTGCAATATCTTGGGGGTTTCCAGAGCTTTACGATAGGGGCGGATCTGAAGCCAAAGTTCAAGTTTCCAAATTGTCATATATCTTTACTTAATTATAGAGTTAAGTGTACCTCAAATACACAGCTTACATTGAAAACTATTCAGTTTTACGACTAAATACAACAGTTCGTTGAAAACCTAGTATAAATTAAACAATGTCGTCAGTTGTTGTCTGGGGAAGTACCCTGGAACTTATCACACCCAATTACCTCCGAAAACATATCTCAATTTATGCTCACCTTTGACTGCAAATAAAATAAATCATAAACATTGAAAATGATTTTAGAGCACACTTAAAATTAACTGCCTGCTAAGTGAATTATAGATTATTCTTTATATTTAATGGTTAAGTTTATTATTTAAGAACTATGTATTACAATGAATTGTGTAAATGTATAAAAATGAATATATTTTGGCAATTGGAAAGCGATGCAGTCGACATTACGCAGATCAGGGTCATCTGATTGCGCCCGGCTCGGAGGTTGCTCCATTCTCAGGCATCACGATCGATGCAGTTGGCCCAAATGATTGGCCTGGAGACGGGATCGGTGTGATCATGTTTGAGTTCATGAAAACCATTGACAGCATTTGCATTGAAAACCGTCTCCACCGTCTCCGTGTCGAATGCCAAGTCCAGTGCCAAGGAGCAGCTCCAGCGGGACACACTATTAGTCATTGTGGAAGGAGATCTCGGAGAATCTCGGAGGGTCTTGGCGGGCATTGTGAAGGACAACCTTTGGTGCCGACTAATTACGCCATTGCCGATTGCACTAATATTCCAGTGGTCACTTGGATAAGGGGATGAGCTTCTGATGACCATTTGGAAAAACAATTAATTTCCAAGTCAACTTCTTCTTTAAAACAATTTGACAAACCAGACTCAGCATTTGTTTGGAACTCTCCAATCAATACATAAATCGCAATACACTGCAAAAAATAAAAAATAACAAAATATAGGGTTTATGAATTATTTACATTTGCCCAATTTTGACGACGTGACCCGAAAAGTTATACGAAGAGCAGAGTTTACTTCACTTTTATTTTGGAACTGAATCGAACCTTTTTTTGGTTGGCCTTTTTTGGGTTTCCTGTGACCTTTGTCCAAATTGTTGGTATTCATTATTTAATTTGGATGATCATAAAATAGAGACCTACCTATGCGACAAGGAAGCTGAAAATGAAACAAAATTCTCACAACTATTATTTTGTTGGGTTCAATATAACTTTGATTTAAGCCGTACATCAAATTTGCCTCCAGAGTTGATTATGCGTTTTATTTGGCCTTTGTCTAGGTTAAAAAAATGAAAAAAAAATAAAAAA
>JBAMBE010000748.1:2517500-2547500 GCA_037043585.1 Drosophila mimica
CACACACTCACACACACACACTCGCATGTAAATATTTACTTTGAATGAAATGCCCAAAGCTGCAGCGAAACTTCCAAGTTGAAGCCAAAATGCTTCACACACGCACACATACAAGCACACACATACACACACATACATCCTGTGTACATACAAATGTCAATCTGTCTGCCCAAGTCCAGGTCTATTTGTATGCACTTCCAATCCATGGAGTAGAAGCCAAGTGCAAACATGGCATAAATACAGAATGTTTATGTATGCATACATAATATGCACAAATGTGTACATATGCATATGTATATGTACATATATGTATATGTATATGTGAACATGCATACATCATCTACAATGTAGAATTGAAATTTTCAAATTTTCCCCATCTCATGTGAATTTTTAATGTTTGTAATATAATTACCATAGTATATATATATATATATATATATATATATATATATATATATATATATATGTATATATTTATGTATGTATTTATGTATTGCTGTCAAATATTATTCGCATCTTTGCAAATTTGTTAAAATTTAAATTGATCATTTGAAATGGAAATTTTCGCAATCTAATGTGATTTTTTAATATTCGTACTATAATTACTATAGTATTTATCTATATATGTACATATATATATACTTATATATTTAAGCATTGCTGTCAAGTTTTATTGTTTTTTTTTTTTGTAAATTTTTTAAAATTTAAATTGTTCGTTTGAAATTGAAATGTTCGCAATCTTCCTTTGTTCCGTTGCAAATTTGTTCAAATTTAAATTTATAATTTCAAAAATTGTATATTTTTTAATTCATTTCACATTCCTGCATTAAAACAACAAGTGAAGTGGTTAATAAATTAAAGATGCTATCAATAAAATCTGCATAAAGTAAAAGTATCTTAAGCAATAGATAAAAAGATAGATATTATGAAAATATGATTATTATCAGGAAGATCAAAAATAACAGTTAGAATAACCCGAATCCAAGTTGAGTTTTATTTTTTAAATTAAAGTAATAAATTTCTACAAGTCTTTAATTTGTAGGTGCCTTAAAAATGTTATTCACAAATCAATGAAATCTAGAAAAACCTTAAGTTTGTGGATATTATTATATTATATTGTATATATTATTATATTAATAACAAATTGTTCAAGTCTATAAAATGCAATCGGCTCAGATTTGATGATAATCGAAATTCTTTGGGGAAAGCAATTTTCTCTAAAAAAAATATTAAAGAAAAATGTATTAAAAAAAATAAAAACAAACATAAAGAAAGATTTGATTGATTGATTGATTGATTTTAGAGGATGTGGAGGATTTGATACTGAGAATTAAAATAGTACAGAAATTATATATTGACTTTGTATTATTTTTTATATATATGCAGTAAGTTGGGGATAAGCCCAGATAAAGATTACCCACCTACTATAAATCGTTTTAAATTTGTAGTTGTGGATAAAACCAGATCCAAGTAAAACTGCTACGAGATTGGATTGAGTTTGGCTAAATTTTAAATATGAATATTCAGGAATTGAAGGATACGTCCAGATCAAAGTAATGCAGTTTTGAATATGAATAGTATTCAAACTGGAGAATAAGCCCAGACCAAAGATATATAGTTATGGGATCTCTGCTAGCTTCGGGAAGCTCTCCCTTAAAAAGGGGCACAATCTGAATTTGTACGCTGAAGAAAGCGGGTTATCATTGAAAATGTGTCCGACTGTCATAACCAATATCGAATATTCAATATTGAATATCCAATATTCAATATTCGATATCCAAGTTAAGCGACGCGACGTTGACGATTTTGTATTCGGGAAAGGAACGCATCAAATGTCAGATGTTTATCGCTAATCTTTGGCACTTCTTTGGCAATCGCTGTCGCTGTCGCTGTCGCAGTTGTTGTTGTTGTTGTTGTTGTTGTTGTTGTAGTTGTTGTTGTTGTTGTTGTTGTCGTTGGTCATGAGCAGATATGGATGCGATATAACGCCTATGAGCGGAACCCAGTGTCTGATTTATGGCAATGGATATTGCATTGGAGGCGCACTCGACGCCTCGGTTTGTGCTGCATGCCACTAATTAGTATTTCGGGTGCGTTGCCTTTGACACTATTATCTCTCCCCCTCTCTCTCTCTCTCTGTCGCCCTCTCTCTATCTCTCTCTGTCTGTCTGTCTCTCGCTGAGCGATTTATGGACAGCTGCGTCTATCGGCTACTGTTTGCGATCGCTTGCGATACGATTCCACAGTCTGAACAAATCCAAAAAAAAAAACAAAAAAAAATCAAAAAAACACCTTAGACAATATTTGATTTTATCATATTTTTGTTGCACACTCTACAAACCGGGGTATTCCAATATTATCGTGCAGTGTGTTGCAAGAAGCGAGGGGCGTTTTGAATTTCCTTGATCTCAAAAGTTACAGTTTTTAAACTAACCGAATAGAACTAAAAATATATCCGCCATTTCATAAATCAGTATTGGACGTATCTGTTCACTATATATAGTATATATGATATAGATATGAGATATATATATATAAGATATGCTTTCTTTTGGCCAGTTAACTTTTTCATAATTTGTGGCATCAAAAAACTAAACTGAAAGTTTTAATTTAGATGTGAGCAGTTCTCATAATTTGCTCAGTTTACAAAATTAAAAATCGAACTACCCTTTTTTTTAAAGTGTATTCACTGTTCGTTGGAACAAGTGGTGACAAGTGTTTGGTGTGTTGTGTTTTTGTATATGCCACACGCGTTTGCGGGGCATGGAACATGGCAGTTGTACCTAATGGGGCATACTTGATTTTACTTTGTAACCCGATGATGAAATTATGGACACCTGTTCATCGATAGTCAGTAGTCAGTAGTCAACGCCTGTCTGCCCATTTAGCCATGTATGAGTATATTTAAATATTCATTCATTCATTCAATCGTGCATTCATCGATTTACCCACGTACTCACTTGGCTCGGATTCTTTACATTTTCCCGTACCGCATACCGGATATGGAACCATCCATCATATTCCGACTGTCGTCGGGTTTGCACCTTCCACCTTGACAAGGGACGCGGTACGCGGTACGTGCAACGTGCCTCACTTCACATTCAATATTCGGGAATCTTTAATCATTTCTTTATTTAGCATTTTTCACTTTTTTTTCTTAGTAAAAAACTAGCCCCAAAAATATGCTATGTAAGAATTTAGTTAATTTAATTAATAAACAATTCAAGCAATTCTGGCTACTTTTGTTCTACAGATTATATATACTATTATATATTTATTATTATATTTAATTTTATATCTACTGTTTAATATTTTTGTCAATACTTTGGAATCGCTAATAGATAATATGTTTCTATATATATCTATATCTTGTTAATGTTCTATTCACTTAAGGATTCAATCAAGGATTGGTTTTAAGAATTCTTCTTCAGATTCTGCCACTGAATATTACTAGTTTATTTTGGTGACTTTTTACTCTATGATCAAGATAAGTTTTCCAAGTTCCTTTCTCTATTTAAATTGGTATTACTTATATCGATTAGACCTAGTCTATTGCATTGGCCCCTCTCGTTTGCAGCAGTTGTATTTCTTAGTTAATATAATTTATACTAATTATTATATTAATATAATGTAGTTAATACATCCTTATTATTCTTAGTATTATTTGGGTAATCTTATTTTATTTATTTATTTCTTTAATATCCACTGAAATCGGTTGACACGAAAAATACAGCAAAATTTGATCAAATTAAATTTTAAAATAAAATAAAAATTATAAACAAATTTAAAAATAAGATATATTTATAATATTTTTTATAATGCACTTTAAACGCACATTTTTCTTATTTATTTATTATGGTTATTTTTTTATAATGTTTAAAAATTAGTTACATATTTAAGGAAATTGATCCAAGCCATATAATTAATATATTTGCAACTGCTGCAACACTCAGAAATAAACACTTGTTCTGCTTTTTGAAGCCACACAATTCTGTTGACTTGCTGCAGATCTAATGATCTTTCCTTTGCCGTACCACGGTTCTGCAGAAGGTCCTTTCCGCAACCGATCATGTCAGCAGGCATCAAATGGTGGTGTGGAAGAGGCAAGGGGAGGGGGCTGAGGCATATGATAAATGGATGCCTTTCGATTGTTTGGTATGCATGGGAGACTCCCACTCGGCCACGTCCAACTACGACTCGGAGAGGATCGCAACTGATCGAAACGAATCGAAAAGTTGATTACATTAATTAAAATGCAAGTGTCGATCGGATCGGATCGTAGCAGATCGGGCTGTGGCAGGGGCTGGGGAGGGTGGACCACCAATGGTGGGCAGGTAGGCCAACTTTATGGGTGGATTGTAAATGCAAGCCAAGTTGTTTACGGCCACAGTTTTATGAAACCGTCAAAATGTGGATTACGCTAATATTGAGCCGTAATAAAAAAGAAAATGAAAATGCGGCGAATGTTGCATGTCTGATTGGGTTTTCCCACGATTGCAATTAGCGGTACGGCCAGCAGCAGCAACAGGCAGGCATCTACCAGGCAGGCAGGCAACCAGCCAAACCAGCAACCAGGCAACCGATTCACCCAGTCTACCTTCTGCTCCTCAACCCGCCTCTTGTTGGTCCGCGCCCTGCGCAAAGTGCGGAACGGAAAGAAGGAACTGAAACTGAAACCAAACAACGGCAAACCGACGGTCCGACGGATTGTGCACTAAGTTGCTTAATCCGACGGGAAATCCAAAACAAATGCCGCCGTAGAGTGTCGCACACACACACACACACACATACACTATATCTCTCTGTGTGTAGTGTTATTGAACTGACTCGGACTGTTGGCTCGAGCCCAGGTCGTTGTTTGAGCCACGATTCGTGCCTGATTTTTCGGGCACCTAAGCCAAAATTAGAAGGCAGCGAGGCACAATGCGTATTGCGGTCTTCTGCTGCTCAGGGATGAGGGCACACATGTGTTCCTGGCCATGCGGGAAAGCCCCATTTTAAAGCTGGCCAACGGTGAACAGAGGCAACACATGTTAAGGCCATTTGTCGGGCCATTTGTGTGTTGCACAGTTGCACAGGTTGCACAGAGCAACTTCACCAGAATCCTTGGCCCAACCAAAAACCGATCCCACTCAATAATTGAGCTGCTAAATAGTTGTGAGAAATTCAATTTTCACCAGGGCCAACAAAAATTAACAGTTTATCGCTATTTGAATGTGTTTTCAATTTGTAGGCGAAAATATTTTTAAAAAAAATTTCTAATTATTGCTAGTTCAGTTCAAAATGTATACTTATTTTTTATTTATTTATTGTCAATTAAAGTTAGTCGACACCAAAAATACAAAAATTAAAAATTTGAATTAAATGAAAATAAAAATAAAATTAAAATTATAAATAAATTTAAAACTGCTAAAAGATTTATAAGATTTTTAAGATTTATAATATACAGCTAGTTAACCAAATTAAAAGTTAAAGTTTTCAATAAAAAGTGTATCCCAAATAAAAAACGAAATTTGTTTTCTTTATTATTATTATTTTTTTTTTGTATAAAAAGACCACTTTTAAATATCGATCGAATGAAATCAGTTTCGTAATTGTTACTCATATATAAAATATTTACATACATGTCTAAAGTTCACACATACATATAAACAAATTCATATATATATATTATATATATTGAAAATATTTCGTATCACGCGTTTTCCAATAAAATGTTGGCTGATTTGTTTTTTTTTTGGGGTCGACGTTGCAAAATGCAAAGAATTCCAAATTGAGTGAATACAAAATATGATAATGCGTCAAAATATTAATAACAATTTAAGTAGAATAGCACATGCCACATTTTGGCCACCCACTCAGCCCAAAAATTATTTACAAACTTGAATAAAACTTGAATTTTTCGGCAGTTTTCATTTAATGCTGACCAATGCCAAAAATGGCCTAAAATGCTTTGTTACAACGCCATGCGCTCAAAATGTAATCAAAATGCCCACTTGGGGGCGTATATATACATATACATATATATATATATATATATATTATATAAATATATATTTACCATATTGCACTTTATGTTGACTGGACAGAATTGCAGTTATTGCGGATGTTTGCTGACATAAAACTAAAAACGCATTGAGAGCAACAGTAAAAATATGTTATATTGGGAGACTGATCAGAGACATATATATATATATATATATATATATATATAAATATAAATTGTAGAAAACAACAACCTATATACATATATAGCGAACTTATAACAGTTTTGGAGCTGCTGGCAAACCAAACAATCTCCTCAAAATATTATCTAATAAAATAATAAATAAATAAAAACTAACAATATATTTATTATATTAATTAAATATACTAATTTAAATTATACAAAATTTAGCTAATTTCATTTATTATATAACACCATTGTGCATAATCATATATTCAAAATGTTAAAGTTAATTTAAATATATGATATTTTAAAACACAAATCAATATTCTTTAATATAATTATAATAATATTAATCTATTAAATTTGATTGCATTTAAATTTAAACATACTTTTATTGAAATTGAAAAACTTTCAAAATCATTTTCAGTAAAATACTATTTGCATTTAATGCATACATTACTTTAAATCAATTTGGTAATTGAACTGAATTAAAAACACGAATCGGATCATTGATCTAAAATTGAAATTCTAAAATATATCAAATTCGAATCAAATCCAGAATAAAAATAGTGAATTTAATAGATTAAAACCACGAATTGGTTCATTAAACATGGAGAATTTTGATAGATCAATAATTGCATTATCTGTAAAAATCTAGCATGTGTCTCAGAGCTTATTTACGTAAAATTCCAAATAATTCCGATGAATATATGACCCAGATAAACCGGGGTCTCCCCACCTGCTAGGTCGGGTTATGTAAAAAAGTACCTCAATTTGTGGTCAAAGCTTATTTTGACCAACAAGGACTATGGGCAAAAGGAAACTCATCCTGGAACACTTCAATATCGGATATTCACATCGTCAAATAGCTAAAATGGTCAATCTTCACCCAACACGAAGAGCGGAGGATCACCAGGAAAAAAAAGCGAAATACTAAGGAAGAGCGGAGGAAAAAAAGGATAAATCCGATAGCTTATCGGCATCAAAACTGACTCAACAGGTGCCGGATGAAATGGGGATAAAGTGCAGTGTGGAAACTGTGCTCCAAGCTCTGCCCAACCATGATTTCAATATCCGAGTACGACGAAAAAGCAATTTATAAGCGAACAAAATAATGGGACAAGGATGACGTTCCCCAAAACCCACTTGATCAAGGATGTGGAGTTCTGGAACACGGTCATATTTGCAGATGAGTCCAAATTCAACATTTTTGGCTCGGAGGGAGGGAATTATTGTGGCGACAGTCCAATACTGAGCTGAATCCTAAACACTTACGGGCAACAGTCGATCATGGCGGAGGAAGTGCCCTGGTATGGGCATCTATCTCGGCATTCGGCGTCGGAAACTTGGTGTTCAATGGACAAGTATGTATACCTCGATATATTGAAGGAAATTGTACTCCAAAGTGCCGAGAAACTGGGAATCCGACGTACTTTCCGGTTCTACCAGGACAACGACCAAGCATAAATCCGGAATAGTACATTCCTGGGTTATCTGGAACTGCCCCCACATGATAATTCCACCGGCCCAGTCACCAGTCATATATATATATATATATATATATATATAGAAATATACTATATAGTCTATAAATGTACTTAGAGCTTAAAGATCGGAAGGGAAACTTTGGGTTATCACTCTGAATAATGGCGTCATCATCGCTTTGAAAACTAGAAACCGATTAGTTTAGAAATTAAAAAGATCGCTGATTACAGAAATTAATGATTAAATTCATAGTTTCAACTCGGGCAAACTTTGGGTTTTTCGATTTACATTTACATTTACTGATGACATCATTTACACAAATAAATTGCTTGCGAAATTTTTCTTTTAATTGAAAATTGATTGCAAACTACAGAAATTTATGCAACTTAAAAAAAAAATCGTTTTAGATTACTGAAATCGTGAAATATTAAAATAAAATGATTTCTGAGAGCTTAAAAAAAAAACCATTAAATTTAACTATTGTTTGAACTGGTATTTAATTAACCTTATTTTGAAAGCATTTATTTCAAATTCTGTTTTGAATTACTTTTGAGCGTGGAATTGTTTTAAGGATTTTGTAAAATTAAAAGACTTAAACATATAAATAAATGTAAACAATATTAATAAAATATTTGTTGCTCTCACAGATCGCATTAAGCACATATATATATATATATGTATGCATATGTATGTATGTGGCGCATGTAACCAATTGTTGGTTGGGGCATTTTGGAGCTAGCGACTCGGGAACGGATCAGAGGGTCTCAGCAGGGAGAGGAGAAGGCAGCGCACAAGGCGGCTTCTGCTTAAGCTGCTAAAAAAAAAAAAATAAATAAAAATAAAAAAAAGCTATGAGCAAAAAGAGAAAAACTCATTTAAAAAGTGCAGTCCAGGCAGAGACGGGGCGGCAGGTCAGCTGCAGGCAGCGACAGCATCTGAGGCTGCGGCTGAGGCAGCGAACGCGTTGGTAGGCAATGGGTTAGAGCGATGTTAATGTCAGCGTCGGCGGGGGGGCGCAGCGTGTGAAATGTGATTTGACGACTGCGCCGACGACGATGGCAACGGCAACGGCAACGGCAACGACTGCGACAGCAGCAGCAGCGGCAGCGGCGACAACCAGCGACGACAGTATGTCTGGCGTAGCATGAACTGGCGACATTCTGTCTGTGCCGATCGAGTGCGCTGTTGCCGCACTTCAGAGCAGCAGAGCACTCACCACGCTATGCTGTGAGCGCTATGAGCATGAGCACAACTACAATCACATGTGAACGTATGTGTCTGTGCGTGTGTGTGGCTGTGTGTGTATGCCAGCAGTACCTGTGTCGCTATCTCTCTCTCTTTAAGCGAATGAATGAACGAAAGACCCACAGTCCAATGCAGACACACACACATGCACACAGCAAGCGAGCGCAGACAGAGCGACGACGACAAATGAATTTAAAATGAATGCTTGGCTCGCGAGCAGCGCGAGTGAGCGAAGAATTCATTCTGTGTTCATTCTCACACATACCAACACCCACACGCACACACACACGTTGTAGGCAACTACTTTTGGCGCTAGTTCATGTTGTCGTCGCTGCCCACGTTCGCTGTTGCTGTTGTTTGCGTGTCTCTGTCCCACTCGCTCTCCTCAACGTTTGTCACTTGTTCTGCGCCCGCTCCCATAAGCATCTGCATGTATTTGTGTTTGTTTGTATGTACACATATTATTTATGTGGGTATGCGTGTGTGTAATGTGTGCCGCCCCACACCAAAGAGGCAGATACGAAACGTGTGAATACAAAAATAAATTAAATAACATTAGCGTGAGGTACACCTTGCCGGATCGCCACTGTATGCGGGACAGCAGCTCCCTGCGCCGGCGTCGCGGCCAACGCAGACGTTCAGGCGCCGATAGTATCAGCCATTCAAAAGCTCTTGCACACATTTCGAACGTGGCAAAAGCTTGCCCTTCAAAAGCTCTCCTACTTCTTATTTGAGGATCTTCATATATTTATATACATATGTATGAATATACATATATAGAGGATGATCATCAACAACAAAAGCTCGACATTGCGAGCTTTTCAAGGCATTATGAACACACCACCCCCCCTTCCCTCTGCCAAACTCCCTACCATTAACCAAGCAACCCAGCAAAAGCCCGCTCCGCTGCTTACCGTGCGCGCAGCAGCTATTTACAACGGAATTTCACACCAGAGGTGTTCGCTTATTTTAACGCGAAATGCGCATAGCATCATCAGGGGACCCAAAAGAAGAAAGAACCAACAAAAAGAAAAACACAAAAAAAAACAAAAAACAAAACAAACCAAAATACAGTGGCTATCCGCTAATTGAAACGCAAATAAAATGGGGCTTAAATAACGCTTACGTATATATTGTAATCAGAAATTGTCGAAATATTAAATGCAAATTAGAGTTTTTTAATTTATTTAATTTATATAAGTTGCACTTTTCGAGTGACCACTGTAAGTGCATACATACAAATATGCATGCATGCATGTGTGCGTGTGTAAAAAACTATTGTGGCGTGGGGCAGGCAGCAAATTGCGCAAGCCAGATGTGGTGGGATAAGGGTGAGGGGGGGTTTGACTGAAAGCACAGAGTTTCCTGTGTGCGGCGCATATCCCCACCACAACCTGTTGTAGATCGGTCAGCGCATGGACATTGCCAGGGTTGCATGTGCGCCGCCATGTGCGATACGCGTCCGACTGGTTTTTTTTTTTTTGTGTATTGCTGTTGTCATTGTTGTTGTTGTTGGCGCCAGGGCTGCTATGGAAAATTAGTTAAGCTCTGGCTGAACTGGCTGCCGCACTGTCTGCCGACGTCTCCCCAATTGAAAATTGACAACAGCGCGCAGCGTTGCAGGCGGAGGCGGCAGCAAAAGCATTAGCAACAGAACCGGCACACACACACACGCATGCACATGCACACACACACACACACATACAGTCACATTGATATTAAACGGTGTGGCGCTGAGGGGCAGCTGGCGACGGCAGCGGGGGCAGACAGACGAGTTATTTGCCGCGGTGTAAAAAAAACCTGTTTGTTTAAACAACAATCTTGTACTAAAAATACATGCGCCTCTCTCACACACACACACACACACACATGCACGCACACAAAGAGAGCAGCAGCAGCAGCAGCAGCGCAAGAGAGCGAGAGCAAATTCGAGGGAGCAATTTTGAACTCTCTCACAGCAGACAACTGTGTGGCGCTTTCGCAGCAGCAGCAGCAGCAATTGTAGGCTGCCAGTGTGTCTGCCAGTGCGCCAGTCGTTGTCTTCCGCCCCCTCCTCCAAACCCCTACCGTTTCCAAACACTGCGATGCCCGTCGCCGCCACGCTGTGCTGACTGTGTAAACCAAAGCCGGGTTGACAGCTTCTAAACCGACAGTTGTTGTTGCTTTTGTTTTACGTTATTTATGCGCGTTTCGTTCAGTTTCGTTCGATTCATTCGTTTCAGAAATTGACTCAAATTGACGACGATGGCAACGGTGGCAACGCCGTGTATAGCCCCCCCCCCCTCCCCCACCCCCCACACCAACACTCTTCTACAGCCGTCCTGCTCCTCATCCCTCATAGCTTATGCAGCCAGCTAAAGAATGCTGGGACTGCGACGCAGACGCAGACAGCGACTGCGAAAGAGACAGCGACGTTTGCTAACTAGCAAAGCGATGCCAGATCGAAACCGAACAACACCTGAAGCTCGATGTCTGTGTGTGTGTGTTGTGTGTGTGTGTGTGTGTGTGTGCGTGGATTGTCGGTACCTGCATGTGGGGAACTGGGAACTGAGAGACTGGAGACTGAAGCTGAAGCTGAAGCTTCGCATGAGCAGCAGTACATTTAAAAGTCAGTCGAAGCGAAGCGAAACAGCAACAGGCACACAGGATCCAAGAAATTCCAATTCTTGGAAAAGTTAATAAAAGTTTTGCCTTCGCGCGCGTTGCCGCCTTTAATACACACACACACACACACACACACACAGATATACACATATGTGTGTGTGTGTGTGTGTGTGTTTGTGTTTTTGTATGGGGAACATCATTTTTATGCGCCTGCAGCTTCGGCGGCCGAATGTCTGCCTCTGTCTCTGTTGGCCCCTATGCTCCTGCCCTCGCTGCACTCCCCCTCCGTCCCCTCCGTCAACCCACCAGCACTCTGCACACCGTCTCAAGACTGACCACGTTCCTTCTTTAAGGCAGGCCGCTTTCTTTTCCAAGAAGAACTATCCATTAGGCGCCTGAGATCACCAAGCGAACATCAGCCATCAGCCACAGCAGCAGCAGAGGCAACAGCAACAGCCGCAGCAGCAGCACCAGCAGCAGCAGCAGCAGCAGCAGCAGTGGCCCAAGACCGCAGTTCGAGTCTTACCTGGAATTCGCCAAGATCGTGCTGTAAATGAAACGATCGCCAAATGATCCTTTTGGCTATCAACTATGGTCTGTGGACCCTGGTCTCTCCACCTTGGCTACGGTTGTGACTTTGGCTTTGGCTTTGGCGGTGGCTTTTGGAGTCATGGACTTTTGCCTTCAGTTTTTGGGCAACTCGGTTTTCAAAAAAATAATTATATTGCGGAAATTTCCAGGCACTGAAGGTAACGATCTTTCTTGTATTTTATTTATTTTGTTTTTTTTTTTTTGTCAGCATTGTTTTCTTGGTAGCTTTAAAACTTCAAGCTCCATAAATTCGAACGTGATTTTTGAAAATATATTTTCGCATTTTCTGTTGAAACCACTTTAATATACCTGCATATATATATATATATATATATATATATATATATATATATATTTGTTTGTTCATATTCAATCAAAGGGGACTTTCATCTCTATGGCTGATTACATTTAACTGTTTATATATAGATTTTATAGACTTGTCGATTCGAGAATGAAACGCCTCGAATCACTGAATATGATTTTTGCAATCTTTGACACTTGTCTTATCAGTTTCAAAAACTGATGAATTGAAAGCAGAAGCAACCAGAAGCCAAATGTGAATCAATTGGAGGAGGCGAAGATCAAAGGTATCAAAAGGCGACTAAACGATTTCATCGATTAGCCCGATAAAAAGAATAGTTAATTGACTAATCTGCTTTCACCTTTCGATTGAATAATTATTTAAGCAGAAGAAATTGAAAAAGAAAAAAAAAATAGCAAAAAAAAGTAGCCATAAAAGTCGGGGTCAAAAACAATTTCATTGTGGATCTGTTGAAATGTTTGCTCGAATACGATCCGATTAGATTGGGATTCATTTGTTGATAACACCTTCGACTGCTGCCTTCCAGCGATCAATCGATTGATTCCCGATAATCGCAAAGGCCCTGGAAACAAAGCCTCCGATTTCAATTGCAGCTCAGCCGTAATCTCAAAAGATGACGGAGGGGAGGGGTTTTGTCTCCACATTAATCTAACTAGATTTTCTTTGTTTCTGTTTATATATATATATATATATATAAATATATATATATGTATATACTCGTGATCAGCATCACTAGCCGAGTTGATATAGCCTGTCTGTCTGCCTCTATCTAAACTTGACCCTTAGTTTTAAAAATATCCGGACAAATCAGATAATTATATTATCAAGTTGACATAGGAATGAGTATAATATAATTATATATATAATATAATATATAATACTATATATAATACAATCAGTCGAAAGAGGAACAAATTTTTTGTCTACCTAATTATCGTATATACATTGCTGTTCTATTGCCATTATATTATAGCCATATCATATCATATCATATTATATTATACTATAGCCATTATCATTCAGGAACCATCAGTTGACTGATCATAACTTATCATACTTTCTACATTTAAGCAAAAGAACACGGCGATCAAACTACCATATACCATATACTATATATATATATATATTTATATATTAATATATATATATATATATGTATAGCTCTCATAGAAGAACATATCTTTAGATTTTTTTTTTAAACATACTGAAATTGTAGATATTTTTTTGTGTTAGTCAACTTGGTCAAAACAATTACAATTTCAATGGCAACAAGCACTATATATATGTGGTATATGTATGTGGTATATCTGTATATATAAATATGTGTGTGTGTGTGAGTTGTGTGTGATCGTAAGCTGAAAACGTGATTAAGCCACGTGCAGGCCTCGGGGGAGGCAAAGAAACGCCAATGGGCAAGTGGGCTAATATAGTTCGTTCTAGCCATGTTAAATGCTTGTAGCTGATTACCAAGCCACGATAACTACATATATATATATATATATATATATTAAGAAAGTGATTAATTTTGAATACCTTTTTGGATTCTGGTGAAATTGAATTTCAGTTATAAATTGCCATTTCAGACTTGATTTTTTTAAATAGTTTTAAATTATGTTTCATATCGATATATAGAATAGATAATATAGATATATGGAATATATATATATTGCAATCATTCAAATTTTGAAGTTGTTGAAAGCCTCTCATATTCCCAATATGTAAAAAAGAAATAAAAATTTAATTTAAAAATTGCAAATTGGCAACACCTTCCAACCGGAAGCGTTTAAATGATTGTGTAACCACTGTACTAAATCTACGCACACACACACACCACACACATACACACCACACACACACACACACATACATACATACATTCGTGGTGATTTGGCATACAGAAGAAAATGGATCAGCCAAAAGGAATGTGAACATATATGTATATATATTCCGAGTGGACAAGATAAAGATACGAGTGAGCTTGCTATAGATATATATGTATATACATATATATATATATATATATATAATGTATGGATATAACATTTTGATGACTGTCTCTGGTGAAATACCGTTGTACTTTATAATTTAATAATAGTGTTGATCGCATGTTATTCAGAATTCTCTTTGTTTGATGTTATCGCCTGATAAGCGCCGCGAAAAATCCAACGAAAGTTGGTCCAAGTTTACTACTAACTACTATATATATATATATATATATATATATATATATATATATAAGTATTTGTGTGTATGTATGTATAACCAGACCACACCTTTGTCACATCAGTCATGCCAATATGCGATTTGGCTATTTCGGATTTCAATTGAAAGACATCAAAATAATAATGATAAAAAATAAATAATAATAATAATAAATAATAAATAAATTCCTTATATCTTGAAAATATTTATTATCTCTTACTTTCATTTTAATATGCAATTTTATATATATATTTATTTATATTTATATTTCACTTATGTCCATTGCATAATCTTTTGGCCAAGTTCTTAAAATTGTACTTGAACTGGAAGTTTTTCTAATTTGTTGGTTAATTTGCTTGGTCAACACTTGAATGGATAAATTATATTTCTTTTATTTTATTTAGTTTTTTTTTAAGTTTTAGTTTATTTAAAGTTATTTTCTTGTTAAAGCTATTTCGCTATTTTCTCACACTTTAAGTTTTGCTTCCTTTTTTTGAGCAACTTAAAAGAAATTTAAATATTTATTATAATATTGCTTAATTAATGATTTTAATAATTGGTTATCGATTCTGCTAAAAATTGTATCTTTTTTGGTTAAATTAGGAAATCCCTTTTGTACATTATAATTCGATATCGATTTATCGATTTTAATCGCTTCGATTTGGCATTGGCTTAGTTTAGTTTGCTTTTAGTTGAATTTAGTTTGGATTGCGCGTGCGCAACTTCCAGTTGCTGTCTCCAAGTGTTGCTCCTGCCCCGTGCCCCGTGCTCCGTGTCCACCCTTCCTGCTCAGCATTCGACATGTGCAGAGCCGACTCTCGCTTATGTGTGTATTTATTTGTATATAGTGTGTGTGTGTATATATATATGTATATGTATGTATGTATGTATGTACATAGTTTTGATGTTTGCGCCTGTGTTTGTCTGTGTGGGCTTCGGCTTATGCTCCGCATTCAAAGGCAGACAGCACGGCGTCGGCGCTGTCCCAAGTCCCCCCTCCACCCCCCATCAGTCCCTCTACCCTATGCTCAACGCCTCCTTTCGCTTGGTGCGCTCCCCTTGGGCTGCCCACACGGTCCACGACAGAGCGATCGCACCGCGCCCTTTGTGCTCCAAAGACGACTACACACACACACACACACATGCACACACACACACGCACACCGTTTACCCCTTGTCCACCAACACACAAATGATTTTTAGTTTTTTTTTTTTGTTGTATTTTTCAACTTTTTAATCAATTCATGTGTCTGCCTCTGTCTCTGCATGTGTGTGTGTGTGCATGTGTGTGCATGTGTGTGTGTGGATCTATTGTGTGTATAGGTTTTCGATTTTTACGTTACCTTTACCTTTTTATACATTCAATTTTTATCTCTTTGCCTGCGTCTTTTCCGCATTTTACTTGAATGTGTTTTTTGTTGTTGTTGTTGTTGTTGTTGTGTTTTTTCTTCGTTTTCTTCTTTTTGATAAATCGATTTAGAAGCCGACGGGGCCACAAAAGTGGAATTCTTTTGATTTTATTTTAAACACAAACATGCAGCGCTGCCTGTGTATTTGTTGCTTTTGTTGTTGTTGTTTTTTTTTTTTATTTCGAAGTTTTCGTTCTTTTTCGAACTTTGGTTGTTGTTGTTGTTGTTGTTGGTGTTGTTGTTGGTGTTGGTGTTAGTCGTTGTGCGCATATTGTTTTTGATATTTGTTACTTGGAAATGCAATTCAAACACATTTTCATGTGCAGGCAACGGTGTTTTGGGCGCTCAACGTCTCCAGACAACTCGTCGTTGCGTCTTATTTTTTTTCTGCTGTTCTTTTTTTTTTTTTTTTTGGGGCGTGTTGGGATGCCAGCAATAGCAACACCAACACCAACAACAAAAGTCTAAGGAACGACGTGGGAATATATGCTTGCTGTCCACTGTCCACTGTCCTCTGTCCTCCGTCCACTGTCCTCTCTTTTGCCTGAAAGCCTCTCTTAGCTGCCATCTTCCTCTCGCACACACTAACAGCGCGCACTATCGCTCGCTCCCTCGCTCGTTCGCGCCTTAGCCTGAGCATGGCAGAGTAGCAGAGATCTATCATCGAGCATCATCAGAGTCGCCGTCGCCGTCGTCGTCGTCGTCGTCGTCGTCGTCGTCGCCTTCTGCTTTGACTAGGTGACTCAATGCTTTTTTATCTGAATTGTTGCTGCTGCTGCTGCTGATGCTGCTGATGCTGCCTTTGACGTGCGTCTTTCTGCTCTTTCTTTCTTCCTTCTTCTGCTTATGTTTCGCTTTTTTTATTTAATATTTTTTGTTTTTTTTTTTTTTTTAATTTTTTGCTCTTGCGCCCTCGCTTCATCTACTGTTGAATATCGCACGCGCAAATGACAACAACAACAACTTTCCATAGACACAAAACACATTTTTTATTTATGAATTTGCATACACACGCAGTCCAGAAAAACCACCAAAAACAACATCAACAATAAAAAGCCGCAGCACCAACGACACATACACACACACACACACACATGCATATGTGTTTCATTCATGAATTCCAGTTGACGACGACGATCACAGCGGCAGAAGCAGCAGCAGCAGCAGCAGCAAGAGCAGCAGCAGCAGCAGCAAAAGCAGCAGCAAAAGCAGCAGCAGCAGCAGCGCAGATTTTGTTTTTTTTTTTGTCTCTGCACGTTCATCGTTTATACAATTTTCGTTTGTCATTTGCAACAAGTGCGGTTGTTGCTGCTGTTTTCTGATGTTGTTGTTGTTGTTGTTGCAGTTTCTATGAATGCTGTGTGTGTTCTATGCCCTTTTGTCTTTGAGCTTAGTCAGGTGGCATCGCCAGCGATAGCAGCAGCGACGAATGTGTTAAATGCACCCACAGCCCACAAGTAGCTACATACATACACGCACACACACAAGCATACATACATATCAGCAGCAACCACAAAATATACATACATACACACACACCTATAATGCATGTATGCGTACAAAAAATGCATTGCTCTTTCGCTTAGCCAGCAGCAGCAGCGGCAGCAGCACATGATGGAATAACATGTTATTCCATCATGAGCCAGCACAGCACATTACACATTCAACAGTTGATTCTCGATTGTGTAGGTAACGCACACATGCACACAAGGCACACACGCAGATACAAAGCACATACACATACACCAATGCATGCATGCAGTCAACAGCATAAGCGAAGAGCGCGAGAATCAGAGAGGCAGTGACGGGCATGGCGTGCATTTTCTCCTCTTCGCGTTCCCCCCACACACACACACACACACACACTCAAATATACATGCACATAAACACGGTTAGCGCTCAACAAGTTCAAGTGACGATTTGACGCAGACGTCGCTGCGTCGAGACGACAGAGCAAAAGCAAAAGCAAAAGCACCAAACACCAATCGGACGGGCCGAGCCCTAGTGCCAGAATGTCTGGCAGCCACGACTCACACACACATTACACATACACACACTCATACTTGCACTGTGTATGCACTATGTGCCGTGCATGTGTGTGTGTATCGTTTTAAACTGGCAGAGCTAGCGAAATTGTAGTGCAAGTTGGCAGCGGCCTCTACGTGGTTCGCAGTCGTCGCTGTCGCTACAGTGGGACAAATATATTATTTATGCTCATGAAACCAAAATACTTTAAATTTATTATTTAAAATTTTATAAGGAGAACTGTTATTTTTTATTTACAAAGCGTAAACAAATAGATATAAATAATATAATAAACATAAAATTATTGTTTAAAATGTTAATATCGGATATATATTTTTTTGATTAGTATTTTAATAATTTTCGAAATATATTTGCGAGTCAAGCGTTTTAATTTGATATTTTATTATATTTATTGTATGTTGTAATATATATATTACAATTTTTTTTATAATATATACGATTCTTTATTGTATTATTTAAGTGAATTTTGCAGACAATCAATTAAAATTCAGAGTCCAGTCTTTGTTCCACTGTGCGCGGTTTGAGTAAGGCAGGCGGATCGGACTCGAACTCGAAATCGGTATCGGGCCTGGGCCGTGCCCGGGGGCAGAGCCAGCAATCGTCGTTCGACAATTCCGTCCCCTTCTGTCCAATACGTCCGACGGCTTCGTTTCGTCGGTCGTCGGTCGTCGGTCGTCGGTCGTAGCTGAAAATCAACTCTACACCAGCGCACAAAAGCGCCGCGGTCGCAACAAGCACAACAACCATGATGGAATAATATATTTATATTTATATTAATATATATACATATGCATATATGCACATACATACATACACACACACACACACACACACACACACATACATTATTCCACAAGAAGTACTCACACATACACACACACAGATATAGGCTACATGCATGCATAATACAGGAGCGCAGACACCTCGCCGACGATTGTCGTCAGTTTGTCTGCAGTGCTCAGCGCTGTTGCTGCTGCTGCAACAATAACAGCAACAACAACTACAACCACAATAGCAACAGCAACAGCAACAGCAACAGCAACAGCAACAGCAACAACAACAACAGCAACTGGTTTAGTCTGGCGACGGCTCTGGGGCCCGCCAAGTGTCTGACTCGTTCACACTCGCACACAGATGCACGCACACTTGCTGCGCTGCTGCTGATGAGCTATTAGAACTCGCACACAGATGCGCAGGCACTCACACAGATACACACAGACCCACAAGCGAGCAGACAGAGCGTCGACTGCACTCACACTCTCAGACTGAGAGGCGCGCGCGAGCTGTATTGTTTTTGTTGTTGTTGTTGTTGTTGCTGCTGCTGCCGCTGGCTCTGCTGCTGCGTTCATTCGTTCATTTCAGTTCGTTTCGTTTCGTTCTCGCTTATGCCTGCAACTGTGTGCGTGCGTGTGTGTGAGCGACCGCGACTGCGACGGCAGCGCCAGCAGCGGCAACAGTCGACCCAGCCAGTCTAGAACGTAGAACGCAGCAGGCAGAACAATTGTATTTTGGACTCCTTGCCGTACGGTTGCGAAACGCGTCGCGTAGTCAGCAACAGAAAAAAAGCAAGATATTTTTTCTCTCTGTGTGTTTTTTGTGTGCAAATGAATTCAAACTACAACTAAAAAACAAATAACAAAATTGCAATATATATTTATACATTTTTTTTGTGTTGTGTTCTCCGGTGTTTCATTTAAACTTTTACAACTGAGCAACTAAGGCTGAATAACACAACAGAAAGTCAACAACAAATCAACAACAGCAGCGACGAAAAGAAACATTTTTTTTTTTTTTTGTTATATACAACGAACGTGTTTTTTGTTGTTGTTGTTGCGCTCACTTGTTTCCAGTGCCAGCGCTGCCAGATCGCGAGTTATGAAAGCGCAAGCGTCGCCAGCGACGCACGCAAGCAGAAGCAACAACACCAACAACACCAGCAACACCAGCAACACCAGCAACAAGAGCAACAGCAACTAATGCTTATGTACAACTAAATCAAATATTTATGTATATATTTTAAATACAATATTTTTGATATACATATATACAAAAAAACAAAAAAACAAACAAAAACAAAAACAAACAAAAAACTAAAAAACTAAATATATAAATACAAAAACGTTTTATACAAAACTCAAAACTCAAAATGGATAACAACGAACAAAGTTCAATTAACAACAACAACAACAACAACAACAGCAACAGCAGCAGTTTTAATCAGGAGCAGCACAAGCTGCCCGCTGCAACAGCAACTGTTGCCGAGCGTAACGGGAACAACAATAACAGCAACAACAACAGCAGCAGCAACAGCAGCGGCAACAATAACAACAACAACAACAACAACAGCAGCAGCAACAACAACAGCAGCAGCAGCGCTTGCAGCCCTAAAATGGGCTCACGTCGCATTTTTACGCCGCAATTTAAGTTGCAGGTGCTGGAGTCGTATCGCAACGACAATGATTGCAAGGGCAATCAGCGTGCCACAGCCCGAAAATATAATATCCATCGCCGCCAGATACAAAAGTGGTTGCAATGCGAGCCAAATTTGCGTTCATCCGTTGCCAACAATCAGCATCAGCAGCAACAGCAACAGCAGCAGCAGCAGCAGCAGCAACATCAGCAGCAACATCAGCAGCAACATCAGCAGCAGCAACAGCAACAGTTGTTGTCGCAACAGCAAGCAACGTTAATTGTGCCACAACAGAAGCCGCATCAGTTTCATAAGCTGCCACATCTTTTGGCGCATCATGTGCATCATCATCATCATCATAATGCTGCTGCTGCCGCCTCGATGGCAGCAGCTGTTGCTGACGCAGCGCGGCATCATTTGTTGGCAAACGGCTTTCATTTTCATCATTTTGTAGCAGCAACAGCAACGACAACAGCAACAGCGGGACAACAGCCACAACCAATACCACAACCGCAACAGCAGCAGCAGCCGTTGCCGTTGCCCCACAGCAATGGAAATGCAGCGCCAACAGTTGCAGTTGCTACTGCAGCCACAACTGCAACGGCAACAGCTGCCACGGCCAGCAGCAGCAGCAGCACCAACAACAACAACAACAGCACGCTGTCGGCAGCCAAAATCGCTACCGTTGTTGCAGCCATTGCCAGCAACAACAACAACAACGGCAGCAACAGCAGCAGCAACCATTGCAGCAAGAATTGCAGCAGCAACAACAGCCACACAGCGTTGCCATATTGTTCAAACACAACACAACAAGTGCCAAATGCAATGCCCATGCCCAGCAGCAACTGTTGCTCCTCGACTATCAGCAGCAGCAGCAGCCACAACAACAGCAACAGCAACAACAGCCAGCACATTCCGACATCGGCACCGCAGCAACAGTTGCCCCTGGCCTATGCATACCAGCTGCCCGCCGCCTATCTGCCCGCCACGCCCATGGATCTATCGCTCAGCAGCGCAGCGCGACGCCAGCGAGAGCAGCAACAGCAACAGCAGCAACAGCAGCAGCAGCAACAGCAACAAATGCAATTGGAACAGCAGCAGCAACAATTGCAGCTGGGCTGTCGTAAGCGTGCCGCCCATGATTTGTGGGCGGTGGGCGTGCCGCCAGCGGATAAGCTAAGCAAACTGGAGGCCATCAAATGCGAGCCGAGCGACAACGAGCTGGAGGACGATGTGGACATCGATGTGGAGGCCGAAGCGGAAGCGGAGGCGGAGGCAGCAACTGTTGCTGATCGCAAGCTGCCCGCCAAGCAGGTAAAACTCTTCAAGCCCTATCTGCTGGACGAGGCAGCCGAACAGTCCGACGAGGAGGATCAGCAACATCAACAGCAGCAGCAGCAACGGGAGCATGAGCAGCTGGAGGATGAGGAGCAATTGCAGCTGGAACTGCGGGTGGAGGACGAACGTGCTGCCGATGCGGACGATGAGGAGCATGCAATGCTCAACGGTGCCAGCACCAGCACCAGCAGCAGCAGCAGCAGCAAGAAGAAGAAGCGCGTGACGCTGAAGCAACAACGGGAGTCCATCATTTGGAGCAATCATCCATTTGCGAGCGGCAGCAACTGCGGCAGCAACAGCAGCAGCAGCAACAGCAACAATTGTTTTCAATCGCCGCCGCCGCCGCTGCTGATGTCGTATGCAACGCTGCCGCCGTTTCCCGCCGGGAGTCCTCAGCAACAGTTTCAAAATGGCGCCAGCAACAGCAACAGTTGCAGCAGCAACAGCAGCAGCAGCAGCAGCAGCAACAGCAAACCAGCCACGCCCACAATTAACGTGCTCAGTCCATTCTCGGCGCCGGCGCTGTCGCCCATCGGCTTCTGCTGCCCCAAAGGATCGCCCGTTTCCGGCTACGAGAGCAGCTCCTCCACGTACAGCGACAGCGCCAGCATCAGCGCCAGCTCCAGCTCCACACACGGCTACAGTCTCAATCTGCAGCTGCATGCTGCCGCCTACAACGACAATTTGATGCAGCAGCAACAACAGTTGCGGCAGCGCTGGCTGGAACAGTAGGCGCTGGCACGTCTAACCACAGCTGCAGCTGCTGCTGCTGCCGCTGCTGCTGCGGGCACAACGGCAACTGTTGCTGGCAACAGCAGCAACAGCAACAGTTGCAGAAGTGCACAGCAGCAGCAAGCAGCAAGCAGAAACAACCACAATCAAACCCACCTAGCAAGGAATGGGGGGCGTGGCCTTGGGCCTGGTCCTTGGCTTTGTAAGTTTATCAAATAAATATAGAAAATATCAAGTCTAAAATCAACAATTTTTTTTTTTATTTGCGTCTGCTTTAATTGTTATATTTAATTTTTGATATAATTAATTATTTAATTTGAGCGAAAGCAAATACTTCCAAAAACATATCAGAAACCTTCCCACAAATACACACACACACACACCAACACACACCAATACACACACATACATAGGCATAAGTAATTGTCATAATTATATAAAGAAATGCTTAAATTTAACTTTAATTAGTTTTAGTTACATTTTAAAATTACATTAAGTTTATCGGCCCAAATTTTTTTTTTTTTATTTCTAGGAACAAATTAGCTTAAGGCAAAAGCAATTATATTTAGTTGACACTTTTTTTTTTATTAATTATAATTATGTTTAATTATTTTATTTTTTTTTTTTTTGCGATTTTACTTCTGAGTAACATTTTCTTTTTTTTTTTTTGGTTATTTGTTTGTGTAAATAACTAACGGTGTACAAAAAAGAAGCGAAAAATATTCAAGCGGAAAATGCAATCAACAAAAGAATTTTCACGCTAAACGACAAACAGACAAATAAAAATAAAAAAAAGAAGAAGAACAAAACGTAAAAGGAGTCAAAAACGCTGGCTTTCACAGATCTTCCGATGACAACTATATATGATAAAGTTGTTCGATTTTAAACATATTTTTCTTGACAGACATTTCCCACCACTAATCAGGAGTGCTACGAATGTCTCTAAGTGTTATTTTTTATAGTTGGGAAAACCTTAAATAACAATTAACACAAACACAACAACAAATTTGCAACTGAAAATAAATTTACAAAAATAAAAACAAAATACAAAATACAAATTACTAATTCAGAAGATTGTAAGAGAAAGCTTTAAAAACAAAAAACAAAAACAAAAACAAAAACAACCAACAATACACACAGACACACACACACATACACACTCTCACACACATGAATTTTGTTGTCATGGCTAAAAAAAAAGAAGCAAAATATATATATGTTTAAGGAAGGAAAACTGGGCGTGGCCAGCCCACTCTATTGAGTTAACAAACGGGCACTAATCAAATATGTAATTCTTTTATATAGCTGATAAATTTATATATATATATATATATATATATATTATAATCTAATATTACAAAAATTATATAAATATATACATATATATATTTTTTTTGGGAAATTGAAAATTCTTGTGATATGAAAAAACAAAATTTAATAAACTGTTAAAAACTGCTGATGCATATAAAGAATTATTAACCGATATATATAGATATATACATATATAGTATATTTACAACAAATCAACAAGAACAACAACAAATATATATCTATATACAATATACATATATACAATATATTTATATACAAGAGATGTTTTTTTTTCGTGCAACCGATTTGCAAGCAAAATATATATATATATCTAGTTATATATATGCTAATAAATATATGCATATATATGTATGTATATATACAACAGTATTTTTATATATTGAAACAAACAAAAAAAAAAAAAAATTAAAAATAATTAAAAAAAAAACAAAACACAAAACTGAACAAGAAATAAAAAATTATTCAATTAACAAAAACATTAAAAATTGAGCAGTGTTTTTTCTTCTTCTTTGTGTTGTTGGTGTCAATTCCACCATTTTGTTGGCCAGTGTAGCAGCAGCAGCAGCAGCAGCGGCAGCAGCAGCGGCAGCAGCAGCAGCAGCAGCGGCAGCAGCAGCGGCAGCAGCCGTCGTTAATCATTTGGCACTTGTACAACAAGTCAACAGCTCGCTAGCTTGGCCCTTATGCAATTGCCAATTGGCAATTGGCAGTTGCCAATCGGCTGATCACAGATCACGCTACTCAACTCAGGTATTATGTGATTATGTGATCAGATCAAACATACACCTCTCTCCCTCTCTCTCTCTCTCTCTCTCTCTGCGTCTACTGCACTTTTCTCACTTGCACAATGCGCATTTTGAATAAACGTTTTCCCAAATGTATCTTTTCTTAGTCCAAATGTTAGCAGCATAAAAAAACACACACAACTGTTGAATGTGGTTTTTGGGATGGCTCGTTAAATAATACAAGTGTTATCTTATCGATCGGTTGGTTCCGATGACAGCTATATGATATAGTGATCCGGTCCGGTCAGCTCAGAAATATCTACTGCCTGTCAACTCTGAACGTGAAAACTTCAACTCCAACTGAGGGACTACATCAACTCGACAAGTGATAATGGTCAAGAATATATATGTATATATATATATATATTTGATACTACAATAAAAATATTATACGATTTTCTTCCGTGTTTCTCAATATAAATATATATATATATACATATATATATACATATATATATACATATATATATATATGTACGACTGTGTTAATTGTTGCTATCGGAAAGCGAGTTGTATCGATAAACGCGTAACGGTAGAATTTATCGATAGCAATTACATAAATTTAATCTTGGTATGGCTTAGATACAACATTTGAAGTCACTGAGATCCACGGATAGACAGATCAAGAATATATGTTTATATATACTCCATGGAGTCGGAAAAGATATTATTTACCTGTGACATACTTTTGCTAAGCGTGATAACCATTTTGGGACTGATGATAATTCTTATTCTAGCCTGAAACCATTAAAAATGCGTACAACAGGCAGAAGGAAGCATCTATATATATATATATATATATATATATATATATATATATATAATCCTGATCAGTCGAGTCGAATGCTGACCACAGAATCTTAAAGGACGGATTGCTAACTTTCCACTGTTATTAACTTTTCCAAATACAAAAATAATTATGTTTCAAAACTAAAAAAAATGTATGAGGTAAAAGTAAAATATAAAATATAAGAAATACAAAAAATTAGCAAATAATAATTTTTAATAAAAAAAAAAAAAATAATAATAAATAAATCAGAACCCCATTTGGCTTTACTTTTGGATTAATTATATTTTATAATTTGGTTTAAGCCCTGTAAGCCTTTTACTACTCCCATCTAACTGGTGTTTGTTTTTTTTTTATAATAAATAAATAAATAAATATTTTCTTTTTAAATATTTGAATGAAAATTAGAGAAAAACGCTCTATGGATTTTTCAATGATTGATCTTTGTGCGTTGATCTTGTGATCTTGTGATCATTGTGTGTGTCATTTTGGCCAGCTCATCACATGGCTTATGTGTGTGTGTGTGTGTGTGTGTGTGTGTGTGTGCTTAGTTTTCCTTTGGTTGACTGTGTCGCGTTTCGTTTCGTTTCGTTTCGCATCGGTTTTGGTTTTGTCCCCCAGTTCAATTCGCATAGCATATTTTGGTATTTTATTCTTCGTTTTTGTGTGTTTTCTTTGTTGTTGTTGTTGTTGTTGTTTTTTTGTTTTTGTTGTTTTTTTTTTTAGTTTTTTTGTCATTTTCGGTTATCGCAACGCTTTGTGCTATGACTAAGCCGCTAAATTCTATAATGCTTGTATTTTTAAAACGTTTAAAAATAAAGTGCTCTCGTTTGCCAATGTGTGCGCCAATCAGGAGCCAGAGCCACCGACGCCGCTGACGTTGCTGCCGGCGGCTGCCGGCGGCTGCTGCTGCTGCTGTTTCCGCTGCTGCTGAGACGCAAACGTAAACGTCAACTGGCGGCAGCGACGGGCAGTCACTCATTGTACAACGTTGATATTTTTGCATAGCCCCAGTGTAAGTGTGTGTGTGTGTGTGTGTGTGTGTGTAAGTGTAAGTGTGTATGTGTGAGTGTAAGTGTATGTGTGTGTGTGAGTGTGTCTGTGTGTGTGTGTTGTGGTTGCTGCCAAAGAATTTAACGCTGTGCTGAGACGTGCAAGAAGTTGGCCAAAAGAGACCAAGCAAATGCCCTACGATCGTCAGCAGGCGATGCATTCCACACACACACATACACACACACACACATATATATATATGTATATGTATATATATATATGTATCCTATTTGTCATGGAGAAGTGCTGACTCATTTGCATAGCGTGTTCTAACTGGAAGACAAATTTGCGCCAGCGATAAACCATTTGATTAGATTTGATTTGCTATTAGTTTGTCTATATAAAATATATATGTTACTAATCTGGATACAGATCGGGTTAAGTCACCTTTCAGATACCTTCACTAGCTAGCTAGGAAAAAGTCTCAACTGGCAGATAAATTTGCAAATAATAATATGTAATAAAAAAAATATGGTAATCATAATATTTATATAATAAAATGGGAAAGTATTTGCTTCGAATTTTCCACTGATTATATATATAATATATATGTATAATATATATATATATATATTTATATATATTTATATATTTGTAACTGTACATATTGTTGTGCCTGAGGAACGCTGTCAATTGGTTGCAGGGCAGCAGTGAAACAAACACATTTTCATTTGCAACTACACCTGTGTATTAAATCTGGGTTGCATCCAAATTTAATGCACTTTATACACCACACACACACACACACACACACACACACACACACACACACACACACTGTGTGTAGCAACCTGGGCATTGCACATGTGCCTCATTTTTGTTTTTGGGGCATTCGACGAATTTCTTTGATATTTTTCTTGTTGCTGTCCGAACATTTCTTGTGACTTTTGTAATGCCACGTGACAAACATTCGCCCCACCATCAAAATGACAGCGCACCACCAACACCACCACCACCACCACCGACACCACTCAGCTGGTGCGCCTGATGATCATGTGCAAAATTCGCGAGCTTCGATTTGATGAATTTTCATCAAATGCAGCCAAAATTACAAAGTTAACAAAGCGGCTGCTCTCGCAAAAAGGGGAGTGTTGCAAGGTGGGGGTGGTGGTTGGGGATGGTGGGGGTGGTGTTGTGTGTGTTTGAGTGTTGGTGGTTCGTGGCTGTCTCTGTGTTGCCGCACTGCACACCTGAGTGCATTTGGCAAGGGCATTGCTATAAAAATGCACATATTTAGATACGAATCTAATAAAATTCAATTACATTATTTAATTCTATTTATATATGTTTATGGTCCCTGCAGCTATTTAAAATACATATTAGACACATGGGATTCCATCCAAAGTTAATATATATATATCTATGTATATACATATATATATATATATATATATATCGAACCAATTCATAAACTCGATTGCAAACTGATCATCGTTGAGGATCAATATAAATATTAACTTTAATTTGAACTATAGAAAGTCATAGAAATCTCCTCGGATCGGTGAGGAACACAAACACATTAAGAAATATATGAACATATATCAAATCTGTGATCAGAAAATCAAGAACTGATCGATAATATTCAGTACACAAATGAGAAATATTTCCTAATCGTAAAGAAAGCGTGTGATTGTAAATCAATAAGTATTATTTATTTAAGCAAGAAAATTATAAATTGTTAAACATATATATATATATATATATATTTTTTTTTTTTCTGATATCTATATGTCTGCATTAGGAAAGAACGGACTTACAATACTCAACGGTCTTTCATAAGACCGATAAGTTCCTTAAGCTATCCTCTAATGGATCTGCCCCAAATTTTTGGATTACCTTCCAGTATCCTTAATAATATGACATTTTCTCCAATCTGGTGGGTCAAATCTACAAAATCCGTTAAGAAATCTCTATTGTCCAAACACTTTCTGGACAGTCCAAAGAATGGATAATTTAGGTTTTTCACAATTGTTGAAATGAATGAAACTTGTTAATTTTGCTGGTAAATAGTTAAGAGAAATCCATTTAATAGTAGAAAAATATGAAAATAATTAAAAGTCAATAATAACATATATTTTTTGCAATATGAATTTTTCACATGCCCAAACACTTTCTGGACAAACTGTATATATAATCATAATCGCATCATAATCATTCTTAAGTGCTGTTCCTTTATTTCTAAGGTCCACAGATATTTTCAAATCAATGCACTACAAAAATAATGGAAAATAAAAACGAATAAAAAAAAAAACAATAAAAAAGTTAAATAAAACAAAAAACAGAACAAAAAAAAAGAGCTGGTTGAAATATTGTGTAAGGTCGCCATTATCTTGACAGCGGATAAAAATCGCGAGTGTTATAATCAATGAACCCAACGGAAATGTACGATTCTTATTTTCTAGATACCCTGGGAAATAAGCAAAAAGGAGGGTATATCCAGCTAATCAGCTTTTATTGGATTAGCGAACTTGTTGAAATTGAACTCAAATAAGGTAAGAGTAAAAATGATTAAAATTTGAAAAAAAATTTAAACTGTCAAAAATCTCAATAAAAAATATTTGTTTTTGAGCAATAAAAACAATAAATTTAGTTCTTGCTGCAAGCCAAAAAAAAAAAAACAATTTTCATCTTTCACAGCAAAATGGTGTTTTATGAAAATGATTGTCTTAAATTAATAACAGAAGTGAACTTTACAAATCAATGTTTTATAGATTAAAATATAATAGTTAAATAAAAAAAAAAAATAAATAAAAAAGTGAACTTTTTAGGCAAGTTATAAAAAACAGCTTAGGGTATTAAATATTCGTCACTTTCTTTAGCTGGCTGTCTTTCAGTGGAAATTGATGACCGTTTAGGGCACGATTTGTGCCAAGATGTGTGTGTGTGTGTGTGTGTGTGGCGGGTGTGTGTGTGTAGAGTTCCTGGGGCCAGTCCAAGCTTGGGGGCTGTTGTTGTGTCGGGGGAGGGGTTACTTATAAATAGCACGGCACGAACTGCTGTCGAAAGAGTAAAATGCGAGAAAAAATAGTACGAATCGAAATGATCGATGAATTGACGTGCAAATCTATTTTTTCCGATACGTACACATGTATCTATATAGTATATCGTATATAGTATATAGTATATAGTATAAATGCTAGATCAAAGCTATATATATTATTGCATAAATATGCTACATAAATGTTGTATGTATTGTACATTGAACTTAATTGATAAATTATATGCTATAGTTGGTTGTTGTTTGTTTGTTTGTTTGTTTGTTTGTAAATCGATCCGTTTTGTAGATCGGCCCTGGGTTAAAGCCATAAATCGCTCGCTGGTAAGAACTCTCCATTTGTCGACAAAAAAATAATAATGAGTGTGACTTCGACAATGAGTGTGAGTATGAGTGTGACTATGAGTGTGACTGTGACTGTGAGTGTCAGTGTGAGTTATTCGTTTTTATAGTCGACCGATAAATGCAGAAAGTTGTCGGGATAACTCAAATGCT
>JBAMBE010000748.1:2550000-2685000 GCA_037043585.1 Drosophila mimica
TCGTTAATAACTTTTTTGCGTGCACAGTTGTTTATTTTCTTACTAATTATTTTCTTACTAATTATTTTTGGTCTGATTGGGTTTCTCTGGGTTTTTCACAATTCATGCAAGATTTGCATTTAATATCTTTTATATATTTTATATATATTGAAATTCATTTATAATTTTAATTGTATTTTAAATTCAATTTAATTACATTTTTTATTTTTATTTTTATTTTTTTTTGGTGTCGACTGATTCTAGTCGGCAATAAATAAATAAATAAAATAAATAAATGTTATGCATCATTCAATCTAGCTGTCTCTCTCTCTCTCTCTCTCTCTTTTTCTCCTTCTCCTTTTGTAGAAGATATGTTCGATATTTTTAAGTGGAAAGCTGTCCTCTTATCTCTGTTCGGGGATCTAGTTTCGTAATTCCCAGCGATTAGGCCATATCATACAGCAGTTCCGGTTCTATATACATACATATATACATATATGTATATATACTATATATGTATACTCTATATGTATTCATATCGATTGCATATTTTCATTTTGCAGTTCAGTGACGCCATTAAAAACTGCTAATCAATTGCTTTTTGCTTTGTGCCATGGTTTGTCACTTGTTATTGTTTTCTTTGCTGTTCGTTTTTTGTGTATTTTTTATTTATTTTTCTTTTGTTGCCGTACAAGTTCTCCTACGCCATTTAAATTCAATACGTTGCAATCCGTTTGTCTTGTTGCCGCAACACCAATTTATATATTAAATGTCTCAATAATAAAAAGTGTTTTTTTCATGGCACCAACAAATTATGATTTGGTTGCAGACAAAAAAAATAGAAAAAAAAAACGATGCTTAACATTTTCCGCACAAAATATCAAATTTTTCAATAATTTTATAACATTTCAGTTCCAACGTTTTTATTTTTTTTTTTTGTACAAATGTTGATAAAAAATGTTACTAGTTTCGTGGGAAATGTAAAATGCATAAAAAGCGTTGACTGGACAACTTTATTTTTTGGCAGATTGCATCAAAAGGCACATAAACAAAAGTAGCACAGGAAGCGAGGGGAGCACTGCTGACAGATACGGAAAATATGCGATGCGGGGCAGATCAACTTGATTCGAACACACAATTTGGATGTTGCACGCCGCTGTTTCAATGTAAACACTTGAAACAGTTCTGTGCAAAATTTCCAAAGAGAAAAAGCTTCAAAAGGAGAACACGATAAAGTTGAGCTTAACAGCGATCGAGCGAGTGAGTGAGTGAGTGAGAGGGAGAGTGCTGGAAGCGAGCTTTCCAGTTTTGTGAGTCGTTCCAATGTCTCCATTGGAAGCGACGTCAAGATTTTTAAGCGGATTTCGTTGAGATAAATGCATTCAAAGGACCAACTTGTTGCTTGATTTTTTGTTTGTTTGTTTTTTTTTTTTTTTTGCAGCTGCCGCATAGCCCACCCAAAATGCCAGGGCGTGGCACAAACAATTGTCAAACACACACCCACACACACACACACACACACATATACAGCCATGTAAAAAGAAAGACGTGTGAGGAAGGGAGGTGAGGAGAGGTTCGTCCTGATTGCATTGTGCATTGTTTGTCTGATTGACGAAATGCAAACGAAAATGTGTCGAAATGGAACTAAGCAAATGCAAAGGTGGCAAATGCAACACAGCCAAAAGCAACAACAGCAGCAGCCGAAACTGCTGACCATAAAAGATATGGTGCAGCAGCAGCAGCAATCGCAGCAGCAGCGACAGGGCGAAGTGATAAATACACACAAGCGATCGCTGTGAGAGGTGCGATTTCCGACCAGCCAAGCTGCTGGTGGAGGTGGAGGTGCTGGTGGAGGTGGAGGTGTAAATACAAATAAGCGGAGGTGATATCTCAGAACTTCCTTTTCACACATTCGAGAGCAGCCTACACAAATACAAATGCACGCACATACGCAGAGAGCGCAAGCAAATATACACAAACACACACGCACAGAGAGCGAGAGAGCGAGCAAATGAGAGAGCGTGTGCATATGCATATGCATGTATGTTTGTATGCATGTGTGTGTGAGTGAGCATTCAAAAAGCCAAAACGCCGCCGACGCTGACGCTGCTTTCCGGTGAACGCCAGATCCGCAGTCACAGCCGGCGGCAAATCATGAAAGCGCCTGTGCTACGGGCTCCCCCCCTCCCACACCCCCCACCTAACCTATACCAACCCAACACATCGCACGATAAAAAAAAAACAAAAAAAAAAACCAAGCCAAAGCAACAACAAGTAAGTGTACTTCAGGAGAGAGGCAGCACGACTATGGTATACCCTGTAACCCACTGTGTTCCGTCTGCTTCTGCTCTTTAAGCGAGGTATTTTTGAAACAAGCTTTGCGATTATTATTCGATAATTATATGAATAATAATATAGATAATCGATAATTATATGAATGCAAAACAATAGTAATGTAGAATCGAAAATGTTTTGCCTTAATTTGTTATTTAAGACTACAACCTTTGCCATATAATAAAAGTGGTATGCCCCTCTGTTGTAATGCGCAAATACAGGGTGTACTTCAAAAAGGAGACAGCAGCAGTAGCAGAGGCAGTGGCCAAAAGCAGCGCAGTCGAAAAGAAATGCGTTTTCTTTATTTTTGACGCGTCTTAGATTCTTCGGGCCGCCTTTAGCCGCTTCTGTTGCTGTTGTTGTTGTTGTTGTTGCTGCTTGCTTCTGCTTGGTGTTGTTGTAGTTGTTGTTGTTGTTGTTGTTGCTTACTTGGTTTTTTTGATTTCTCGGAATGGCATCTACTTTGAACCGCCACGACGACTGCATTGTATATTTGAAATTCATTTCAATTTAAATACAAATTTTCTATGAAAATGCACGCATTACAAATACACACACACACACACACACACATACACACGCATATAGACAGCAGTACACGTTCAAGTGCTCCCATCTACACTATACCCCTACCCCTCCCCCGACCGTTTCAATCGGCAGACAGTTGACCACGTTTTGAATGTGATTTGTGGGTGTTTCATGGCGGATGCGGATGCAAACGGCAGCGGTGGAACTTTTTCTTTCTTCTTTTTTTTTTTTTTTTTGTTTTTTACACACAAAACTGCAATTGGCAAGCAGCGACTGGCTGGCAGCTGGAAAGGGCCAAAGGCGTTGCAGAGGGTGCCAGGGGGGATGGATGGGGCGGGCTGAAATGGTAGCTGAACGGATCATCTTTAGAAGCAGTGTAATAGATGCAGTGTGCAAAGTAAAACCCAACTATAAACAACTCATGCTTGGCCAACAGAACACAAAATAAAAAGTAAAAAAAAAAAAAAACAAGAAGGGGAACAAATGGGTTTGCGGGCGCCGGGGGGAGGCGGGGTGGGGTGCACACTCATAAACATATCCATCGAATGCGTTTCGGTTAATGGTTGCATGGCATGAGCTATAGCCGCACACAGATACACACATTCACACACACACGTATGTGTGTGCATTTGTATGTGTGTTGCAAGCGGTTTTATGTTCATCTTCAATTGCCGCGAATTCGATGAAATTTTGCATAAACCAAAAGCATTTTTTTTTTGTTCGAGGAAGATGTGAATATTTTCTGTATATGGAAATAGCCCTGTATATAAACCCTTATATAAACCTGTATATAAATTATATACATATTTTTTTTGTCATCGCTTTCAGTCTTAAATCGGTTACTAGTTACTAGGCAACTTTTTTGTAATGCAAACTTATCAGAAAAAAAAGAAATTGATAGAAATTACTTTATTAATCTTAGCAATTGTTTATTGTTTATTTAATTTGTTTAAGTAAGTTCTCAACTCAAAATGGTAAGAATTATAAAATTTGAAGTGTCGTTTTAATATTAGTAAAGGGTTTTTAAAATAGAATTAATGTAAAAAACCATATTAACAAAAAAAAAAAAAATATAAAAATAAAAATAAATATGATTTAAATAAGTTTGAAGCAATTAGTTCTATCAATTAAATAAAATAATTATAATATGATTAACTAATCTGTTGCTATGCCTTAAATATAACATCTTATTTTGTGCACCTATTGAAAATTTTTAAAGATTTGAAATTTTGTTTGGTTTTTTTTTTTAATATATTGAATTTAAATTTAAATATGCTGCAAAGAATACCACAAGTTTTGTAGATTGTCACTAAATTAAAAATACTTCAAATTTTGTGAAAGATTAAACGAAATTGAAAAATAGAGAAGAAGAAAACCTAAACATATTCAAAAGCAATTATTATGTTCATTATAGGCCTACTCAAGCCAACAGTTTTTTTTCCTTTTAACGTGAGCAAGAATTAACTTATGTTTAAGCCCGCACAGCTAACTGATCCATTGGCCCACTTAAGCTAGACTTAAGGTAAGCTAAAGCAATTGCATAAAGGTGTGTGTGTGTGTGTGTGTGTGTGTGTGTGTGTGAGTGTGTGTGCATCAAGGACAACAGAAGATTGTAATGCAACTGTCACGTTGGATGACCTTTGGGAAAATACGTGTTACAGCCGATAGCCGATATTTGGCATCCAAGGACCAAAAAGGATCGAAAATCTCTCACCTTTCAAATGGGAAATTCCGCTACGCCCAAAGTTGTTGGGCGATGCATGCAAATAAAAATTTCACACCTTGAACCGGGGAAATACCAACCTGCCGCTGTTGCAGATGTGAAGGTAGCCCGAGGACGAAAACGGGCCGCAGGACAACAGGCCAACAGGACAAGGATTCAGGGGATGGGCACATGAGAATGAGTGGAGAGCGCCGAGAGACGGGCAAATCTCTTTGTAGTCAATGCTTCTCAATGAAAGAGAATTGAACAAATGTTGCCAGTTCAGACAGAGAGAGTAAGAGGGAGAGAGAGAGGGAGAGAGAGAGCGAGAGAGGTAGAGTGAGGGAGATGGCAAATGAATTCTAGAGATCTACACGAAGCACATAATTCGTAAATCCCAGCCGCAGGTATTTAGTTCCGCCTTTTGTCTAGCGATGGAATTCCCAATGCTATTATTGCACCTAAGCCACTGCGACACGACTACGTCCAACACACACATACACACACACACACACTCGCACACACCTACACACACAGCTAGAGCTAGCTATGCGCCTTCTCGTTCGCACTTGCGCCTGTCGCCGGCGCCGCAGGTCAGTTGGAATCCAGCAGCGACTTGCAACGTTCGCTTGCCACGAAAATCCACACGCACACTCTTTTATATATACTATTATTGTATACACACACACACACACACACACACACACACACACACACTTGGTGCGTTGCATTGCATTTTGTTTTGTCTATGCGGCTGAATGGCCCGAAAAACACTTGGCCAAAAAGTCCAACAGGCAACCTGCACAGCTCTCGGCTGCTTTTAGCCCCGGGGTCTGCTTAAGGGCCATTGTTCAATAATTTTTCGTTTCGTTTCGTTTCGTTTTTTTCTTTCTTTTTCTTTTTCTTTTTGTTGTTTTTGTTTTTGGTTCTTCTTTTTGTTCTCGTTGCTGAGCCCAAGCGACATTGATGAATTGAAGAATGATTGGCAGAGCCGCAGGGTCGTAGGATGTCAGCGTCGACGTTGCCAGCGACGTCGACGTCGACGTCGACTGCAGCAGCGTTATTGTGCACTTCAATAGAAAAAAAAAACGAAATAAGTCAGCGAGCCGACAATGTTGTTGTTGTTTTCGGCCCAGACTGACTGGCACCTTTTTGCCCGCTTTTCTAATGAATGCCTCTCAGAGCGAGACAGACCGACTGCCTCTGTGTGCGTGTGTGTGTGTGTGCGTCAGAGCGAGAGGGATTGTTGGCTTGTAAGGATTTTAGCCGCTATAAGAATGCCAATGTCGATTGCCCAAAATAATTGTGAGTGGCTGCGGCTAATTGATAGCCGGCAAATCCCTCAGCGAGCGTTGCTAATGCCCATACATATATACACATGCTATATATATATATATATATATATATATCATCTATATATATAGATAGATAGTTAGTAGTCAACTCACCCGCTTTGCGCACAGGTGTCGATAATTCGGCCATCAGGTCGGCCAGATTCTTCTTTTGTCCGCTCTGGCCAAGCGGCGTTATTAGCTTCTGCATGTACGTGAAATCCTATTGGGAGCGTATCAAAAGTGGAAATACAATTAAACGGTTAACAACAATTGCCACAAATGCCACAGCAAGCAACAGCTGTTGTAAGGATCTTTAGATTAAATGGCTTTAATGCTTCTAATTGGGCATTAAAGCGGCTAAAACACGCGCATCATAAGATCTTTAGGAGTTCCAACTATATATAAATCTGATCAGTGATCTGTGAGAACTTATCTCAATTTTGCTCACATTACGTGCAAATCTTAATTGATCCTATTTCTATTTCAGAATTGCCACAAATTTCTTTGTAATATTACGAACTAAAATAATTTCGTATTTAAATTAGGGTTAACAATAATTACCAACATTACTTTGATTGCTAAAGGTGAAGTATAAGTCATGACTCAATCCGGAATACCTCGATTACTTAATAAAAGCAAATTAGATTGTGAGGTTCGAGTTGTCAACTTACTTATTATATTATATAAACTATAATTTGCAACAATCCATATTTAAAAGCACTACGCTAATCTTATTAAAAAATTAAATAATTTAAGCAGTTAAGTTAGTTTGATCAGTTCTAGTGGCTATTCTAATTTTCGAATACTCTAAATATTATCACGATATATTTTTGCCAGATTTCTAAACAAAGTTGTAAAATATTTTGGATAAAGACTCCACTATTAAAATCTCTTGTTAATTTCTAAATGTACACTTTATATCCCTAATAAAAACCTCTAATTGACAAGTAGCTCAACGTGATGATTAGTTTTTTAATGGATTTAACAATAATTAAAGGATAATAATATCAAATTTCCCGATTTGAATGCTAAACTTTCTATTTCAGACAATAGGAATAAAAACAAAAACTTCCGTCTAAATTAGAATGCAAAATATTTGCCTATTGAATACTTTTTAGTCCCAATTCTGCCGGATATTTGACGGGGAATCAATCTTTCAGATTGTGTCAACTTACATCGTCGTAGTAGAAACGAATTGGAATGTTTTTGAATGATTCCTGATCGCTGTAGGGCTCCATGAGGCGTCGGTTGACCGCCCAGAATTGGTCGAACTTGTCATTGATCAGGCCCAGCCAGAGCTGATTGTGATCCTTCTTCTGCATGGCAGAGATGACCAAGCCGCGATGCTTCAGCACGTCGGCCTCCTTCAGGCAGGACAGGTAATGCGATTCCAGCAGTTCTCTAAAAGCCAATCAATCACTATGCATTAGTTATGGGATTATAAATGAATATTTCATCTTTAGTATACTTTGTGTTTAATTTGACTAGCTTCTCCTCGGGAAATTTGGAAAAGTGTATGGTAATGCTCCACGGTGTGCTGTCCTCATCCGGATGCAGTAGATCATAGAGCACACCTGTGCACAACAGAACCAAAACAAAAGAAAGCACACATGAAATATACATGAATATGCAATTGGAACTGAGAAGGCCATGCGGCCATCCCTTCTCCGGCTCACCCACCAATTGGATAATGTAGACGGAGCGGCGTTCCATTGAAATCGAACCACGCGGCGCCATCCTGATGCTCGGCGGCTATGTAGCGGGTGAAATACTTTCGCACCTGAGAACAACATTTGATTTTTGCATATATAAACAAAGTGTCTTTGTTATTTGTACAAAAATTTTACCTTGTCAGTGACCAGGGGTAAATAGCTGAGACGGGAGACCATCAGGTAGAAGGGCTCGGGCCTAATGCCGACTATTTCCTCGCTGTCGGCTTGAAAGCAAATCCCAATCTGACCTTCCCATATCATGCGCAGCACCTCCCGATCATGTGCCATTGTTTATTTATTTATATTTTGCACAAAATACACTCTTGCAGGTCCCGTATGTTATTGTTCTTGCCATTCACCGCGAAGAAGCAAATAGTGCGTTGGCAGCGCCAATGTATCGGCATATCGATATATCGTTGTATGCTAGTGGCCTGTCACGACCACGAATCGACCAACACGAAGTGGCACGTTCATGACAGATGAGAAGTTGCACGTTATTGTGGTCACTAAAAAAATTCATGATTTTAAATAACGATGTTTTATACTATATAACAAAATTATATGTGATTAATATATTTGAAATACATTTCAGCCATTGCGATACGCAATTTGAATGCGATTGTTATCGATGTATTCAAGTTGCAATAGTATCGCTAGCGATCGATAGCGTCCGTCGTCGCTATAGTGTGTGATAGCTCGATTACGATTGCAGCATATCAAATGCAGCTCTGGAAGCGCATAAATAAATAAAGTTGCTCGAATTTTGGGACTGCGGTTGCGTTTAGTTTTATTGCGCTTAAATGTAAATATGAAGTGTGCATCTCCAGTTGCATATGCCGAGCAATACAAATCATTAAAAATACAAATATATGAAAACTGATGAGATCGCGCTTGTTTTGGCCAACTAAATAAAACGCAAAACGAGAAGCATCGGCAACAACAGGCCTCAACAGAATGGATGTTGAAATACCTGTTTTGGCTGGATATCTTAATGTTCCAACACAAACTGGATTTTCGCTTATCTCGAAAAAGGTAAGAGCCTGCCAAAGATCTGATCTCTTCCATTATTTCTCATTTAACAAAACATAATGTGCACCCAGTGCAAACTCAAACCAAATTGTTACATGCAATTTTATGCATAATATTATGTGAAATGCGTATTAAAACAGGACATTTGCCATGTGCATGTACACTGTGTGTGTGTGTGTGTGTGTGTCTGTATTTGTATGTATAGTTGTGCCATTGTATGCTTGTGTGGGCTCTGTGTGCATGTATGTGTGTGTTCGTCTAGATATCTCCATCTGCATACTTGTTGCATACAAATGAGTAGCATACGGTGGGAGAAAGAGAGAAACATGCCAAACGGCGAGCCGAACATATTTTCGATTTGCGTGTGCGCGCCCGACACACACACACACAAACAAACACGTGCATGTGTGCATGTATGTGTTGTGTATGCATGTGTGCGCTTGCGATGACGGCTGTTTTGGGGACTCATCCATATTTCATGGTGTTGTTGTTGTTGTTGTCTCTATATAAATACATACATAAATGTTTGTAGACATATGTGTACATACATTATTCACATATGTCTGGAAATATTCTCTGAGGATTGGGGCCGGGCCCTGTGACAATATATGCAATGCATGTTGGTGTGTGTTGGGTGTGTGTGCGTGTGTGTGTGTGTTGTTGTTGTATCATTATGTAAGTAACGCTCGAAATTTCATTGGAAATTTGATTAGCACAATATTAAAATTGAATACAACAACGGTTAGTTCGAGCAACAACTTCGAGATGTACTCAAAAAGTTGGCTCTATATATCTATATAAATATACATATATAAATATACATATATAAATACATATATATATGTAATATGCCTGCTTGATATTGATATTTGAATATTTTAAATTTTATAATACACCTTTGGGATGTTCTCAAAACTTCGTTTCTTATTTCTAGTTAATGTACTTTAAGACAAATACAAGGGAAATAGTAATTTTTTTAAATATAGAAAATTATAATCAAATTATGGTCTAGAAGCAACGGAGGCAAATCTTTGAGCTGAGTTTTGCTCAATCCCATAATTATATTTGTGCATAAATTGTAAACTTTGTATTAAATTTTTTATAATTTATTTATATATTTTTTTGTAGAAATCATGCAGTCGTTTCTGTCTCTTGTTCAAGGCCAGTCGCCATGGCATTGCACGCCTGGAGATCTGCGAGAATAAAGATGACAAGAATCCAAAGATCTTTACGCTGGAGAATTGCGTAAAGATCACACAGGAACCGCCGCCAGCGAATCTCATACAGATTGTCAAACGCAACTTGCAGCTCACCCTGAATACCAACAGTGATGAGGAGCTCAAGACTTGGGTTACCGCACTGCAAACGGTCGCCTTTTGCGACAACAGCGGACTTCATGCCTCTCACAGTGCCATCGAGGAGGACAATGATCTATACTGCAGCTCATTTGTAAGTTACATACATATAAATAACAATCTATTAGATGTATTCCCAGTGTTCTTTAAATACTTTGAATTTAGCGTCATCTTTAAACATAGGTCAAGCGGGGTTTCCTATTTACGTTCGTAAACTTTACTTTTCATCAATTACATTCTTTTTTTTGCAACAGTCAAATTTCTCGTCCACTTACTGCGTGCACATAGAATTGAGATTAAATTTACCGTAATCTTTATAATAATAACTCACTTATCTTTATCAAAGGTGGTCAGATCTGTGCTGGGATGTGCCTCTATGCTCTATGTAGGCTGTCGTTAAGTTGCTTAAGGCTATCAAAACTGAGATTTCATGTACAGATCAAGTATGAATCCGATATTCGATCAATGACGAGTTAAGCATAAATAGCGGGCAGATCCTTAAGAAGGCTGATTTCATACTCTCATCGTTATTAAATTGGTTTTTTTTACTAGTAAATTCACTTCGATTTCCATTTCCATCGTCCGATTATCAAATTGCAGCATGTGTCGAATTTTGACAAGCTCGACAAACTACCGATTCGCCCAATAAACATGGCATTAATATCTTTTTCGATATAGGCACAGCTTGGGGTGGGCAGCTGCTCGAAGAAACTGTGTATCCTGACGGATAGGTGGGCATTATGGAATTCTAAGGGAACTGTTCCCGTGGATCCGATCGGGTTTCCGAGCAGGGCACCAGTTCTGTGAGCAGCTCAACCAATTTAATCCCTCACCGGACTTTTGTCAATTGCATGTTGGGCTGTATTCAAATTCATTATTAATATTAGATTCATTAGCTTTGGATTGGCGAATGAGCCCATCCTGGAAGTGGGTTCTAGAAGGGCATTTCTACTGAGGTCGGAAATTCAAGAGCCTTGGCTGGCAATCGGTAGAGCAAGGTTATAAGTACAAAAGTTGATCTTTGGTAAATTTCCCTGTGATTTTTCATTCATCATCATCTTTATCAGCTATGTAAATAAGCCGCACGATTGAATAATATTGATATGTAGGCATTATTCACCGAATCGAAACACAATATTCGATATTAATTTACAGTTGCCAGTTGCACAAACAAAATGAGACCGGGGGGACAAATGTGGAATGTGGAAGTTGTCAAACAAATAAACCAAGAAAGAAAAACAACAGCTGCTTTTGCTGCTGCTGATATTTGATATGCAAATAGTAAAATTTATATTTTGTTTAATTTATAGGATGGATTGTTTATAATAACGCTGATAGCGTCGGAGGCGTCGATCAGGTGCAACATTGAGCCGCGCACATATATGCTGCAGATGACGCCAACGGAGCTGCAATTGAAATCGGAGGATCTGAATGTGACGATTGCCATGTGGCCGTATCGATTCATACGCAAATACGGCTATCGCGATGGCAAATTCCAGTTTGAGGCGGGACGCAAGTGTACAACGGGGGAGGGTGTGTTTACGCTGGATCACACCAATCCGCAGGAGGTATTTCGCTGCATGTCCGCCAAAATGAAGTCGATGAAGAAACTGATCAGCGGCGACAGTCTCAGCGGCATCGAATGCGGCGAGAATCAGTTTAGTGCCGCCGCCGGGATGGAGCCGGGATCGCGGAGTCCGTTGCCACCATCGCCATCGAGCAATGTACACGGCGGCGAATTTGAGATTAATTCGACGCAAAGCTGCATTTCGATGCGCGGCTTCATCAGCTCCAATGATTCGCTGAATAACTTCTCCAGCAATGGGAATAGCGGCATTAGCTTATCGGTGCCATCGGTGCAGCAGCAACAGGCCGCTGGCAAACACATTCCGAACAAGCCGCCGCGGAAGCTGCCCGCACTGCTTGACCCTCAAACTCAATGTGATAAATACAAGAATCTTGTGAAATATGAACCGGTTGCCATAACGACATCATCGCCCTCGGATGCCAACAGCAAGAACAGCGGCTCGGCTGTGATACTCAAGCCCGCCTCCCCAGATCCATTGCGCAACAGCAACAGCGTTGTTGGCGTAGGCGGAATCGGAGGCATCGGCGGAGCCGGTGGCTGTAGTAATCCACCCGATTTGCCGTTGCGCAACGAGAGTTGCGGCAAGCTGACAATGGAACGGGATTACGAGTCCATTGAGAACATAACCGATGCGTGGAAGACGCGCGGAGTGGGCGATGTCCGCCACTGCGAGCGCATACCCTTGACCCACAGTTGTGACAGTGACAGTTTTGTGCGCCAGCGTTCGCAATCGAAGCGCAAGGATCTGAGCAACAGCAACGCGACTAGCTGCGGCAGCGGCAACAACTCGACGTGCACCAACACCAGCAGCAGCAGCAGCAGCAACAACACGCCCAAAATCATCGACATTGATATTGGGGAGGGAGTTGGTGTACTGGTCTCCTCACCGGATGCCACCTATGATCGATTGGACTTCCTGTCGCCGAACAACAAAACCTCCAGCGGCTACAAGACAATTGTGAATGTGACGCTGCCGGGGAATCGGATGCGCTGCAGTCCGCCGCCCCCGAATGAATATGAACTGATTGCTAGTCCCGATACCGAAAGTTTTCGCAAGGCCGATGACAGTCATCTTGGCTACGGTGTCCTGCGCAAATCCAGCAACAACAACAACAACAACACCACTGCCAGCAGCAACAACAACAACAACAACAACAATAATAATAATACTAATAATAATAATAATAATATTAATATTAATAACAATAACAACATGAATACACTGCCCGCCATAAATAATAACAACAACAGCAGCAGCAGCAGCAGCAGTAGCAATATTGGAGCCGGCATCTGTGCCACGCCCCCAACGAACAAGAGCAGCGATGCCGCCCTCGATCATCGCAACTACAACGGCCTCAACTACACCATTGTCAGCAAGCCCAAGCGCGTCTGAGAGCAGCACAGCAAGCGATGAGAGACAGAGACAGAGAGAGAGAGAGAGAGAGAACACAGACAAATACATAGATAGTTAGACAGAGAGAGAGAGAGAGAGCGAGTGAGAGAGAGAGAGTGAGGGGGAGCAACAATTTTAGAGTCGTTATCTCATTTAAAAAACGCACAATTCGAATAAAGGCGAACAACAATTTTGTATCAAATAGAAATAGAAACAAATAGACAGGCAGACTAAGAGAGAGAGAGACAGAGAGAGAAAGAGAGAGAGAGAGAGAGTGTGTCATTTTCCGAAATATCCAGTGGATCTGCAGAGCTCTCGTTGCTTGCAGTAAAAGCTTACATCAGGTTTCATACAATATTAAAATACACAATTTTCACAATAGGAAATTAGGAAAATAAGCATTTTATTCTAGAAACTATTGAAAATATATATTGAAATATACAGTTATGGATTATCTCAGCTGAAACGAATGTGCCTTCATAAAATATTTGTCTAAAGCCAGCATCTTTAAAAATACCATTTAATTTTAAGCTTTCTAATCGAATTTTTGCATAGCATTTTTAGTATTCATTTTTTATGCATACAATTAATAATTCAATTAATTTTTATCCGCTGACTAAGATTCTGTTTTTAGTGTTTTTTTGTTTTTTTTTTTTGACAGTAGCCAATTAAATTGATTTCCCCGTTATTCCGTAATTTAAACATTTTTGTAACAATTTGTCTTTTTAGATCAGTTTGACTGTATATATTTATTTAATGCTCATTGTATTTACGATAATGATTGAAATTTAATCATTATGATGTAGGCCATATCCGTTTGTCTGTTTCTATGTAAGATCTAGTCTAGAATTGATGGAAATGAACAAATTCTTGGTTCAAACAAACGATTATCAAAACTAAGCTGCCATAAATAAAAAATCCCCGTCTCACAAATGATTATAAAACTAAGAAACAAATTTCATACAAAAATCCAAACATTCCCTTTGATAAACTCAACTTTTCGTTTTGAATGTGAAATATATATATACATATATATATATATATATATATATGTATATAGCATTTAGCATTTAGATTATGTTTACCAATTACATGCAACTCTCTCAGCAGCAGCAGCAGCAACAACATTTTTACTTGCATGCATATAAAATTACAGTAGTTAAAACCTGGCTTAAACACATCGTCAAAGTTCGTCTAAAAAGAAGAGGTGGGAGTGCTGGGAAGGGGGTGGGATAGGGTGGGAGTGGGGGGGAGGGGTTGATCTGTGGCGCCATCGTTGTCTGTCCGTTGTAAACGGCATTTGGTATTTGATTTGAGCATATACCAAAATTGTGGCGATTTTTTTCATTGTACTTTTATTATTATTATTTTTTACTTGCAACAACAGAATATTTTTATTTTTATGTTTATGTATTTTTTTTTTATTGTCGACCCTATTAAATGTGTAAATAAAGCAAACGAAAAATTATAATAAAAAAAAAAAAATAAAAAATTATAAAAAAAAGTGGAGAAATTTTAGTTTTTGTGTGTGAAAGAAGAGAATAAAATATATATGACTATATATATATATATATATATATATATATATAGATTGTTATAGTTAACTGTAAACGAATTCTTGATGTTTATTTTAATATATGTATTCTATATAAGTGATATTTCAGATATGATTAAATATAATATTAGCTATTATTATTTATTATATACATATCTCTGTGCAGATGATCAAAGTAGGCTTGTGATGCTTGTCGTTGAATGTATATAGGTTTACTGTTATTATTTTTACAAATCATTTGACAGAGCTACGAGAAAATATTTGAAGAACTCTTGGAAAATGTTGCGTTTGCAAGGATTTCAATGGCGCTCCTTGGTGCGCTTCTGTTCAACTGGGCGTGTGCCCAAGGTGAGTGCTGTAAATATGATATATATATATATATATATATATATATATAGTATATATAGTATATACATATTTAACAATGTGAATAGGAATCGTATGTGGAGAAGCTGCGCAAGAACTTTAAGGAGGATGAGCTTAGTGGTTATGTGGTGCCGACGTTCAAGAAGGCCATGCTTTATCCCGACGAGTTGGCCATAAAGGATATATCTGGTGAATTTACGTACTTTCAGCTCTACATCACCGCCAAAAAGTTGGCCATACAAATCTCAAATTTATGCGGTAAGTAAATAAAAATAAATATCTAAGTTGCAATTAAAATTGTTGTTCTTTTTCTGTTAACAGGCAGCGGCTCGCAAATGAATGTGGTATTTTTGTGCTCGACCAACGCACTGTGGATAGTTATGCAGTGGGCGTGCTGGATGTCTGGTCAGGTGGCTGTGCCGCTCGAGCCTAATCAGGCGATCGATGAGTTGGTTGGCCAGGCCAACGATTGCAAGGCTCATCTGGTGATTGGCACAGCTGACGGCGAGACAATCATCCAGCAACTGGCAGAGAAACTGCAATCGGCCAGCATTGTGATCGATCATGGCTTTGTGCCCACCCAGGAGAGCATCTCCTCGACGGCCATGTATGCCAAGCAGCTGGTGATTGGCAACAACAACAACGTTATCACATCGGAGAATACGCTGCCCAACGACTTCTATGCCAGGGCACCAGCTATGCTGCTCTATACGCCCAGCTCGTCGTTATGCCGGAATGGTGTGATCCTCACCTATCGCAATATTGAGGCGCAGATGGATTGTCTGCAAGCCAGCTGGCAGCTGGGTGCCGGCGACAGCATGATGCCGATCATCTCGATGAATCGGATGCATGCGGCAATTGGAGCACTGCTCGGTGTCGGCGGCAACGTTGTGTTGCATCAGAAATTTGATAGCCATTTGGCTTGGCGATCACTGCTGGGCATCAATAGTCCCTCGAAGCAGCGGGTGAACATCCTCCTGGCGATGCCCATCGTGTTCAAGCGTCTGATTACCGAATACGACAAGATGTTTGCCCAGGACGCACGTATGGTGGAGTACATCGTTAATCATTGCAAGCAAAAAATACGTTTAATGGCCACCGGATTCGGCCTGTTACCGGAGTCGGTCTTTTATCGCTGGCGCCAATTGACCGGTCATAATATCTACGAGTATTATGGCCTGCTGGAGACGGGTCTGGTGCTCGGCCCAGTGCTTGGTGAGCAGACGTTGTCCGGCAATGCTGACTATTATCCGGGCACTTTGGGTGCACCACTTGTGGGCGTGACGGCGCGTCTGGTCAATGATCAGGGTGAGCAGCTGGTCACATCCGTAGCGAAACCATTGAACCCGGACGCGGACGCGGACCCAGTGCTGCCTGGCCCCGTTGTGGGCGAACTGGAAATAGCTGGTGTTCATCTCAATCCGATGCGGGTGTCCATCAATCAGCAGCTGATGGAGCAAACAACGGATCCGTTCATCAAAACCGGCGATATTTGCGCCTATCAAAGTGGCTGTTTTCATTTTCTCAGCAAATCGACGGATGTGTTCAATGTGGGCGGCTACAAAATCTATGGGTCGGAGATCAAGAAGGCCCTCATTTCGCATCCCGGCATTAACGATGTCGCCGTCCTCGGCATACCCAATAAGCTGTGGGGTCATCGCTTGGGCGTCATTTGCATCATGTCGCCCGATTCGGAGGTCGACGTGGAGACGATCATGAGCTATTGCAATAGCCAACTGCCGATCCATAAGCGACCCACAGTATTCAAAACCATCGTTGCCAAGTAATTAGCAATCAATCAATCTATCGATCTATCAGTCAATCAAGCAATCAATTTAACCAATTATAATTCGATTGATAGATTGTTGAAAACAGTAAATTTTGTGTTTATCGTTGTTGTAAAAAAGACACCGCAATGAATTATTCTTTGATGGATTTGATGATTGGAATCGATTTGAAAATTATGTATATATGTATATATTTATATATATGTATATACATAAATATATATGTGTCTAATCTTTGCCAGATTGAGCAATCAGTGAAGCATTTCCCATTGGGTGTCTTTATTTATAACACAACGATTTAGTTTAAGAATTGCGCAATAAAGAAATGTAGAATTTATTTTGGAAATTTCGGCTTTGGTTTTTGAAATTAAACCACGTTTAATAATATATTTTTTCATTATATTTTTTTTATATTTATGTTTATATTTTGATTAGCATCAGCAGTTGCTTCAGTTCCCTCCAATTCTATTCAATATTTTCAATCGGTCTTAAAGCAATATTTATAAAATTATTTAAAAAAACTATGACTTTTTGTAAAAAAAAACTTATTTTGCTTAATACTCGTAGCTTTTCCTATTAAGTGAAGAAATTTGAAAATATAACTTTTTGTTTGAAAAATAACCCAAAGCAAATTCCAACAAAAAATGATCAAAATCATAATCTTTGTTGTGGGTTAGTCCAGGATAGTCATTATTTTTTGGTTCCTAGCGATTTCAATTATTGATTAAAGGATTCTGTCCCAATCTACAAATTCTTCTATTGAGTTAAACACTGGATTTTGTATGTTCATCTTTATTAAACACTTACGTGCAGATTATAGGGAATAATAATAAAAATATCGATTTTTTAATGTTCATAATTGAAATCGACATCCTCGTCTTCGGAGCACAGAGCTGGATAATCTGGATTGGTGCCGCTCGAGCATTCTTCAGCTGGCGTATCACAGGCTCTGTAGACGGGCCGTCCAATAAAGTTGGTGGTGGCATAGTTGCATGCCACAATGAACATGTCGTAGTCCTCGTGCTTGTAGGAGGACATGGCGCAGCCGACGGTGACAGAGCGCTCCTGGACAACCGCCGTAAAGTGGCCAATAACGCTATTGATGGAGTCAATAGTCAATTAGCTACTGCGATATCTTATTTTTAGTGAATACACTTACGGTCCGTCATAGTTGTCGGGATACTCGGCCAATTGTTCTTCCGTGACGAACTGACCCTCTTCGGCCCAATCGTGGACAGCTTCACGCAGAAGGGAGGGCACATCCGGTGCACCCATTCCCGAGAAGCCGGCCATAAAGAGATTCTGTCCAGATTCCTTGTACGTTTTGGTGTTACGGCATTCATCGTGCTTCAAGATGCACTGCCTCACATTCAACTCGGCCAGGGAGGCGAGCTCATCGTCCCAATCAATGGTGGCCATGCGACAGGCACTCACTGGCAACAAGCCGTTCCCGCTGGCCCATGTTTGACGCACCTCATTGTGTGCATCCAAAAGTTCCTGCTGCGCCGACTCATTGATGCCGAGCAGCTGGGCATCCGACGGACAGGCGTCCCCCCAGCTCTGCAAGTCACCATTTGTGAGTGGGTGAAGAGCGCTGATTTAGTTGTGTTTCACTTACCCCATCGTTGCCGCATGCAATGTGGGTTTCGCCGGCATCACAGAGCTTGGCATCACAATAGTCCGTTGCCTCAGTGCCCGCCAGCAGGCAGAGTACGACAATTGCCGGGATCATCATCTTCCAGTTGGAGCGCTGAAGTGGAGTGAATGTGCTGTCAACCATAGTGGAACTGTTTGTGCTTCAGTCGGTGAGGCGCTCCTTATACCCCACACTCACATGGCCAAGAAACGTGATCTCCATAAAATAACAGTAAAATTGGAGCTTATCGATAAGCTTAATAGCTGAGGCAGTTTGAACACAGCTTTAACTTAATTAAAATAATCTTGGTCTAAATAAGTCCAGATAAACAAGTGACTGCGTTGCACTCGGGGCATAGCCGACTGCGAGATACCCAGTTGCCAGCTCAGCACAGTTGCCACATAACCTTCTTGTGGGCGTGGTTTCCTTTCAACTAAAAAACTCGGGGAGTCATAGAAATTAGGTGGTTACCTTCCTAGTTTAGTAATTTAAGCTCTAAAATTGTGGGATCTACAAAAAAAACAGAAAAAAAATTTTTTTTTTTAAGATCAACTGACTTAGGAGATATGGGGGAAACCTTTTGAGATTAAACTGGTGCCAGAGAATTGAATACAGAGAGTGGATGATTCCATGCCAAATCCATTTTTTGTAGTTAAAAAACAAATCAGGAAGCTTGAAAAACTATTTCTTAAAATGTTTTCCTTATTGGATTTCATAACAAAAACATGCTTCATTTTTTTTTTTTTGAAATATGCATAAAAACTTTACTGATTATGTTGAAAATGTGAGTTATTTTGAAATCAATTTGTAGAACATTTCCTAAATTAACATGTGGCTGCTAATTGATACCCTGCACCCAGTTGCAAAATACATTATTTCTTAGTTTTTATTGCCATTTTTCACATGAAAAAGCTTTGCACATTTCAATTAAAGCAGATGTTTTTTAATTTGTTTATTTGTTTAGTTTGGTAATGAAAAAAATCGATTAACTAACATATTTTTAAGACGGAACCAAAATTGCCAGCTTGCCATTAGCGGGTGCACATACAAATACATAATACATACATACATTTATATGCATACATACATATTTATACATACTTACATACATATACAGTGTCTCAGGGCTTATTTGGAGCAGTGTTAAGCACAAATTTTAATTGACTGCCATAAAATAATTATTCATTTTTTTTCAAAAATTCCAAAGACTGAGAGGAGGTACATATGTTTACCACCAAAATGAATATATGGCCCCCAGTAAACTAAGGTCTCCCCACCTGCTAGGTCGGGTTATGTACAAAAGTACCCCAATTTATGGTCAAAGCTTATTTCGACCGACAAGGACAAATGGATTACCAGCTTAAAAATCGGATATTCACATCGGAAAATAGCTAAAATGGTCAATCTGAACAACTCAACTGTGTACAAAATCATTCGGATAGGGGACAAGGGCTGAAGGGCACCAAACAAGATTTTCACCCAACAGGAAGAGCGGAGGATCATCAGGAATAAAGGGGAAATCCTAAGCTATCGGCTCCAAAACTGACTCAACATGTGAAGGATGAAATGGGGAAAAAGTGCAGTGTGGAAACAGTGCTCCAAGTTGTGCCAAACCAGTCTCCAGATTTAATTATTATTAAGAATCTGTGGGCTCTGCTGGAAAATAACATCCGGAACCACAATATATCCAGCAAACAGGATCTCAAAAATGCTCTGCTGGATGAGTGGAGCAAGATCAGCCCAGAAACTGCCCGGAAGCTGGTATCTTCCATGAGTAATATGTTAAGCGGAGTTGTTGAGGCTAAAGGATATCACACTAAGTATTAACATAATTATTTAAGCATTCTTATTTTATACGCAAAATATGTTACTTTTTTAAACCTGTTCCAAAAAAGCTGTAACCTTTTTTTTTGCATATGTTTTCAGTTTTTGGCTAATTTAAATTAATTAATTAATATTTTAATAAAAACTTAAGTTTCTTTTTCAAACGTGGTATAACCTGTAACAAATTGGCATTTAAACATATTGAATTTGTTTCCTTGTTTAAACTTTATAGCACCTTACACTTTAGGATTGACACTGCTCCAAATAGACTGTGAGACACTGTATATTATCGATGTATAAAAATAAGCTGGATCTGCACAAGGTATACGAAAGCTTCCAACTTTATCTAATATCAAATAAATAAATAAATAAAACCAAATAGTTAACAAGAAAATATCTGACATTTATTGTAAGCCATTTGTTTCTTTGGTGTCAGGATTGTTCACTTAGGGTTAAGACAAGTTTCAATTATTTACTTATAGCCAGTATAAATGGTAAACTAAAACTGCTCCATTGTAAGTATTTTCATAACTAGATTCGTTTCAATTAGATCCAAACAGAGTTTGCTTAGCTTTTGCTTGAATTTGTATTTGATTTACTTGCAGATGATAAATTATATTTGGCTAAAAAACACAAACTCCAATTGAAATTGTTGGCCTGGGAATGGAACCGTCAACTACTGGCTTAGGGATCTTTAGCTATCTGGTATCCATGAATCCGTTCCGCGATCTCTGGTAGTACAATCCGAAGAAGTGGCTGCTGTTGATTGTAATTTTGTTACTAATGCTGCTGCTGATCATCATTATTGCTTACCTGGACGACATCTACCGGCAGGACCGCAACGAGATCAAGCTTCGACGGTACCGTAACTTCATTCTACGCCGCCTGCTGGCACAGTTCGACCAAGCCTCGATGATGTGCCCTGGCGAGGATATCAGCTCGTGTGTTGCTGCCCAGCAGAGGACCCTGTCAGCGATTCGTTTGTTCTTGCGCGATGCCACAAAGGTGCTCAATCCCGAAAATGAGCTGCACCCGTTTATACCTAGTGACATTTTTTTTATGTATGGACGAGGAGGATGAAGAGCTGATTTACGATGGCATTGCCATCCTCGATTTCAATTTAACCTACGCATTCCTCGAGAACCTAATGCATCCGTAACGTGCGACGATCGACGCTAGCAGTGCAAATAATACAAAATGAAACTGAACAAAGCTGGTTTATTGTTACATAAGTACTGTAGTGAGCTCGACTTCGATATATCGTATATATATTTAATAGTTTTATTGCAAAATTTCTATTTAACAAGTTTTGCACCCAAATTTGAGCAGGTCTGCTCTGAGTACATTCATTTATTATAACAAACACAGCCAGTACAAACGAGTAAGAATGCTGTAGTCGAGTGAGCTCGAGTACGATATAACCTGAACCCAACTGTTAAATATATTATAATATTGTTGGCAAATTTCACCTTAAAAAGTTTTGCACCCAAATGTGCTCTGAGTCCACTTATTTCTTATAGCAAACACAGCAATTACAAAAAAAAACCAATGAATTTTCTGTATTCATTAGAAGATTCTGCCTTTAACGTTGTAGAATTTTTTATTATCGGAAATCAAAATGCATTGTTATTCGAGAAACGGAGACAGTTATCGATAAAATTAAGTAAACTTGATCTGCGCCGGGTATACGAGTACCTATGTTCCAAAATGTAATGTCTCTAGTTCTTATAGTCTTTGAGATCCGCGTATATCGACTCTGCTGTTGATCCTGTTAGATAGATAAATACAGATTGTCTTTCTTTTAGATGTATATTCCAACAATTCGAACATTGCATTCGCATTACACAAAACCAACTAGAAACATAAAATTAAATAAGAATAAGAATTTACAAATATTTGTTTATACACATAATACATTAGCATTAGCATCCTGTCAATATAGATAGATATGTTCAGTTGCGTACAATTTAGTGACGGAACAGAATTATTTAATTAAAGGCATTGCATGGTTCCATCATGGTTCACTTCTTGAAGCAGATCTTGAGGATGCGTATGACTGGCGCCTCGAACAGTGCCGAGATGACAAATGCCGAGCAGAAGGAGACAACGGCGTTGCCCAGAAATGTGGTCAATATCATCGGATTGTTCAGATGGACGGTGCCGCTCATATGCGATGAGCAGATGAACATGATGATCGGATGGATGAGATAGGCGCAGTAGGTGAGACGCGACAGTGGCCACCACACACGATACGACAATAACGCATTGACTGTGGGCGCCATGCCCCAAAAGCAGGAGAGCACAATCCAGATGAGGCCGCATCCAAAGGCCGTGTGTCCAACGCCCACATAGAAGGCGGTATTCAAGACGCTCAGCTCTCCCGGCCACACTCCAAAGATGACGACGAATAAAATGCATAAACTGCCGGTCCACAGACTAAGATTGAGCCGTCTCGAGATTTGGGGCGGCGTCTTAAACTTGTACAACGCATACCCGGCGAACATCCCTATGTGTGTGTGTGTGTGTGTGTAAAGAGGAGGCAGCGAGTGAGATTTTGGAGTATGGATGCATCGTTGCGCAACTTACCCACTATGTAGGGACCGACACGCTGCCAGGGCTTGTCGTAGAGAAAGTCAAAGGACTCAAAGGGTAGCGCCACCTTATGGGTATACTGATGCTGCAGCGATATGATGCCAGCAATGCTCCACGAGCTGAGCAGGAACACAATCAGCGTCACTGCCACAATCCGGAAGTATCTGAAATGTGAACAAAAATGGAGCAAGATGTAAGATAGAATATGAGAACTCTTATTGAGCGGATAGTTAAAGATGTGAATCAAAACTTTATATATAGATAGTTATAGATGTGAATCAAAACTTTATGTATAGATAGTTATAGATGTGAATCAAAACTTTATATATAGATATTTATAGATGTGAATCAAAACTTTATGTATAGATAGTTATAGATGTGAATCAAAACTTTATATATAGATAGTTATAGATGTGAATCAAAACTTTATATATAGATAGTTATAGATGTGAATCAAAACTTTATATATAGATAGTTATAGATGTGAATCAAAACTTTATGTATAGATAGTTATAGATGTGAATCAAAACTTTATATATAGATAGTTATAGATGTGAATCAAAACTTTATATATAGATAGTTATAGGTGTGAATCAAAACTTTATATATAGATAGTTATAGATGTGAATCAAAACTTTATGTATAGATAGTTATAGATGTGAATCAAAACTTTATATATAGATAGTTATAGATGTGAATCAAAACTTTATACATAGATAGTTATAGATGTGAATCAAAACTTTATGTATAGATAGTTATAGATGTGAATCAAAACTTTATATATAGATAGTTATAGATGTGAATCAAAACTTTATATATAGATAGTTATAGATGTGAATCAAAACTTTATACATAGATAGTTATAGATGTGAATCAAAACTTTATATATATAGATAGTTATAGATGTGAATCAAAACTTTATGTATAGATAGTTATAGATGTGAATCAAACCTTTATATATTTATATATAGATTTTCATATATAGATATTTTTACTAGCTAAGATGCCATATTGGCTAAGAAGAAACACTCAGCCCATAATTAAAGAATCCCACAATTAAAGGGAAATTCTCAATCGAAATTTCCATCTTAGCCAAGATTTATAGGCTTATTATATATATATATATATATATATATATATATATATATATATATATATATATAAACTTACTTTCTGGACAATGCGAGTAAAATTGTTGACATGACATAGAACTGCATATCGTTGGCCATGTACCAGCTCCACATCATGCACATCTCGTGCTGCGGAAAGAAGTTGTTGATGTAGAGTATGTTGCGCCACCAATAGATGCGGCAGGTGTTGTGCTCGATCTTGGCCGGCTGAAAGACGGAGGAGTCCAGACCCTGCCGCACCGCAAAGTCATTGAACAACACCACAAAGAGGTAGACGGGCGTTAGGCGTAGATAGCGATAGAAGATCATCATCAATGTGTCCAGGATGCTGTGCCTGGTTGACGCTTGATGCTTCCGCTCCTGCTTCACATAGAGCAGGGTGACCAGCAGGCCGCTAATAAAGAAGAACGAGTCCACGGAGAAGGTGGCATTGCCAATGATCTGATACCAAAACGAACGCTCCGTAATCACGCGCTCAAACTAAACGATGTGTGGCAACCAAAAGAAGATGAGGCAGTTGCTCAAGTTAACAGGAACAGGTTCAGTTAATACCGACCTTATTCTCGCCTATGGCAAACATTTGCAGATACGTGTGCACCATCATCGTCCAGAGCACGGAGAAGACGCGCAGCCCATGCAAACAGGATGTGTGCGACTATGCAGAGAGACAGAGACAGAGACAGAGACAGAGAGAGAGAGAGAGAGAGAGTGTGTGTGTGTAACTGGGTGTAGATCACACTTACCTCCTTGGTCCTGTCTATGTTCAATATGGCCTTGGCGTTTGTTTGCAGCGCAAAGCACAGCAACAGTTGCTGATGCAAAGCTGCAACAAAATGCACAAAAATTATGGTAAAAATTATTCCTTGATTTTGAATGGATGTCACCTATTTTCTGCTCGGCCTCGTAGGTGCCTGGGACACCCGTACAGCTGCCCGTCTCCACCTGGTAGTCGGTCATCTCAGTCTTTTCTGGCTGCCTGCCCACCGAGGTGGATGCGGCGGCGTCTCCGATCACTGCCTCAGCTGGATTGGCAGCAGCGGCATCTGTATGCCGCATCTGTTGCCTGCTGTTGCCATTCATATCGACGTGTGCATCGAGTGCGGCATCTGTGGCCACAATGCCATTGCTGGCCAAGGGACGCATTTGGAACAGCTCAAACGGTTTGCCATAGTAGGCATTCTCGTAATCTCCAGCCTTGTTGGAGGCATCGCATTTGGCGCTGATCGCTGGAATTGGTGCCGCAACCAGCCGACGATCATCGATCTTCGCCTGGTAATATGTGGCCACGATCATCACAAGCAGCAGCGTGAGCAGAAAGCTTCTACAAAGTTGTTGTGTTTTTTAAAGATAAATTGTTACAAATTGTTTACAGTGTACTCACATGAATACCTGGAACTTGAGCTGCCGCCAGTGGCTGTAGAGGCCCGGTACGGTGCGGACACGCAGCACTTGCAACGCCGGCTGCTGCACACTGGACACATTATGCGCCCCCAGCATGGTCAGCATGCGGGCATAGGGATCCAGGGACAATATCGACTGGACATCGTGTGCCGAGCAAGACTTGGGCAGACATTCGCCCAGGCTCAAGGCTTGCTGCTAGAGAAGAAGTTACTGTCTGTGTGTCCGTGGTGTGGCTATCATCAACATACCGATCGATTGAGACGCGGCAAGTGGAGACTGATGTCTGCCACATAAAATTCCAGCTCGAAGTGTTTTCGCTCCACATTCGACTGCTGCCGGTTGAGCTCCAGGCAAAAGGACAACTGTCCCAGCCACTTGTCATTGCCAAACAGCAGCTGGCCACGATATCGTCCCGATGCATCATACGCTGTAATCAGAGATCAGTTAAGATGCGGACTTGAACAGTTATCCGATGATATGTAAAAGTCTACTAAGGTTCGAGTTGATTTCACGACTACATTAAATATAACTGTTAAGGATTGTGGACTCAGTTGAATTGGAACTTTTCCAACTAATCCAATACACATCGGTGATCAGATTTGTAAGATTCGAAAAACTACTAGGATCCGTTAATTGCAACGGATCTTTCTAGATCCTGCAATGAATGCAAATTGGGTGTGGGAAACGGAATCACAGATCCACAAAAATTAATAAGTTGAATAAAATAAATTTCTTCTTCTTGTGAAAAACTGTGCAACAGAGTCACAAAAGATCGCTAAAATACAGGATTTTGAAATACCAGAAAGTCTGTTAATAATCTAATTAATTCTAGCAGCGAACAACTAAAATTAAGTACTTCAACAATCAGAGACAACTAAGTGAATATTTGTGGCTTGTTAAGTATACAATAAAAGAATCCGTTCCATTATTTATTATTATATATATTATTAATATTGGGAATATTGATAAAGATTTAAATGTGGCCAGTTTGTGACTCCACTGACCTTTCTGTGCCCACTCGTAGCTGGAGTGGAGTGCGGTTAAATATGCCTGCATCTCGAGTCCGCAACCGGTTCGCACATTTGTGCGTATCTCGGAGATTTGCCAATAGAAATGATCGTACAGATTGGTCATTATCTGAAAATAGTTGGCCGTCCCATAAAGACTGTCGGCCATGGGGTTTCCGGTGGCATTTCCGGTTAAATTGCTGCCCAGATATCGACTGATGCTATTGATGGTGCTGCCCAGGGTCTTTAGCTGCATATCATCATCGATCTGTTTGAGCAGCTCGCGACCCTTTTTGACCGATGACTTATTTCGGAGTATCTTCAATATGTGTGTTCCGGATGTGCTTGTTGTGGTTGGTGTTGCTGTTGTTGTTGTTGTTGTTGTTGTGGTTGGTGTTGTTGTTGTAGCCTCCACTACTGCTGCTGCTGCTGTTGTTGTGGTCTGTGTGGAGCTGGACTCGGGCAACTCGGATATATTCACATCGACTGTGTCATTATCATCGGGATTTGTGGGCGTGTAACTGAGTCCAGGTCCATTGCCATTGCCATTGCTGAGGACGTGCTGCTCCTCGCTGCTGAGATCACCCTTCTTGATGACCTCATGCTCCAGATCCTCCAGGTCACCCAAATTGAAATCAAATGTGACCGGATGCAGTTCGTATTCCTTGAGCGTATGCGGTTGTTTCACATACTCAATGCTGGGCAGCACCTTCTCCAGCGGCAAATAGGGTTTCTTCTTTAGCGGCTTCAGTGGCAGCACCTCGTGTGTGTTGAGTGTTAACGGTGGCACCACCACCCCCACACCCACCTCGTCCCCGTTGACCTCATGCAATATGGTGACGTTATCCCTGCTCGTGAAACGATGCACTGCAGCAAAGTCAGCACGTCTCGCTGTGGAGGCCAGCGCCTGGACACCATCCAAGCTTGCAGTAATTTTGGTTTGGTTTGTTGCGCCGCCTTGGCTGGCAAGGATCAGGATCAAGAGCACGAAACCGAACACAAGTCCACCCCATAGCCCGGATGACCTTGACATAGTGACTGCAACAACTGCTGCTGCTGCTGCCGCTGCTGCTTCTCCTCGTTGCAACTAGCAACTGTTGCACGGACGCCTCCTTAACGCGCCGGGACTATCGCTTGAGTGTTCAGCAATTCGGGACGGATCTCTCTCTAATCGCTTGCCTGCATTTTGCTTATCATTTAACAGTTGGGTTCTTCGTCAGTTTGCGATTCTTCAATTCACTTCTCGCTGACATCGTGTCCGGGCCTCTCAGCTTTAGTTGAGCATTGGCGCATCGGACGTACGTACGTATATCCTATCCTACATACATATATATTATTGAATTTAATATTTATCATTAGTTAATTAACACTATAATGATGCCGCCCCCATTCCCATTTGGCATTGCAATTCCCCCAGTGCACATTCAGTTTAAATCAGATTTTGTTGCTGCTTGTTGCACATTTATGGCTTTAATTGTTTCTAGGCGGTCGCAGGTTGCTGCAGATTGCTGCAGATTGCCACAGCCTGGCGAGGCAGCTGCTGCTGCTGCTGTTGCTGCTGCTGCTGTGAAAGCAAGCAACAAGAGGAAAATTACAAAATTTCCTGGTTAAACTTGTTAAACTTGTTGTTGTGACCACCGACCACCGACCACCAACACCAAGTCGAATGCCGAATGCTGATGTCTGATGGCTGGCAAATGTTGCTGCTGCATCGATTGAGCCTTTCTTACATAACTTCCGCATCGCGCCATCAATTCGCAGCCAGCTTTGATGATGATCTTCGCCACTGCATTCGCAGTTTTCACCTTATTATGCAATTTCTATATTGTGATCTCAATGGATCTTTCATGCGCCCCAAATCCACGGCTTGGATGTGGACATTCCAACAATAATTGATGGAGTGTTAATTGAGGTGACTCCACCTGGTCGTTACTCCACTATCTCTCTCTCTCTCTCGCTCTTTAAATGATTTGAGAACCGAATTGGAGTTGTATCTGGAGTGAAGGTTATTTTAAGATAAGATAATTAATCATCTGTCAACTAATTATAATCTGTATCTATTTATGTTTTAGCTAACCTTATCTCTGTCCCAAATAAGTGTTATCAATTAAAGCGATTATTCAAGAAGTTTCTTAAATACAGAACCTAACCTATAAATTAGTCGTACTGTTATTCAACAAAATATATAAATTTAGTTTGTCTTACTCGAAAACTTAAAGCCAACTTTATTCAGGTTTCAACTTTATTAACTTTTCAACATAATTTTCACCATCAAAATTAAACTTATGCTTAAAACTCAATATTATTTTCTATGTTTATATTTTATATAGATTTCAATCATTCAATGAAGAAATCAATCATTGAATGAAACTTAACTTTCAGAGATTATCCTTTTCTCCAAAAACAAAATACAATTCAAATTCTGTCTTTAGACCCAAATATCTGTGGAGTAAGCAAAAACCTGTCCAACTCAAGTGCGTTTTTCTTCGAGCCGGAAATTGCTGAAGTAATAAACTGGATGACTTGGCTTATTGCAGACAATGTGAAATGACTGACTGGAAGTTAAGATCTGATGGAACCACTGATTGCTCAGACACAGCTCGGACCATTAGCATGTCAGAGTCAGAGTCAGAGTCTTTGGGCAAATTGCCCATTCACTGGCCCCACAATGCACCACGGCGTCCACTCGATATGTGGGTGGGTTATTTTGCCATCGAATGTGGTGCAACATGTTGCAATTAAAGTGTGTGGCAATCGTAGTAGCAGCAGCAGCAACAACAATAGGGCCACGCAATATTATAGATGGGTTGGGCGGTGTTTGGGGAGGCGGGTGGTGCGATATGTGCGCATTGGGTGGTAATTGGAGTGGTAAACAATAACAAAAAAACAGAGTAACAAACAACAAAATAACAACACTTCAAAAAAAAAGAGGTACAAAACTGCCAGTTGTGGACACAAAGTCCACCTTGTTTATTATGGTTTGTTTTTGTTTTGGTTTTTTTTTTTTTTTTTTTTGATTTGGAACTTTGGGATGACGACCGATGCTCAACCGAAGCGATGAAAGTAAAAACCGCAACTGATCAGGCGCCGCAAAAGCTGGCTGCGTTGCAAGCCAATGGACGGCCACAAAACTGCAGCCGAGGTTACTCACGAACCAAGCCGAGCCTTGCCACAGCTGAGCTGAGCTGAGCTGAGCTGAGCAAATAGAGGCAGTCGTGCATATGCAGAAGGGACGATGGGGCGGGGCTGCAAGACAGGTGGTGGCAGAGACGCAAATGCAGTTGCAAGTGCAAAAGTCCGCCTTTGTGTAACTCTGGCTATGCGTGTGTCTCTCTCTCTCTCTGTCTATGTGTGTGTGTTTGTGTGTGTGTGTGTGTGTGTGTGTGTGTATGTGTGTGTGTGTGCGAACGAGTGTGTGATCGTGTGGAAATGCACAATAAAGCAAACAAGCAAAAGTCATAATGTGCACTAAAAACCAGGCGAATGCAATTGCCATGGAGGCCATAAGCTGCTCCAAAGCTGGCTTTGGCTTTGCCAGCTATCCCAAATGAAAACGAAATTTATGGATGCAGTTTCCTGGGGGTGAAGAGCGTGATAGACACGCTGCAGACTCCAACCAAACCAAACTAACCAACAAAATAAAAAGGCATGAACTGAGCGCACTGACTACCCAGCCAGCCAGTCAGTTAGCCAGTCAGTTAGCCAGTCAGTTAGCCAGTCAGTTAGCCATTCAGTTAGCCAGTCAGTTAGCCAGCCAGCTACCTCCAGGTGAAACGCGCCATTGCCATTCGCTGTACCCCCGGCTACCCGCCACGCCTCCCGCACGCCTCTTGGCCAACTGGCAGAACTAGCTACGGGCCAACAAAAACAAAAACAAAAAACATGTTGCAATACAATAAAAATGGTAACAAATGTATCACGAATTTTGTACAAATCAACAAAAACAAAAGGAGTTCAGTGGCAGCCACACAATAAGCCAACTTTCAACGGCCACACCCGCTTAAGGCCACTGCCTGAATGCGAATTGTTTAAAAATACAAGTGTTACTTAAGTTTTTATTATAAATTTACAAATCTATATTTGAAATTAACAAACTTAGTTTAGTTGCTTTGATTTACGCTTCGAGCGAATGTCGCAGCCGGGTTTTTCCAGGTTTCCAGGTTCGGGGCTTGGTTCGTCACAGTTTTGCAAAAAAAAACCCAATCAAATTAAATAATGGAATTTTCCGAAATTTTACTTATACGTATTTATTTATATTTTGATTAATTAGGGAAAACATTATAAGAACAGCTTTTCTCATTTCATTTTTCTTGATATATTTTCATGATTATATATCACTTTGATATATATTGATATATTTGTATGTATTTTCATATATATATATTTTATGCTCCTTTCAAATACACGTCGTATTTTTTAAACTCTAAACTCAGCTCAAAATGAAGCCTGATGATTTTCGAATGTGTTGAAAACTTGTAGCGCCAAATTATTATTATATTTTTCAAAATTATCCATAATAATCATTATTGTGTTTTTTTTGTAACCCCAACCTCAGTTTCAGGTCTGTTAATGAAACTGAACGAGTTGCATGCAATTTGCAAATGCGTTGCAAGTTTTTGTCATGCCATAACTCAAAGACACAAAATATGGTTATTATGCCTAGCGCCTCAGACTAGTGTGCCAGAAGATGTTGTTGCATGAACGAGCTGGGCCTTGAACATTGGCGGGTTAAGACCGTGTGGCAAAACTTGTTCACTGCCTTTACATAAGTGCAGCAAGTGCAGCGAATGTGCTTTGGACTTGGATACGCCATCGATACAGATACACATCTTGTCATGGTCATAAACATATCTGCAGTGGATGACTAATTGTTCTGTCCTCGAAATGCGCTCAGAGTAGAGTTCAGTCGGCCCCCCACCAACCCTCCACTCCCCTCCCCTCAGATATTCGTGGTCAAACACAATCTGCAATAGCCAATAATATAATATTTAAAGAAAGCGAGTTGCTCGTGTGCTTGTGGCAAACACACTGGCGGCAGGCACTGCTTCCACATGCAACGGGCGTTATCATTTAAAAACAAAGAGGGGCTATCAATACCTATGGTAGGTAAGTAGAGCTACAGCTCTATTGGTCACGCCTCTGCTTCGTGTGGCACGAGCCATCAACCAGGCTGCAAATGCTTGCAACACTCTGTACCCAACGCGATAAACGAGTATATTGCGTATAAGCAGTATCCGTGCAGCTGCCACATCGTGCAGAATTGTATAGCTGAGGCAAGATTTATTTTTTATTTTTTTAATTTTTAATTATTTTACCTAATTTTATGAAAATTAAATACGATGAATGTTTTTTTTTTTAACGTAAATTCAAATAAGACGTCGAAGAGGCTAAGAAAAGTGAACGGTTATTTTTATTTTTAACAAACTTTTTTTTTTTTAATAATTAACACTTAAATCGATCGATCTTCGAGCTTCAGTCTATATAAAACAGGATATTAATTATTATCTTAATTAATTAATTATCCTTCAAAAACGTAGTCTTAGCTGGAAGCGAATATTACACTGGGAATGGAGTATTGTGCAGTCGATTACTTTGCTGTTTTTTTGTAATATATATATACATATATAAATATATAAGAGCTATATATATATATATGTATTTTTTTTTTGTTTGTGGCAAGCGCCTCCGTTCCAATGACGGGGCACAACAGGCGTCGAGGCAAGCGAAACTTGCTACCAGCGCCTGGTGATAGTCGTTCGTCGTCATGAAATGAAGTGAGTGTGTAAATGCTTGAGTGTGTGCGAGTGTGTGCGAGTGTGTGCGAGTGTGTGCGAGTGTGTTCGAGTGTGTACTGTGTATTGGCTAACCGGCAGTGTGATGCAATTTGGCAGACACTCAGCGATTACGATAGCCAGCGTGGTAGCCAGTTAGTCAGTTAGCCAGTTGCTCAGTTAGCCATGCGCTGGTGGCGGGAACAATGCTTTCGCATATTGAATGCTTTTCAGAGTGTTGGATTCATTGGCCGATTGCCCCAATGCGGAGACGACACGAATTCCACTGGGTCGACATGGAGGCGACAGTCAGCAGGAGCTGGTTGCGGTTCCACCGGTTAGGGCTGCGTTGTCTCCCAAATGTACTCGAACATGACATGCAACATGCAACAGAATGTTGCAATCTATTTGTGTATGTGGCATTTAGTAAGTTTTGTTCGCATTTGTCGAACCGTGTAACTCATAAATTGATTCATTTGGCTATTTGCAACTCGGCACTGATTTGTTTGCAACTGTTGCATACTTTTGATAATTTGTGATTTGTGTTGCATACTTTCAGGCGGACGAATTTAACTTATTTGCATTTTCTTCTTGTTGCTGTGCGCTTTTCAGAGCTTTGCTTCGATTGCCTGCTTTTAAAGGCGTTTTAATTTAATTATCGATATCGATATCGATATTTGCATAATAGCAATCCATTGTACATAAGATGATAACGTATTCTAGTATTCGAGAGCGTGGCTGATTTCAGAATTTGAATTAACAATATGTTTTGTGTTTAAAAATCCAAAACATTATAAAAAAAAAAAATCACAATGTTATTGCTATGGAAAGTTAACAGGAGCTTCGGCTCTAGGAATATAAAATGCGCATATCTTCCATATGCCGATTTTCGGACTATAATTTTGACTTGTGTTCCGACCCAAAATCACGTTTCCAACTTTAAATGTACGATTGATCTAGAGGTCAAACTATGATTAAAACGCCCTCGCTTTTGAAAATGCGTTGAATCTTGACGAAGTTATGGAATTTTGAAGGTTCGACCTACGCCGATATCCCGATTTTCGGACTATAATTTTGACTTATGTTCCGACCCAAAATCACGTTTCCAACTTTAAATGTACGATTGATCTAGAGGCCAAACTATGATTAAAACGCCCTCGCTTTTGAAAATGTGTTCAGTTTTGACGAAGTTATGGCATTTTGAAGGTTCGACCTATGCCCACTTGACGATTTTCGGATTATAATTTAGAATGCCCGTAACTTCCGCAATTTAAGAGCTACAGTTACCAAACTTGGAAGGAAGATTATTAGGAACCTTCTCTTTAATGTTTATCAACCACGCTCACTTCCGCCCCCAAAATCTCGAAAAGCTCATATCTTCCGTAATTTATGGGCTACAGTTGCAAGACTTTGAAGAAAGGTTACTATCTTATATCTACCTCATTCTGAAAGGGAAACTTGGACAGGTCGTTGTCGGTTACGTCCGACTGCAACGTAATCTCTTGTTTTAAGTTGCAGCATTTCTTTCGTTGATTAGGAGATCACGTAGTCCGATAATGTGTTGCTCCGATATTGACTTTGGTGAACAAATCTTAAGCTTTTGACTGGCTTGTTTTTGGGTGTAGCGGTGTCAGTGTGACCCTCAGCGGCAAATGAATCGGGACACACAACATTACAAACACTACGAATCCGATTACTAAATAATTATATTCAACATTCATTTCACAGCTGTTCAAAGTGTTGCCACAGCAAACTTTTATGATATAATGAATTTCTGAATTTGTAAATCACGTATTCGCAATAAATATTTACGTTTGCGGAATGGGATTTGAGAGGGGGCATAGTTCAAGTCACAGAATAAAAAATGAATAGCTCTGAAAGTGAAAGAGGAAATGTCAGTATAGCTGGTCCATCGATGAGGACATCAGATCGGCTCGTTACATTTCACATTATCTGGTATCATCAAATCGAGGCGCCTCCTATTTTCGTCAAGGTTTGTTGCTATTGATGCACTGAAGCACTCTCCAAATGCGCGTTGCATTTTAACAAGTATAAAAGGCTTAATAGATTTCTAATAAGTTTTTTTTTTTTTTTGTGTATTTGTATTTGTGGTCTAAAGTGTAAGGTGAAATAATTAATGTGTTGTTGCTGCAATTAAATAAGATCTTATGAGAAGAGGGTAAGCTCTCTTTTATGTCTTGCCTCTTTTTTCTTTTTTTAAACATTAATCAACCCATTGAAAGGCATGTTTTGCCTCTTGTTGCGCAACTTGGTCATTTTCTTTTGGATACATATATATGTATATGTATTTTTTTTAAGTGTAAAGTGAAAGATATTGATCTATTGTTGCTGCTCACAACGGTGTGTGCATTATTTGAAATTTTCTCTTGACTCAATTTAATAATTACGCAGATACACAGAAACATCCAATATGAAAATAGTCTTGTTTACACATTGTACTTATTCAAAATGATTGACTGACGATCGTATGTAATTGCCTTGGACCCGTACTACTTGTAGTCCTCATACGAATTGAGTACTTCATCATTTGTGTCCAACACGTTAACGGCTTCAAGCATTCAAGCGGCGGTTGATTGCCCAATTGCCCATATTTTTCCGGTAGTCCAAATTGAAAATTAAGCTTAAACGTGCTGCCTAATTTCGAGCACTCCAAAAAGATGCGAAAATGCTTCCAGCTGTGCTGTGTGTGTGTGTGTGTGTGTTGGGTGTGCCACTGGCTGTGGCCCCACTTTGTCGAGTTTGTCGAACAGCGGGCGAAGGCGAATTATGATCGCTTTAGCGCCTAACGACTAACGGTACATGCTCCATTAGGAATGTGGCAAGAACAATCATCATCAGACCAAAACGTACGCAAAACTACTTACAAATCATCCCAGCCAAGGCCGGAAGGGCGGTGCGGGAGATTGCGAATATACCCGGAGTGCTGCTCGCAAATGAACTGCAAAATATAATCAAGAATCTTAATGACAAGAATTTTTGATTTCATCACGTTGAAATTGCGGCAGATGTAGTCTAAAGAAACAATGCCAAGTCATTATTGCTATACTTAGGGTTACCGGGTCAATGCCCAATGCGGCTAATAACTCTCTAAGTATCTCCCTCTCAAATCTCTGGGAGTTCTACAACTTTCCCTCTCCTTTTGGCAGAAAAAATGAGATATTAAGAAATTATTAATACAAGGTAATAACAAAGCTGTCAACTGTCAAGTTCTCGTTTTTGTTGTTGTTGTTATAGCCTGTTCCATGAGCGTAGCCCGGTCTGGCAAAGGGGGTACTCTCAAAAAGTGCTTGTTGAGACGGGTCAAAGCCCTAACTTTGTCAGACTTTCAAAAGCCAATTTATACATTATTAACACTAAAATCCTTTGGCTTAGGGTATATCCTCGTCGAGCATTCTAAATAGTTAATAATAATAAAATAGCAACCAAAAACTTTACAATAACTTCAAGAATGTGGTTGGGGCCAACAATATATATATATATACATATATATATATATATATGTATATGTTTCCACATCAGAGTTCAAAACGGCGACTTTGCATCGTTAGGAAACCGTATGGAACGATGCAATCGTGGGCTGGGATCATGTCCAGCTTGTGTCTGTCCTCAAAATGGTCATTTGCATTTTGGCCAGGTTGGCGCAGGGCCCAAGCCAACAAACAAGAATTTTGTGCTTGAGATTGGGCTTGATGGAAAAGGTCAATTCGTCAATGGGAAAAGAGTTGGCGAAAAGACTTTTTTCCTCTTTCTGCTTTTATGGTAACATAACGGTTCAATTCTCGTTCCTTGACCAGAAATTCTCATGAGTTCTTCTTCTTATACATCGTGTTGTTGTTGTTCGTTTTGTGTATTTCTTCCTCCACTTCTGGCTTGTTAAAGAGCCATCAGCAGACACAGCTACAATTTGTAGCTGTGGATTGTCCCTACGGTTCTTTGGGCACTGACATCACTACAATTAGCCATCTACAAGTGAAAACGATGCGAAGATGATTGTTTGCGACACAGGTGTTTCATCTACACACACACACACACACACACACACACACACACACACACACACACACACACACACACACACACACACACACACACACACACACACACACACACACACACACACACACACACACACACACACACACACACACACACACACACACACACACACACACACACACACACACACACACACACATACAGAAAGACAGTGCTTAACAGTCATTTTGTTTGTTAGTTAGTTCCGGCCAGTAGTTAAATGGCCTTATCGAATGGGCCACCTGTTAAATTGAGATACCTACAGTGGTCACTCTGACTTTGATTTGCAGTGAGTAACGCATTAATAACATATCCTTATTTATATATATTCGTGATCAGCATCATTGGCCAAGTCGATATGGACAGTCTCGAGCTGTTGGAGCCGTTTGGATCGGTTCACTTTATCGCATACCTCTAGTAGGAACTATCGGTGAAAAGAGGGTTTCTTGTGTGCAAAATATATATTTGTTTTGCAAGATATGTGAATCAAGCTAACTCAATAATCAATGATAAATTAAAATTTAATCAAAATTATAAAAATAAATTCTTTTTTTTGGCAACGATTCTATTTTGAAAATACTCAAAGTTTATTTGGTCTTTGGCACAGCAAAATGAGTTTTTTCTGTTCTTGTTTAAATTGGTTTTTAAAAGTTTCTGTCATGGCCTAATTAGTTCTGCTTTGGCTCTAAGACTTGGCCAAGCAGATTTATTTTTTATATTACTTTATTACTCCAAATATGAGCAGTTTTTCTAACTACTACAAGTTAAACTTTTACTTTCTCCTTAAGTACTTAAATGTAGCTTGAGCCACATCACAAATTACGTCTGCAGAATCATTTCGGTGTTCTTTTAACCCACATTTTGTAAATATTTTTATTTTTTATTTTTTGTAACTTTAAGCATTTAATTTTCCAAGAGCTGATTTCATTTTCAACAAAAAGCTTGCAATTTGCACTGATTGCTCTCGGTGGCCAACTGCCCCCATCATTTTGGGGCAATCGGCATAGATCTCTTTAGGCGACTAACGATCCACATGGTTGTTTACACACATCGTGTGTTTGATGGTTTTTTTTTTTGTTATGCTCTTTGTTGTGGGAATCGATGATTTTTATTGAGAATGTGGGCAAGCTGGAGATTAATAACGCTCCTACAGCGTTTTATGCAATTTTTATTTTTGGGTCATTAGAACAACTGAATTTTCTAAACGCTCTTTAATTTATATAATTATGCCCCGGTCCAAGCATTCCGACGTATCTTAAACATGCCACAACGGGAAGCAACAACAGCACACGGTTCCACTTCAGTTAGAGCCTCAGCTATCAATTGGGAATATACACAAAATGCAACCCTGGGCATTTGTTGTGTGTTTTTATTGTGATCTCAATCTTGAAATTGCTCTTTGCTTTCGCTGGATTTGTTTGGTCTTGTTTGCATTATATTTGATTCGTTGAAGCTTAAATTGATTTTATTACAGACTTAAATGGTATCGAAAAAGTGGTAAAAGTTCGGCAAACATATACTCGTATAATAATAATAACTGGTTAAAATGATATTTATAGCAGTAATAAGCAGATTATTATTAAAAATAATTGAGAAATAATATAGTATTCGGTGTTAATTAAGAGAGCAAACCACGTTTAAAATGAGACTGTGAGTGATTTTTTTTTTTTTAATGAATTAACTTTGAGTATCGAAAGATATTTGGGAACTTAAAAATGTATATTTTTGATCAGTTTAACAGGCATTCAAACAAAATATAAAGTTAAATAAGACTTAAGTTATGAAAATATGTGTTTTATGACAAAGTAAGTAAGAGGAAAATGTCGTGAAAATCGTGGTTTCACATATGAAGTACAACTTCCATTGAGTTATGCCTGCTGGAACGTTAGGAGGAGGCCCATCAATGGGGTTTATAATTGAGCTAGTTAACTAAATCATAATTTTGGGTGAGCATGAATTTCATAGCAATTTATTTAATGGGCATTGACATGCACTCATGTACTCATGTACTCATGTTCTTATGTATGTATGTGTGTGTGTGTGTGTGTGTTTATGTATGGAAAAGTGGTGCAGGGTAAACAGAAACATTAATTTAATAAACAAGCCGCCCTAATCAGCGATCCCTAGATTTTTGATGCTCCGTTTTGGGTTTTTGGAATTGTTTGTTTTTGTTTTCTCTGTTTTTTTTTTTTGAGTTCTGGTTGTGTGGTGCCAACCGGCATTTATCTTTGACCTTTTTATTTGTATTTTTGTTTTTTTGGAGTGTGTGTGTTTTGGTATTGTGGCTAAATGGGTCATTCGTCAAGGTAACTTTCATTTAGACTGGAAAACTCAGCGAACGTGGAGCACTTAATCATAATTTCATTCTCTCGCTTTGCTACGTTTTGTTCTTGTCATTGTTTGCCGTTTTCTACGGGCGGTTAAAACGATGAATTCACTAACAAGCGTGCACTGAGAGAAACGGAACGGGTCTAACTAATTGGATCGCAGCCTCAACCTCTCTTCATTTTGGTGGTATCAACTGTCAACTGGGTGTCCAAGCGTGCTCCATCTTATCAAAGGATGTGAGGCTGCCAACTTGCAACGGTAAATTGCGCTGGCACCTTCTCGGCCAGCGGCCCATTAGCCAGCCAAATGCCCAGGAGGGTCAATGCTAATTTCAACCTTTTGACAACTCAACCAGCTTAGCCCCCCAACTTAACTCAACTCGAGACAACACAAAAACAAAAACCAAAAACCAAAAACCAAAAACAGAAACCAAAAACCAGCTCAGATCAGCCCAGCTCAGCTCAGCTCAGCCATCGCTCAGCTTAGCAAACTGTGATGAGTGAGAAAATTGCGCTTGGAGGTCGTTTTCGAGTCGAGCTGACTTTTGCCTGAGGCCATTCATTCTTGGCCCGCGAATCACTTTCCTGGCTTTAAGATTGTAATTTGAATTGAACTTTCATGCTGGTCAAAGCAAAGCAAAGCAAAGCAAAGCAAAGCAAAGCAAAGCGAGGCGACGCGACGCGACGCCTCCCAACGCCGCATCCCCCATTCATCGAGAGAGCCCATCAGCGGCAGCTCTAATGAGCCTGCCTTGCCACATCCGTCAGCCACAGTAATGGTGCTGTTGCTGTTGCTGCCACGGCTGCTGCTGCTGCTGCTGCCACGGCTGCTGGTGGTGGTCGTTGTGGTGGTTGTGTCTCTGTTTTGGTTGTGAATGCTTTGCTGGCTGGCCGCATATTATTAAAACTGCAATTCCGCCAACTCTTGCATTTCTCCAATTCATTTCAATCACTTATTTTTAATGATTTGGCAAAAGCCAAAAATAACTAAACTAGAGAAAAAAAATACAAAATTCAATTTATTTGCAAAATGTTTTCACTTAATTAGTGCATTGGAAAGTCATTACGGTTACTTCAAAATAAACCGATCGAACATGTTCCACAAATTATATTTCAGCAGCTTTCGTTTGAAAATTTCAAGACAAAATGCACATAATTTAATAATGAAAATAAATATGAAATTATTTAATAATTAAGTGATATTCAATAATTAAGGTATTATATTTCTTAAATAATCAAATGCTTTAATGCGATAATTTATTAATTTAATTCAAGTTAATTGTCAAAAGTCTCAAGAGTTCTTCAAGCTAAAAATTAGCTCGAAAAATTCATAAAAATCGTAAACATTTAATTTAATTTAATGAGTGTGTTTTCTTGCGATCTCCGTCGCTTTTCCCCACTTATCCTCTGTTGACTGTAAGAATCGCATCTATATACATATATATATATATATATATATATATATATATATATATTATATTGCTTTTAGAAGAAGGTGCAAGGTGCAAGGTGCACGGTGCAAGGTGCATGTGTGTTAGGAAATTGCTGCTCATCGATAAAGAGATGAGATGGCTGAAGGCATCTTTGGGTGCGTGGGCTGATCCCTGCTCCCTCTTTTGAGCTGTTGCTTGATGTGGCAGTGATTCAGCATTTGAGGCGTTGGCTTGTTGATTGTTGTTGGCGGCTTTCGTCGCGCCGCCAACGCCTGTTCCAGCCAATGGCCAACCAACATGTTAATCATTTGGCGCGTCAAGCGCTGTCAAATAGCTCAGCTGCCTGTTCGCCCAGACACTCGCTGAGAGAGATATAGAACCAGGCACCAGCCACCAGGCACCAGTCACCAGGCACAAGACCAAGACCAAACCCAAATCCAGCTACAGCTACAGCTACAGCTTCAGCTGGAGCTGAGTGCGCCGCGGGCGCTTGTTACAAATTTTGATGGACGTCTTGGGCTCGGAATTGATTGGCTTTAATGGTAATGGCAAATGCCGGAGCCCCTAGCCAGAGGAAGATGGCTGCCCTAATGGAAATGGAAATGGAAATACCTATGGATGGGGTGCAAGTGTTGCCCACATCTGACAGCATCCAAAACTATCAAGTACATTTTGGATGGGCAGACAATTTGCCTCACAGTAGTCCAGCAAACATCACTGTTGATGATGATGATGATGGGCAATGGAGATGGAGATGGAGATGGAGACGGAGATGGAGCTGGGAATGATGTTGATGCTGATGTCCATGTTGACTGACTGAGCAGCCAGGGATGATTCCTTTTGGGCCAAGTTCAAGGCCAAGTTCAAAAGTGTTGGCACTTTGACAAGCTCAACTCAAATGGCACTGCCTCAAAAAAATAAACAACAAGAAAAATATAATGAAACTAAGAAGGTCAGAAACGACAGTAACAACAAGTGTTGCCACTCACAATCCAATCTTAGAATGTGTGCAGTTAACGACTGCCAGATACTCTGTACATTCAGCTGATTTTCATAAGATGCTGAATTAATCTATTTGGATACAGATTAAAATAGCTTTTTTCTACATATAAAATAAAAAAAAAACTGAAATTTCTCTTTATTGAGGAACATTTTTCTAAGATCTTCTGTACCGATATGACGCTATATATGTATATATCTAAGGAATGTACTAAATTTTAAATCTGATTTATTTAAATCAATAATTTTTAATTTTTCGTACTGGACTTTTAAGAATTTGAACTTGATATAGTATACATTATGGGAAGGACTAGTTAGACTGAATAATAATTTTTCCCATTCCGGAACGGAAAACCCTATATGCCTTAGCTTTGATCGCGAACAGAATATAATGATTTCCAAGCAGCAGCAGCAGATTATGATGATGATTATATATATATATATATATATGTATATATATATGCATGTGTATATATTTATGATGACTGCGCTCAACTGACTTTGATGAAGGATGCCCAAATGCCACAAAATGCAATTTCTTTTGTTTGCCATTGTTGTTGTTGGCATAACGAGCATTTTTATGGGTCGACATGGTCAGGTTTTCTCTCTCTCCTACATGCTAGTCAGAGATGTAGCTGCCGCCGTCGTCTTGTGATGTCGTCAATGTCCATTTCCTGGGCCTCTCACAGAGACCGCAATCTGTTGCGTTTAGCTATGTCTTGGGCCAGGTTTCTACGACTTGTCTATGTGTATGTGCCTATGTGTATGTGTGTGTGTGTGTGTGTCTGTGTGTGTCCGTTTTGTGTGTGTGTGCGTGAATGTTTCTGCATAATTTGCAAAATTATGGGAATCGAAATTCAAGTACGCCAGAGACGCGGTCCGTCTGCAAATGCCAGTTAACCAGTGAAGCCGCAACGTCACATCGTCGCTGCCATTTCCCTACCCAACCCCCAATCCCACAAACCCCACAAACCCCACACCCCCGCTCTAACCCCGTACCCCCTTTTGTCACCTAACCTGCAGGCGCAATGGCTATGTCTAGTGACTCCTACTCTAGGGTAAACACGATTGCCCAGCCAACTTGATCTGCGGTTTTCGACTTTCACAAACAGCCAACTGGCAACTGGCAACTAGCAACTGGTTAAAGAATTTACTTGCAACGCAGTTAGTTGCTGGCAATGACAATGAGCCACTCAGAATGCTCATGATGATGATGTTGCAGTTGCAGCCGATGTTGTTGCTGTTGTTGTTGCCATTTTATGCTTCATTAGGCCAAAAATTATATAGTGGCATCAAAAGCCTCGCTGCCAGCTAAGTGACAGACAAGCAACAGCCACTCTGCAGCTAAACTGGCAACTAAATGAGCCAAGCAACAGCAACAGCAACAGAATGTTCCCCCAACGTAGGGTGGTCAGGGGCATCAATTGAAAAAGGGTGAGTGGAAAATCGGGAGGGGGGATCGGGGTACAAATTCAGCGAATAAACGGGTCGCTGCTGCACTAAACTGGGCGCTGGTGGTATAATGCCCAGATTTTACTTTGCCAATTTCGCCAATTCCATTACCAACAACATCAGCAGTAACAGCAACAGCAACATCAACAGCAACAGCAACAGCAACAACAAACATCTCCATCATCATCTTCATCATCAGCAGTCCAAACACCCATTTTGCAATTTCTTCGTATAGTTTTAAGTTTTAAAATTGATGAGCTTGCTGATGGAATCTGCCCAGGCGCTGTCCAGGTGTTAACGCCGCATATAACAACAATTTAATATAAAAAAAAAAATACGGAAAAAAGCAAGGAAACTTGATGGGTTTTTTTTTTTTTTTTTTTTTTGTATACTAAAGGAGAGAAGAAAGTGATAAATACCTCCATTAAGATGAGGAATTCGTTAACGATTAGAAAAACCAACGATTCGGTTCCATGAAGATTCGGTTTAAGCATAACTGAAATATGATTTTGGGAGGACATAAATCAAAGAGACAGAACACTTAATATCTATAAAAACAGCTGGAGTAATCCTACACGGAAATGCTGTTTTTGGTTCTAAATGCATATTTTGATGGTTTTCTCATTCGCTGCGAATCGAACGATTATTTTCAAATGTTTGGTAATCTATCATTCACATGTTTACGTTACCATTTAGAGAATGTGTGTTGAATGCCTTTTGCTACCACATGTGCATTTCTCCCATAAATCAATGTGTCAGCTCTCAACGAATGTGTAGGAATGGAAGCGTTTGTTAAATTGTCACTCACATGTTAACGTTGCCAATGTGAGAATGTATTGAATGACGTTAATTCCACACAGGAATGTACATATTCTACTATAAATGAATGTGTGCAAATGTTTGATTTTTTTTTTTTTTTATTTTAGGATTTGTCATTCACATGTTAGCGATTAACATAGATTAAGCTTGGCATTGATGTTGGCCAGTGAAATTCGGCTATTAACTTTAAGTAAATTTTCTAAGCTTGATATTAGTTCATTATCTGTAAAAAAAGCATTTCTAGGGTATGAAGGGGTCGTGTTAGGTTTTGGGTTGTTAGTTACTTACACGCCCTGCCCTCGGCTATTGTTGCCCGCAGAGTATCTAGGAATGTTTTGGCATCGTCTTGGACCACCGCATGCACCCGCATCACGACCATCCACAGTCCATCCACATAGCTGCTGGCTGGGAGTGGACTTCAGCCGGGACTGTGTTAATCTATGTAGATCTTTGAGAACATTCACGCATATTCTGCTGGCGTGTCTGGTCGATAGAGCTGCTCAAGATTCGATCGTTTGCAAATGAAGCCAGAAAAAAAGAAGAAGTCTTGTAACTATGAATGCAGACACTAAAAGCCTCGGGAGTGCAGGCTGAGCGAGCGACTGACTGACTGACTGACTGAGTGACTGACTGAGTGACTGACTGATTGATGCACTGATTCAAGTGTGAGCAGAATCGCAGTCGGAATCGCAATGCTCACCGCCTGTCAGCGAACATCAGCGAAGCGACAAATGAGCAAAAGAGACTAGAAATGTGGACGAGCAAATATGCAGCAGATCAACTTGGATGGAAATGGGCTAAGAGATGGGCTGCCATGCCATGGAATTGAATGGTATAGGCTAGGATGCGATGGGATGAGATGTGGATGTGGATGTGGATGGGAACCACAGCACGTCTGACACTAAGCATATCTCCTGCTGTTGCTGCCCACCTTCTCCATCTCCATCTTTCGTTTTGGAATCTATGGCGAAAATGGAACCGCAGTTCGTTTTATGTATGTGCCACTCAAGTGGCACCAGCTCCGTCCACGCTCGAGTGTCCAACATGATTTCCAAAGCACCAGCCAAGTGCACATAGCTTCAAGCACCTCATGTACTCATCGCACATATTTCAAGCTTATTTCATATCCGCATTTAGGAGACTTGCAACCAATGCAAATCATTGAACAGTTCATCAAAGTTGCAACCACTCCACATTTAGTTCCAAGAGGGCAGCAGCTCTTGGATAATGAATAAAAATATTATTAATATATATTTCATTAATTTTTCATTTGTTTTTTTTTTTTGTGAAAAAATCAGTTTAAAATATTTAATTTAAACCAAATTGAGTTATTATTATTTCGAATCATTTATTATTTTTTTGTTATTAATTATAAGCTTAAATTGGATTAATGATTTATGAAAGAAATTGTTTATTATATAAAAATCTTGAGTGTTGCCTTAAAAGGGTATGGGAATAAAAGTAAGTGGTTCACCCATTTACAGTTATTTATTTTAGCTATCAGCGGTGCTCGCTCATAATGATAAGATTGTTTTAAGTGCTTAAGTGTTTGCCATGTGGTTGTTGTTGCTACAATCATGTGTACACACATATGCGTATATATATATATACAGATATATTCTGTAGATATATATAGTCATTCATATGTAGGTCGTGGGTTTGCGTGTTCTACGAAGTTCTGGTGCATAATATAATGTCTGTATAAGTCTCATCATGAATGATGCACGAGTGAAGCAGTTAACGGTTCACCGAGCACTCACACAAAGTGCTCCAGCTGGCTCCGAGTTGCAAAGTAGTAGAACCTGTGACTTGGTTTGTTGCATAAGGAAACATTTATCTCCAACTAACTAACTAACTATTTAGAATGATTTCATCAGAGATGGGCAACAAATTGGCGCATCAACAACAAAATCACAATTCGTTAATCTCTCTATCTCACTCTGTCTCTCTCTCTCTCTCTCTCTGCTACTACTAGTGCGATCTTTGTCTATGGCCTGGGCTTATGTCATTTGATTGTCGTTGTGCTCCATTTCTGTCACGCTTGAAGACTGCAATTGAGCCAATTGACTCCTCCAACTGTAGTTGCGGTTGAAGATGCTAAAGTCTTGCTTGAGTCTTGGTGCCTCCAGTGGGGGCGTGTGAAGAGTGCGGCCCATTAGAAGTGAGCTTGGAAAACAAAGCACAGCGAGCTACAGAGAGATATACAGAATAAGTACAATATCAAAACGAGAGCAACGACAAACGGCGACAACAATGGCGCGGGAGGCGCTCCAGGAAAATGACTAATTATGCAGCAGGCAGCAGGCAGCAGGCAGAGGTGGAGGCAGGCGCTGTGCGGTGTGGGGCAAGCAGCTGATGGCGGAAGGCGGTGATGGCAAGCAACCACATTAGCGGCAACGGGGCGCGCTTTGCATTGGTAGCGGTGAATGGTAATTGCGAACCGTTATAATGCGAGAGCGCGCGCATAATAAGAGCAAATGGAGACGGTCATGAAGTTGGCCAAGTAAAGCTGGAGCGGAGTTTGCTTAGTGGAGTAACAGCGGTTGTGGTGGGGTGGGGTGGGGTGTGGTGTAGTGGGGCTTAAGCTGGTTGGAAGGCAGGCAGGCAGGTTGACTGTTGGCAGCCCTCGCGCGCACATTTGCTCCAGTTCCGCGAGGCAAATGTGACACTCGTTCACGCGTATTGATGCTAAGGCATCAGCAACAACAACAACAACAACAACAACAACATCAACAACAATAACAATCAACTAACACTCACTAAAAACACACACACTGATCACCGTTGGCCGTGTGTGTGTTTTGCATATTTGCCTACACTCATAAAAAGAATTCGCACTCAAATTAAAATTAATGTGAATCAGCAAGTTTTTCTCCTTTCGTTTCACAATCCAAATCGTTTTAAAATAAAAAAATAAAAAAATTCAAATAATATTTAAAATTTTTCTTCTTTCTCGAAATGATTTCTTAAATATACGAAACAATTGTTTATTAACAAAAAATCAATCCATTAAATTTTGTGTTTTCTTTACAATGTTTTGTGAAACAAATTTCATAAATGAATTTTAATTTTGAACTGATAATCCTGGTTTTTCGAAAGATAAGTTAAGATAAGATAAGTTGAGCTAAGATTGATTTGTTTTTCTCTCAGTGTAGCTTCGAATCGGGCATTGATGTAATGACGGCAGCAACGTTGCTGACCTAGTTGCGTGTTAGCCGCAAACCTTTGCGCCGCGTTTGTTGTGTGAGGCACATCCAGGCTGTGGACAACGCCGGGGCAGCGCGCATCTTTTGTTGCACATAACTGTGTCAGTGGTGGTGATGCCAAAGTGGTGTCGATTTCGCAGACAATGCCAAATGTTGCATTGGCATAGTTGCACAGCAAATGCTGCGGCCGCTGCTGCAGTTGCTGCAGTTGCTGCATTTGCTGCAGTTGCTGCATTTGCTGCAGTTGCTGCATTTGCTGCATTTGCTGCAAAAGGTGTCGCAGACATTTACCATATTTGGTTACCATAGAACCGAGCAAGCTGGCAAGCTGGCAATCAGGCAACCGTCCAGCCAGCCTGCTGTTGCAAGTCGACCACAGCCTGGCGGTGCCCCAAGCGGTGCATTTGACTGCATTCGAATATGTACAAATTGCAGGAACTAACCCATTTTGATGACTTGACAATGCTTAATGATTCTGAGTCCGCTGCCACTTCCCTTATTGCACCTTAAGCATGCCTCTTCCCCACCCTTTTAGCCCAGCAACTGCATGATTGATGAAGCCGACCGACCGTCTGCATTTTGTACTGATCCCAAGGAACTCAACTCTCCTTTTGGCTATTACCAATTCGGGCAATGCAAATGTAACCTGTATTTAATTGCATTACATTTTCCTAATTCTCCTTCCAAGTTCTTGTCAACTTACAGTCTAAACTTGGTTTATTACTGGGCTTGAATTGAATCTACTTCAATTCGTTAAGAAGTAAGTCGATTGAAACTGATTTTATTGGTACTTTGATACCATTTTATGAAATGTCATAAATATCAAAATAAATGTTTGAGATTGGAGAGGTCACTCATCAGAGCAGTTGCTAGTTGTAGCTTTGGTTGACATGTTGTAGTTTAATGAGTGGCACATTTATTTAACATATCTAATAACAGTTGTCATGTTTGGCAGCTCATAACAAGTACTGGCTTAAACAATAGTGCCTGATTGTCTTTAGATTTGATCGGCTGAGCACTGGAATTGGTTCCAGAACCTTGCTTTGGCTAATACGAACAGAAGTACGGCAACAACAGCAGCAACAGCAGCAACAGGCACAGCTTTGTCGCTCCGATTTAGTTTGTTAACTCTAACAGTTAATGAACACATACAAATCTGAGCTAACAAAAAAAAAAAAAAAAAACAGAGTAACAGAGAAATGTATGTGGGTGGATATGTGGAATGTTCATCTTCATGCTTCGCAGCTAGATAAGTGTATTCGATGTCAATGTCTTTGCGATGGTTGTTATTGTTTTTGTTGTTGTTATTGTAATTGTTATTGTTATTGTTATTGTTATAGTGCTTAATCACAGATCGCTTGGTTTCGAGTCAAGGCCTACGAAAATTGCCACAGAATGTTTGCCATAGCTGATGGCAGTCTTTAGATATTTACAGCACTTCCAGTAAGTAGTACTCTATATTTACTTATATGGGAGTTAGCTCTGCCACTGGGCTTTATGACATCATAACGTCTATTCCAGATCTTTGTACACTACTACTACTACTACAGCTAATAGTACTACTTATTCTTTTTCTTTGCATGACCTGAACCCACTGACAATCGGTAAACAGAGTTTAAATAAGTTGTCAAAGACCTGGCAACAATCAGAGACTTTTAATTTGTACTTAAAGTTTGCACATTTCGCATAACTTTCTGAGTTTTCGAGATATGTACGAGAAACGATAACCGATAGCAATTTTAAATATATAATGCAAATTTTTAATTATTTTATTTTATTATTTTATTAATAATGATTTTTTTAGTCATAAAAAATTGGGCAACAGCAAGCATTTTTGCAAACATACACACGTAAACACATATATATATACATAATCACGCATACAAACACACACTTAGTGAGTGTATTCACATTTTATTTATAATTTAAATTTGAATTTCGAAAGAGGTGACTTAGTTTTGGGTTAAGACCTGCGTTCAGGGTATGTTGTAGTCGAGCTCTCTCGACTACAATATTCTAACTCAATCTTTGTTTTCCTCTTCTTGGTCGTTTTCTTCTTCTTTTTATGATTCCTAACTGAACAAAACGCATTTAACTGTCAATTGTCACAGCACGTTCCATGCATTTGCTCGCTTGGCTGCTGGTTCCGCTTCTACAGTTCATAAATCAAATGCCCGAAAGCCCCAACAAATGGCGACTTTTATCTCCGACTGGCTGCGTATTACAGTAGCACCAGTTGCAGTGCAACAATATCAGTTGCAGTTGCAGTTGCAGTTGCAGTTACAATTGCTGTTACAATTTCGTCGTCGTCATCTAAACCATTGCATTTGACTGGCGCTTAGAATGGTTCCAATAGACAGCTTCCAAGTAAATTGAGAAAATAATAAGACAAAATTGTTTATTGAGTTCGTGTCCGCGCCAACGGTGTCTTTCACTGACCGACCGCTTGTCAGCCGCCAATTACCAGAAATCACTTTCTTCCCTCAAGAGGCAGATGATCTGGCTCCGACTGCGGCTGTGGGCTCTGGCTCACATCCCGGCTCAAAGTTGGTCACAGGCTCAGGTTGTGCCCATTTTGTGCGGTGTTGTGCGGAAAATGTTTGCAAATGTGTGAACAACGAGTAGAAATGGTGTCGATCTCAGTAAACGACTAACAGATACCCTCTAGTTGAGTTGCAACTCTTCCACTCGACTCACTCCCTACCCTAAATTGATTCGATAGCTGTGAAATTTTAACAAGATACCTTTTGGTGAAGATAGATAAATTTGGTGAATTGGTTGTATACAGATTTTGGAAGCATTCCAAAATATCGGTTTATATAGGGTATACAAATCAGAAACTAGGAAACGTGAGCCCCCCACAGCCATCAATCGAGCTGTGGAATAAATCGATACGAAAATCGAACAAATTTTTTCACAGCCTTTTCGCCAGGTCCAAGTCAAAGATGCCTGAGTCCGCCGCCGGCGACAAATGCATTTAGAATCATTTTGGTGTTTTCTTTTTTGCTTTTTTACTGTTTTTTTTTTAGTTTTTTTTTTTTTATCTATCGCTATTGCTTTTTATTTTCGTTATTACCGAAGAAAGTTTTTCGCCAGGCCCCACAATGCTGCACATTTTCAGTTGGTTTTAGGGCTCTTGTTTTGTTTTGTATTTTTTTGTTTTTTTAGTTTTTTTGTTTTTTATTTTATATTTTTTTTGTTTATCGTTTTGCTTCGTTTGGCTTTTGGTGTCTTCATCCACGTCTGGGTCTCTATTATTTTGTTGCCGTGCGTTTGGGACTTGGTCTTTTGTTCTAGCTGCTGTATGTGGAAAATGCTATCTAACGGCATCAGTTACACTACATAACTGTTCTCACTTTCTTGACTGCGCAGCCGCCGCCGCCGCCGCAGTCGCCACGTTAAATTTATTGTTGTTTTGTCTCTCTTGCCGCATATCCGGTGCCACAGATGGTGTCCGCAGCCATTACGATTACTTAGAGCGCATTACATGGCACCCGAGCCAAAGAACTGAAACAGCAAAACCCGAACCAAAAACCAGCCATCACCAGAATCAGAATTAAAAATAATACTTAAATTACAATTACAATTTGAATCATAAACAACACCGAATCTTTTGGCATTCTAAATTCAAAGATAACCCCATGGATCGGGAGAATGGGCGATGGGTTAACCAAGTGGCCCTAAATAGTGGTTCTATTAGCTGCTCCATCATTTCCATCATTTGCATAATGTCTCAATTTGTATGGCCTCGTTCCAGATTGAGGGCATTTACGGGTATTCATCTATAAAAGTGGGCAGCTTGATAATGCAACTAGTTTTCTATATATATATTTGCATAAAACATATCCGATATAAATCATTGTTATTTAAATGCGTACGTGTAAAAATAAATCAAGTAACTTAGGGAATTCTTTAATAGATTTTCTTTTTTCCAAAACGGTGAACAGCTGCTTAGCAATTATTTTTGATATATAAATTTAAATTTACATATTCCTTCTTTACATATCCCTGACTTGGACACATCGGCTTTAAACAATGGCATCACAACTATTTCTTCTAAACTGCACAACAACCTGTTGTTTTGCGGAGCCGCAAGCCACAAATGCCGAAACCGAAACCGAATCCGAATCCGATCCGTATCCGATGTCATTTGTTTTCGGCTTACCACTTTCACCCGTCGAACCAGATTACGGGCCAAAAGAGCTGTTTCGTGAGGTTTTTATTAGGCAGCTGCATCCATCGAATAAATCGAATGCAAGGGGTATTCATAAGTCGATTGACTCCATTGAAATGCTTAATCAACGATGCATACTTTTCAGTTCATATACATAAAAGGAATGCTAAGAATTTCCAATTAATATCTTTAGTTTTTGTTGTGGAAGAAGAAGATTTATAGAAGATTGTCGACTGATTTTAGATGGTAGAAAGGTGGTAATAAATTATATCTATCGAAATACTATCGATCTTTGAAATGCCGCCATATTTTCTTGGAATAACTGCATTAAACAACAGTTATAGACTTTTCTAGTAGAAATTATATTATTTCCTATCTAGATGATAAAAAGTAGGAGTAAGTAAAAATAAAAAACATATATTTTTCCGAATTTGTTCTCTTTTTTTTATGTAGCAATTTTATTTAAACATTAATCAACCTATTTAAATGAACATTGATTTGTGTTCTGGTTCACATCTATTAAAAATGTTTGCAGAAACTCTTCCGATCTGCAACCACAAACTGCAGGGGCAATTATATATGTTCAGACTTATGGGCTCCCACACAACTCAAGAATAGACAATAAAAAACAATAAAAAACAAGCCAAAACAAAACAAGCCAAGACAAGACAAGACAAGCCAAGACACACACACATTTAATTTAAGTTGTGTAAATTGTAAATTGTTTCATGAGTGAAATCGACGACTGCTCGTTCGGTGGTGACAACTGCCTCTGGACACACATTTGTCAAAAATTGTAATGAAAGTAAAACCCATTAGATTCAATGAGTGGCGTTGACCATGACAAGAAAGCAGACGTGCGACACGTGCAGACCCAAAACATCACAGCTTTACGAGTCTACAAGACAATGGCCCAAACAATGTGGCCAGAAAAATGCGTCTGGTTATGTTGGCTACTTGTGGACGGTGCAGCGGTTAAAAACATTAAAATAAAATCAACTTAACACGAAAATTGTAAAAACGAAACGAAAGAAAGGCAATGTCTAAAAATAAAAGTCGCTCTTCGTCTAAATAATAGAAACACAGAGCGACAATCTTCCGCCAAGTTTTTCGTTTTATTTTTCGGTTCGGTTCGGTTCAGTTCAGTTCAGTTCATTTGAGTTTGGTTCATGTTTGCCAAGATAGACGGAAACGCGGTTGCGCCGACATTTGTGCCCTTTCTTTGAAGTGAAATTTTTGCCTCAATGCCACAACGTCTACAATGCGCCACATGAAAAGCCAGTCAACGTGTTCAAGAGACATGGAAACCAATCTTTTCGAACCACGCACCTCGACGCTTGAATACTCTTTCACTATACGAATTCAATTAATATAAAATGAAAACTGAGAAGTAATATAATAAATTATCAATAGTTAATAATTAATAAATAAATACAAAAATAAAGAAGAAATTGAATAAAGTGCAGGATTTGTAGTAATGAATGATGAATAAATGTAATAAGAACATTTAAAATGGTCAAGAAGAACATAAATAGAAGACAGAAGAACAAAGAAGGAATGAAAGAATTTTCTCTCTTTAATAAGAATAATATCACTTTATGAATATGTGGAAAAACAGAATGAATTTAATTGAAAGATGCAAAGCTGAATTGATTTGCCGCAGAGCGTTGCAAGCTCTGTCGTCTAGCTAATCAGACGTCAAACGACGACTTTCGGAATTTAATAGAGATGACATTCACTGGAGACGGGTTAGGGGACAAGCGGACAGACAACGGCGACAACGGCGACAACGTCGACGACGAAGGTCGGACACGGGTAATGAAAAGTGCGTAGATCATTACTTGTTTTCCGCTTTTATCATATTCTGTGCGTCTGTGCCCCGCTTCGCTGGAGGGGCAGCTGTGTTGGTGTGCTTTGGAAGAGGGGGTTCGGTGGGGGCGGCAAGTTTGGCCATTGTATTGTTGTTGACTGCATCTTAAAACACAATTTATTTTGCGTTTAATTGCTATAATTGTGAAATTAATTTCGTTTTCAATTTCGTTGACCAGTGAAATCTTCTTTAGTTTTCTTCTCTCTCTATCTCTCTCTCTCTCTACCTCTCTCTGTCTGTCTCTGAATATTCGGCTGGGTCTGTCGGCTCTTTGTGAAGTTGAATGATTGAGATCACCCAGGCAGACCAGCGTCTAACTGGTCAGCAGTTTAATAAGCCATGTACTTACAGATCTTCAAATGTAACCATGTCCATGCCGCGAGAGAAACTAAACATGAAATGCATTTTACCAGTGGAAAACTCATTATTCTATGAAAGAAATTTTTTTCATTTGTTTTTCTTTTAAATGATGTCATAAGGGTTCACAAATTTAATCAATCAAAGCAATATTAGAAAACCAATTTATTTAATCTGTTTTTGCTATGTTCAAGAAAAACAAGCGGGAGCATTTTTTAATAGTATTTCTATAGGTTAGGGGAGAACATGGTATCCACCTAGAGGGATCCATGATAAGTCGGAAGAGTGACTGAATTCAATGCTGGTTACTCAATGAATAATTAAAATATTCACTATTGAATTTTAAGTGATTACTTTTTTTCTGTGTTTTGGTAATTTTACTAATACTTTTCCATTGCGTTGATCAATTCTTCAAATCAAATTAGAAGCAGCTCTTTGTTTTATAGCTTTAATGCAACTATCGTTAACCATTAAATATCAATTTGTATATATTTTTTAATAATTCGATCAACATATCAATAACACAAATTTCCAATTAGCAATTTAGTATCTACTTTCAATATTTACCTACATTGACTGAAATGAGTTCAACTATCGACGAGCACTTTACGAAAAAGCACTGAACTCAATCGAGAACTATTTGAATTGGCAAATAGAAAACGAAAAGATAGTTGCAAAAACAGCCAACGAACCGCTCAATCAATATTAGCTGACTGAACGTGGCCAAGAAGAGACAGTTGAGACTGCGAGAGCAGCCAGCCAAAGCAACAAAGTCGATTGCCAACTGCCAACTCCCAGCCACAAAAAGAACGAAGGCCCAAACAAATCTATGGAGTGATGCATAAAAATGCTACTAACCGAAAATTATGCGAATAAATGGCGTGTGACGGTTGTTCGGAGTGAATGAGTAAAGGGGAGCTGCTCTTGGATAGATAGGAGTAGGGGAAGGGAAAGGGGAAGTGAACTGAGCTGAGCTGGAAGCCAGTGGCAGAGACATAATGTGAGGCAGATTTGAGTTTCAAATTAAAAAGCTAATGAAAAGGTTATAAGTGCCGTTATGGCACACAGGCACAAACATGAACAGACACACACACACACACACACACACACACACACACACACACACACACACACACACACACACACACACACATACACATGTATGCTGGCAGAAAGCATAAAAGCCAGAAATTATGCCAATACAGAAGGAACATAAATAGGAATAGGAATAGCAATGACAGAGGCAGAGACGGAGGCAGAGGCAGAAGCAGAGACGGAGGCAGAGGCAGAGTTGAGGCCGAGTTGGATCTCTTCTAATTTCTGGCTTAAAAGCCCCAAACCAAAACCAAAACCGAAACCAAACCAAACGAAACGAAATGAATCTGAATTCGACTCTGCAGTGGAATGCTAAACATGCAACAGCCGCAGCAGCAGCAACCACAGCAGCAGCAGCAACAGACAGGCCCAGAGCTTGTTTCAGCTAGTAGACGTCTTTGGATTTGGCCAAGTTCGCTTCACACGCTGACTGGCGATGCATCAAGCGGGCGAATTGATGCCGCCGATGATGAGGTGCCACTGCCACTGCCACTGCCACTGCCACTGCCAAAGTCAAAGCCAAAGCCGCTGCCAAGCAGCAGCAGCAGCAGAATCAGCCAGGTATAATGAGTGTTGCCAGCTGCGACTGCGACGCCAGCTGTGGATCTGAAAACGCTGAGATTATGCTAATAAGTTGGCGCTGGAGTTGCCAGCAAACGGTATTGGTAACCAAAGTCATGGAACGCAAACGCAAACGCCACAGCTTCAACATCAGCAACAGCAACTGCCTCAGCGCTGCAAGCGGCGACATATATAACACAGAGCGAATAGAACACAGAATAGAACAACAACAACAACAACAACAACCAGAACAACAACCAGAACAGCAACAACAACAACCAGAACAACAACAACAACACTAGCTGGCAGCAGCAGCAGCGGCAGCAGCCGAGTCAGCGACAGCTTGCACAACGGCAATGTTAGGGGCAACAGAGACAACAGTAAAAGCTGAAGCTGCATTCTAGGTCAGTGACTACCACTAGGAGCAATGTTGCTGCTGCTGCTGCTGCTGCTGCTGCTGTTGCTGCTGCTGTTCAGTTGGTTATGGTGTTGGCCAACGTCTCTCATTCATTTATCAGCGGTCTTTGTTAGCAGGAGCAGGCCATGGAAATCGGTCAATTGTTGCCTGGTCAACTGTCAGTAAACTGCTTTTGGTTTTTCTGCCATCTTATCTCTGTACAATATATATATATGTATCTTTTTGTATGTTGGCCTAAATGGCTATTTGGGAATTGCAATTGATATGGTTTTACTAGCGGAACGTGGGAGTAAGTAGTTATGGTGCAAGTGGGCAAGTCTGGTCTGGATTTGTTGGTGCACCCCGAATTGGGATCAAGTGAGCAACGACGCCTACGCCAAATGACCTTCAGCTAAATAGACACTAAGTGCTGATCAGTTGGCCAGATTAGCTGAAACAGCTGATTATCTATAGACAAGAAATACAAAGTTGGCCGATTAGTTTTGTATTTCTATTGATGTTTGAAAGCTTTGCAGTTTGAGATAAATCATAAGAAACATTCAGTTGCACAACCCTGTTTGCGGCATAAGTTAATAAAAAATCGAGATATTCCCGACTTAAGTTTATATTTGGATAATTCAAATTTCAACTGTTGTATCTTTTTTAATAATTATCTTTCAACATTATGACGCCCCTTCTTATAGATTGATTCTGCATGAAACGTTGAAAATAAGTCAACTTGCAAGGAAATCAAGAAATTCTTGTTTTTTTAAATTTAAATTCAAACTTGGATATTTGAAGTCTGCTTTTGCAAGGGAACTAGGTACTGTTCGTAATGCTATCCTATAAAATAGGTCATTCTGGGAAGTTATTTGCAATGAATGATGTTTGTATTTGCCAGATGTTTGTGGCAGATATTTGTAAAGAAAGGTTCTATTCATTAAGTAAAATTAGATTAGCAAAAAAAAAAAAAAAAATTCTCCTCAAAAAAAAAAAAGAAATAAAAATAAAATAAAATTGACAAGAAACTGTCAACGTCTGTTCAGTTCATTCATGGAAATTGTATCTGTAGCTTGAAATTTAGCTGTATCTGTATCTGTATCTGTTGAGCTTAACAGTTCTTTTTGCGCCGTTGTCGTGATCGTTATTGTTGTTGTTGTTGTTTGTTGTTCGTTGTTTTTGTTGTCATCGCGCTTTTGTTGTTGAGCGAATGCTAATGTTGATGCTAATGATAATGATAATGGCCGCTCTCAAGCGATAATGATGGCCAACAGACAACATTCAACACTCAACTGTCCACTAACTGGATAGACTAAAAGTCTAACAGACCACCAGACGGACAGATCACCTCACAGATGGATCAGAAATTGAGCAAATTGCAAAATAAAATAAAACGAGTGACAATTCCTTGATTAGCCTAATGCGAATTATTGCCGCATAAATACTGGGTGATCATCGCAGGCCTCCCAGGAGAATCGAAATGGAAACAAGCTACGAGATACTCGGCAGATGATCAATCAATCAGTTGCCACAACGAAAGAGGAATAGAAAAAAAATACTTTTAGCTTTCATCATTTTGGTTGGACCACTTTTTGCTATTAGCTTCATTAGCAACTGACTCATGACGCCAGCAAAACGCCCACAGTTCCAGATTCCCCCCCCCCCTTTCCCCATTTTTATGTAAATTAATAAGCATTATTTTTGGCTGGATTTGAGGCGATCCGATTTGGATTCATAGGTGGGCGGGGTCGATCTGTGCGGATCTGTGCAGATCTGTGCTCTGTGGGTCTCTGGGTCGTGTATCACTTTCATATTGATAATCGCAATAAATCACAAAGTGGTTTTATTATTTTTATGGCAGTTTGATTCGCATGATGCGTGGCCAGCAGCCGTTTACACAACAAATAAAGTTCTTTCATTCGTTTTGACTGTTATTTGTGTTGCTTTTGCTGCTGCTGCTGTTGCTGTTGTTGTTGTCGAAAAAATAATAATAAAATAACAGGCAACCGCAGAATTAGAAATAATGACAACAACAGCGACAAACAGCAAAAAGTTGACCCAGTAAAAGAAAAAGTTTTTTTTTTATAAGTTTTGCTGCCCCGTCCCCCCCTTGCTTCCAACGCATTTTATTTATTTTTTTTCTTTCCTTTTTTGCACTCTTTGGCTTTGTTGTTGCTGGCATTCTGCAAATTTGTTGGCCAAAAAACGTTGTATAGTTATTAATTCTTAACGGTTTTTACTTTCACGTTAGAACAATATGGAAAGAGGCGATAATTATTCCAAAAGATGCCGCAACCTCGAGCACCCGTCGCATCTCATCGCCTCGCGTCGCCTCGCATCGTTTCGCGTCGCGTCGCGTCGCGTTTGTTGCCTAAGTCTTTTGCTTGCCCTTCCGCTGGTCGCTTTAGTTGCCCCGCTACCCGCTGTCCGTCGTCCGTCGTCCGCTGTGGCCTGTCTAGCCCAAATATGTTATTTAGATATACTTATATATGGCCAACTAACGGTCCGAGAATGACGAGCACACTTTGCACTATTTGTAGAAGTTTAAAGTCATTTATGTTTCCTACTTTTTATTATTGTTGTTTTTGTTGTATTTTCAAATTCGTTTTTGTATTGCTTTTTGTATTCAAAAACAAAAGCAAATAGAAAATCCAAAAGCCAAAAACGAAAAGCAAATATAAACACATTAATGGAAACTAGAACATAATGCAAATTACACTGGACAATGGCCAAAGAGGTTACCTCGGCCCTGGCCAAAAAGCGAGGTGAAACCACGAGATCGAAGCTAACATGGCCAAACACTCTCTTTGTTTGATAAGTATATATATTTAGCATAAGTATATATATTTAGTATAAGTATATATATTTAGTAAACGGATTTTGTACAAATACTGTGCCCAGTATGGAAGTTAGTTCTCTGTTGAGTTCAACGCTGTTCGGTTAAGTGGGACCCTCAAAGGATAACAATTGAAGGGCTAAAGTAGAACTGTTAACGATTTGCCATAATTAGCATAACTTAATTATTTATTAATCATAGAATAATTTAAACAAAATGCCCGCAAAATGAGACTAATATTGTTTAATGACCTGGCTAGTAGATATACATAGCTAGCTGCAGATTTGGGTCAGGCTGATAATGCCATCATCATTATTATCCATCCATAATAACAAGCAGCACATGACATGATCTTTAGAGATGATCATGCAATCATCAACAGGCGCATTTTCCTCAACTTCTTCTCCAACTCCAACTCCAACTCCAAATCCATCTGCATCTTCTTCTTCTTCTTCAACTTCTTCAACTTCTTCAACTTCAACTTCTTTTAATGTGTCGGTTATTTTTATATTTGTGTTTTAAGTGAAGCATTTTTGTGATATTCGTACAACTTTCACATGTGAATGCGACGTCTGACGACTGACATGATCACATGTGCCACTCCCCCACCAGCACCGCCCCCGTGAGGCGCATGCCCCGCCGCAATAGCGGCCCCCCTCTTTAATATGCAGTCCTCCATAGCTCGGAGAGCTCTTTGAGTTAATGTCTCGAGCGATTCGTTTATTATGTTTCTTCTTCTTCTCCGTCTTCGTCTTCTTCTTCGTCTTCGTCTTCTTCTACTCTTTTTCTCCTTGCAATTTCGCTGTTTTTTTCTAATGGCTGTTGCGACTGTGGTTGGTGCTGCTGCTGTTGTTGTTGTTGTTGTTGTTGTTGATTTTGTCTTCTTGCTGGCAAGTTACTGCCCAGGCTATAAATTTAATTTCAATGCAAAGTTACAGCTTAATTCTTATGCCCAGCTACGATGGACACGACCAAGACGTAGACGTAGACGAAGACGAAGACGTTCATCATCATTATCAGCAGCAGCAGCAGCAGCAGCGGCAGCAGCAGCAGCAGCAGCAGCGGCAGCGGCACCGGCAGCAGCAGCGGCAGCATCAGCAGCGAGAAAATGAGAATTCCAGCGGGGGGGAATCAACTGCCCTTCGGCTCTCCCAGCCTACACCAAGCTACCGACTCCATCCTCCGCCAACCCCTGCTGTTAGCTTGTTGCAAACATTTCACTTTTTTCGTGCCGCAAATGATGATCGATGTGCGCGTCGCATGTCGATGTCGCTGCGGCGAATGTTGAACGTCGCAACTTCGAATATTTCGCCTTCGTGTGGCTGCCAGCATTTTTTTTTGAATTGGCAGAATGCAAATGCCCCCTTGCCGCTGACACCCCCCTCCCCCCTGCCCCCTTCCCGTCGCAAGCACACCCCATTTTAGCTGTCAACAGACGGTGCCAAAAATTATTAACATATATGCCAGGAATGTCTAGGAATTGTTGAAAAATTAATTAGTGACTAAATGGACTCGCCTGCCAACTGCAACAGCTACAGCAGCTCCAGCTCCAGCTTCAGATACAGGTACAGGTACAGGTCCAGGTCCAGGTCCAGGTTCAGGTTTGAGGTTCAGGTCCAACTTCAACCAAGATTACTGTCCTTAACGGTCTACGGCAATCCTCGCTAATCACCAAACAGCTCTGTTCAGCGTGTTTCGCATCAATCAGCCAGCAAATCAGCATCAGTTCTGCCTAATAAATGACTACTCGAGTGTCGACGTCGCCGTCGCCGTCGCCGTCGCCGTCGCATCTTGTTGGCTGCATCAGGGCACTAATTAGACGCGTTGTGGCGTTGTGCCGTTGACGTTTGGGGCTGGCAAAGCGACACGACACGACGAATCGCTGCCAACCCGTTGCCTGGCCAACCTGGCACCTTGAATCCAAATCTCAACAGAATTAATGGAAGATGGCGACGGCAGAGCGACTGATATGTTTTGGCTTGAGAAAAAGCCAAAGGCACCCGCACTTTGGCATTTACACAACATCTAATGAGCTTCCCAGCTACCGCTCCACTTCACCGCTTTAGCATCAAAACATAACAATAAAAGAGGGGCAGAACCTTTGGGCGAGTGCAGCTGGCAGCTACTGTGCGGGCCTCAATCCTACAGCAATAACCTGATAAACACCCTCTGCTTAAAGTCGATACTTAATCGAACAATTGCAGTGAATTACAACTTTAAGAAGGCATGAAGGAATCCCATGGTAAACATATGTATATAAATCTATATATATATATATATATGTATTAATACTAAACTTTCCATAAAAAAAAGTAAAGTTTTTCGTTTCTTTTGCAGCCGTTTGTTTCACATCAGAAAGTTACTTCACATCAGGCAGACAGTCAGACGTGATTCTTGCCTCTGATACCTGAGTATCCGTCTGCAGATCTTTGTCAGATTTAGAGACAAATGGAATAAGTCTGGCTGGGTAAGTAGTATCTGACTGCCTGTCTGCCTGCCTGCCTGCCTGGCCATTATGAATTCCATTTGGCTATAGACAAATTCAGATCGTCGGCGACGATCTACTCGACTACTCGTGTTTAGAATCTGTTTGGATCATCAGTGATCGTTTCGACGACTTCCGGCCAACTTTTTGGTCTATTGGTGGCGGGCAACGTTGGGATTTTGTTGTTGCTTGCTGGCCAAATCGAAAACTTGTTGGCCGCATTGGAAAGTTAACGGTTAATGGCTGGCTGTGCCGTCTGTGATTAACTGGCATGTATGATAACAACTAATTAACGAGAAATCAAATCGAATCAACAGACAAAACAAACACAAAATCAACACACAAACACAAAACAAACAAATATGTACATATCTATGTACAGTGACGACAAGCTTATTTCGGGCAGTGTCTAGCAATAATTTTAAAGTACTATAAAGTTTAAACAAGGAAAAAAACGCAAAATGTTTAAATGCCAATTTGTTTAATGGTATATCCCATTTAAAAAAAAAACTTTAGTTTTTATTAAAACATTAATTAATTAATTAAAATTAGTCAAAAACTGAAAACATATCCAAAATACATATGAAAGCTTAATTCGGCCAGTCTTAAAAAAAGTTAAATATTTGGCGTATAAAAACTTAAATAAGGATGTTAATACTTAGTATGATATGCTTTAGCCTTAACAACTTCGCTTAACCTATTTTTCATGGAAGATGCCAGCTTCCGGATAGTTTCTGGGCTGATCTTGCTCCACTCCTCCAGCAGAGCATTTTTGAGGTCTTGTTTGCTGGATATGTTGTGATTCCGGATGTTATATTCCAGCAGAGCCCACAAATTTTTAATAACATTTAAGTCTGGAGACTGGGCCGGTGGAATTATCACGTGGGGACAGTTCCAGATAAGCCAGGACTGTACTATTCCGGACTTATGCTTGCGGTCTTTGTCCTGGTAGAACCGGAAAGTACGTGGGATTCCCGGTTGCTCGGCACTTTGGAGTAAATTTTCCTTCAGTATATCGAAGTACACATTCCTGTCCATTGTTGTTTCAATGAACACCAAATTTCGGACACCGGCTGTCGAGATAGATGCCCATACCAGGACACTTCCTCCGCAGTGCTTGGCTGCTGCCTTTAAATTTTTGGGACTCAGCTCAGTATTGGAGAGTCGCCACACATAATTCCATCCGTCCGAGCCTTTAATGTTTAATTTGTACTCAAATTCAAATATGACTGTGTTCCAGAAATCCAAATCCTTGTCCAAGTGGATTTTGACGAACGTCATCCTAGACCCTATATTTTTTGCACTTGTAAATTTCATTTTCCGTGGTACTCGGGCCTTAAAGTCATGGTTGGGCAGAACCTGGAGCACAGTTCCCATACTGAAATTTTTCCTTATTTCATCCTGCACCTATTGAGTCAGTTTTTGAGCCGATAGCTTAAGATTTCCCCTTGAAAACTTGATGATCCGCGGCTCGTCCTGCTCGGTGAAAATCGGGTTTGGTGCCATTCCGCCCTTGTCCTCTGTCCAATTTTCGTCCACGAAACTCCAAATGATGTAGAATACAGTTGAGGTGTTTAAATTGATCATTTTAACTATTTGGCGATATGAACATCCGATTTTTAAGTGTTCCAGGATGATTTTCCGCTGATCAATAGTACTCCGTTTGCCCATGGTCCTTGTTGGCTTATTGCTCCCGAAATGCTGGAAAAAACTAAACTGACTACGAAGGATTGGTCTATTTATACCGAAAAAATTCAACTTTAGGTAGAAAAATCCGGGTTTTATGGCACCCAGGAGTCCATAATGTAACCGCCCGAAATAACCTTTCATCCTAAATAGCGGTACTTTTTTACATGACCCGACCTAACGGGTGGGGAAATCCCAGTATATAAGGGTCATATATTCATTTCGGTGGTCAATACATGTACCTGGCATGGGTCTTTGGAATTTTTGAAAAATAATGAATAATTATTTTATGGCAGGCAATAAAAATTTTTGCTAGACGCTGCCCGAAATAAGCTTGACGTCACTGTATGTACATATATAAGTCTGTTTGTTTGGCCAGGCAAGTGAAAGGTTATGCTCAGTGCAACGTTTTGTGGCAACGCTTTTGTCGGCCGGCACAGCTGACGGACAAGACCGGAACAGAGGCCACCTAAACCGATCCGAACCGAACCGAACCGAACCCAACTCAAGTAAAGTTATCTGAAAAAGTAAAAGCCGGCTTTGAGGCAGTTGAGAAAAAGACAGAACAAAACAGAACAAAACCACGCCAAAACTGAGCAAAAAAGAAAGGCTGTCCCGTCTCAGAAATGACCAAAGCCGTGCTGCAAATATTTAGAACAAATCCAAACAGACAAACAAACAAACAGACAACATCAAAGGCAACAACAAACATCTGTGGACAAAAGCGCTGTGTCAGCTGTGAGTTAAGATTGTCATAATAGCTGCCTGCCTGGAAAGCGAGGAAATTCCAGAAGGAGACGTTTTCCTCGCAGATAGAGTTAGCCACAGTTCGTGACACGGGTACGGGCAAGGTACGATTTGGCAGTTAGGGATGGCTGCGTGACACGAACACCAACTGAAAATGTGGACGTCATTTGCTCATACCTATTTTATGATTGTCATGAAAATACAAACTTAAATTAAATGATTTCTTCTAACAGTAGATAATAAAAGAAAACTCATCTCAAGTATGACATAACCAATAAATGCAAGTCAAAAAAACAAAGACAAAAACCAAAACAAAAACAAAAACAAAACTGCTCTCACTGCAATATGCAGTAATTGCAAAAGAGAACAACGGTGCTTTTTTCATTTCTACAGCTGTCAAATCGAACAGACATAGCTAAGGTATGTTGGGGCGGCCGGGAGTGATGGGTGGTAGTGAATGTAGAGATGTGAGGGAGTACACTGTCAGTATACTAAGTAGCGGCACTTTAAGTATGCGGAACCCAAAACGTCAAATGTAATTTTCTTATTTTAAGTGATTTTTTTACGCTTTCGCGGCGGTTTGCTGCTCCAGCTTCAGTTTCAGCAGCGACAGCGACAGCGACAGCAGCAGCAGCAGCAGCAGAAACAGCAACAACTGCGACAGCAACAAACTGCCATTCGTTCCAATCTTAATTATTGTCGCTTGCAGTCAACTCGGGCAGTTCCAAGTCAAGTCTCCACTACCATCGCCATCGCCATCGCCATCGCCATCGCCATCGTCATCTCCATTTTCATCTTTCGTTCCGGCTTCGTGTTTGTCATCGTTGTCGGCTCCAGCTTGAGCCATGGCAATTCATTTTCTGTTATGTCAAGACGATGAGGAGGCCCAGCAGCGGCCTGTGCTGAGTTGTTCTGTGGTGGTGCTGGTGCTGGTGCTCAATTGATGCCCGTTCTAATGAATTATGATTAGATTTACGGGTGTCTGGCAACTCTACAAGGCTGCGGCGCTTGCTGCGCTGTTAGTGCCACTGTTAGGACCACTGTTAACATTTTGCGCAGACAGCGCCGTTAGCAGCATGGCAATGACCTGCGACTGCGTAGAGTTTACTTGACTAAATTCTCATTACTCAGCCACAGCAGCAGCAGCAGCAGCAGCAGTCGCAGCCGCTGTCTCGTCTCAGTCGCAGCCGCAGTCTCCTACCAGTCTCTCCAGCCCCCCAACGTCTCCCCCCCACTCTACGCACTCAGTACTCAGTAGTCGCAGTCGCAGTCGCAGTTTGAGCAAACGGGCAGCCACTTTAATGTTTGTTTTCTAGATTTCCAGCTAGTTTATTTTGTTGCCAGCCAACTCCGTTAATGTTTAATGCAAATACTCGCTGCTTTAGCTGATTTTTTTTTCTACTTGTTTTTTTTTTTGTTATTACATTTTTCACATTTTAGTTAACATATTTCTAAGGTAAGGGCCGCAGAATTTGTCACCCTCTGCTTTAATTGGCGTAAAATCAACAAACTTTGCTGTAGCCACTTTCTATTCGCATAAATTGCGAGAAAACCAAATAAAACTGTTAAAAAAAACCACAACGACAACAATAATTGAAAAGTTAAAAAGTTTGCAAGTTTATTCAGCTCAATGATATTGGGGCTTGGCTAATGAACTAAATCCAGAATGGATATTTGATATATTTATAGTAGATATTTATAAATCTTAAAAATGTTATAAGTCTTACAAATATTTTAGTATTTTTGAATTTATTTATAATTTTAATTTTATTTTAAATTAAATATAATTCAAATTTTTAATTTTAGTATTTTTGTCGACTGACTTTCGTTGACAATAAACAAATAAATAGTATATTTAAATGTAGAATTCAAGTGAGACAAAAATATATGAATTAATTAAATAAACCTTATATTAGACATTATCTCTGTCTTAATAATTAGAAAAACAAGGATAACTTTTCAAAATTAATTTTAAAGCTTACCATCTTTGGTAATCGATTAATTCAAAGCATAGAAAATATTTGCTCTTAAAGAAAAATAAATATGTACTCCCTAATTTCAACAGCCAATTGCAGCTGGTTTTTCTGAGAAGAACCATTCTTGAAATTCTAATTTCATTCGAAAAACATTTACAAAGTGTTTTTGTTTTTGTTTGTGCTTTGTTTGTTTTCTTTATATAAGAGTACAGCTAGGAATCCAGAGATTGAGCACTCAATACCTGATCTATTCATATTTGCTCAACACATTTTCATCATTTTCCGAATGTGGCCGCCCATATTGATCGTGAGGCTGTCCAGCCACTGAACTGATTGCAGCATGTGCCAGAGTTGCTGCAGTGACTGGGCACAATTCATTAGCATATCTATCATCTATCATCTATAAGTCAATAGTAGATCAAGGGCTCTAACAGATTACAAGATTACAAGCGATCCAAGCCAAGCTAATACACCAAGCCCCCAAAACGGTAGCCATGCAAATCGATGCGCTGTAACAGGTGCAGTTGTCCGTTGTCTCAACGTGTAAATGAATGCTGTGCAAGCAGGGGCGGTTGGGGATGGGGAGGGGGACTGTCAAAGTCAAGCTCAAGCCAACTGTTGGCGCTCTGTTGTTCAAGTTCAATGCTACGAGCAGAGGCTGCTGTTAATGTAGCTGCTGCTGCTGCCGCTGCCGCTGCCGCTGTTAAGCTTGAGGTCGCACTGAGACCAACTCTCCACAGAGGAGAGTGTGTGTGCGCGCGTGCGCTGTTGTTGTTGTAAGTTTGGAGAGTGAGCTCTCTCTCCCGTTCTCTCAGCATTTTGGCTCTTTCTTGTTCTGCAGAAGAGGCTCAACGCTCGTTCGACCGTGTCTGTGAGCGTGTGTGTGTCTATGTGTGTGTGTGTGTGTTTGTAAAGTAGAAATGGGCTCGCGCTTTTCTTCGCTTTTGCTTCGTGCGTTTGCATTGCTTGTGCCGTCGGTGCATGGCTTTCTTACAACGATGACGACGACGACGACGACGACGTCGCCGATGATGATGATGTCGAAGACAACGGCGATGCCGCTTTCTCTGCCGCTGTTCTTGTGCGCTCTCCCGGCTGGTTCTTCTTCGGTGTGGAGACCTCTTGGAAAAGCATAAAAGTGGCGCACTCGTGGGCCCACCAGCCATTGCGCGTAATGCAATTGAAGTGCTAACAGCGCCGTCGTCGAGTCAGCAGCAGTAGCAGCATTAGCAGCAGCAGCAGCAGCATCAGCAGCATCAGCAGCAGCAGCAGCAGCAACAGCAGCAACACCACCATTAACAGCAGCGTGGACATAAAAACTACAATAAACTTCTTTTTTTTTTGCCAACAACTTTGTGTGCTCCTAGTGAACTTGAAAGTGTGCAACATTTGCAACATTTGGTGGCATTCGGATTCGAGTACAAGACTCCTCCTTGTGCTCACAACAACAGAGCCCCCCATCGCCACAAAGTGTCCAAAGTGTGAAAGTGCAAGCATTTTTTTTTGTTCATCCATCATCAAAAAACATACGCGAAAGGATTCTCGCAAAACAAATCCAACGAAACGCAAAACAAATTTGTCTCAAACAACATCTTCGACTGAACAAACTGTAATTGAATTTATTGTGCAATAAATTTACATATCGAAGGTAAGCAAGGAATATTCATTTACGAATGTTCAATAAATATTTGACTTGAGTTGTGAAAAGATTTAAATATATAAAGTGCTGCAAAAACTACATTTTTTTTATAAATTTTTTTGTATGCCATATTTTTAAGAAGTGCTCCAAAAATTTAACAAATTTCAGTTGAACAAAAGAAAATGAGAAAATTAAATACATGATGCATAAAATGCAAATTTCTATTTAACATAATCGAAGAAAACTGGAAAACAAGCAGTTATAAAATAAATAAATCTGAAAATCAAACAGTTTTAAAAAAATAATTGGAATTCAAAGTCGCTTATAATATTATAAATTATCATAAATAATACAAACATAAACAATAAACAAGAAAATCGAACTGACTTATAAATTATAAATTTTATCAATTGTAAACAGTATATAAAATTTGAAAAATAATTAAGTTATAATCAATAAAACAGATGAATATCAATTTTAAAAAAACCGATAATTTAAAATCAGAAGAGTTGCTTTTATGCGATATCATTTATAATGAAGCAGCCAAAAGAAATGCTCTTGATTGTAATTATGCTAACATTATATGATTTTGTTGATCATAAAATCATATATATATTTTTTGTACTATTTTATAAACCTAAAGACAATTGCAGCGCTCAGCTCCGTGTAAACTTTAAAATGTTTGCACTTCTGTTTCGAATGTTGGCGCTAATCAAATGACTTAGGCAACGAACTCGCCCGATGCCTTGCATCCGATACAGGAATGAGTGCAAAATGTATGTGTGTGTGTGTGTGTGTGTGTGTTAATTTGGTAGGATGAGTTGAACATTGACATGCTGTCAGAGCCCGCAGACGACTTTGACTTTGCACAACTTGCGACATTTTCAATTCATTGGAAAATGCAGGCGAGCAGACCCCAACCCAAACATAAACACAAACACAAACACAAACACAACCCCAACCCCCAAACACAACAGCCACCCAGCTGGACACGCTCTCTCTTTCTCTCTCACACACAAATACACACACACACAGACATAATGACACATTTAATGCTCTTTCTTTTTGTCTACTTTAGCTACTTTACTTTTTTTATTATTTTAATGCTTGCGCTTTATATTTTCTGTTAAAGTCATTAACGCAATTAACCGTTATTACCAGGCCGCCATCGTTGCCAGCGTTGTCGTTGCTGGTCACCCAATTCATTAGGAAAGCATTTAGTGTAAAAGAAAGAGACACACACACACACAAACAGACACAGACACAATAAAACACACTGACTCGGTGACAAACAACAGCAAAAAGCAACGGGCCGAGAGCATGAGAAACGCATTAAAAAATATATATAAATATATTTATTTATATATGTGTACATATATATATATATGTAATTATAAATTGTGTGTAAAAAAGAGCAGGCAGCAAAAATAACTTCAATGCGGAGCAGCAGCCCCCAAAGAAGTAACTAGCTGCCCCAACACTGCACCTACCCACAGGGCCATTCAAGCCGGCGTCTGTTTTAATAGCTACTTACACACACACACACACACACACACACACACACACACACATACATAAACTCAAGCACACACCCAAGTGGGCACATCTCCAAGCGGGCACAGAAGCCAAAAAATGCGAGTTGACTTTGTTGAAATTAAAGTTTATTGTTTTTTTTTTTATTATTTGTTCTTGTTGTTAATGTTGTTTAATGTTGCGTAGCCCCGGAAATAACGTAATAATGTTGAATAAAAATGACTTGTTGTTTTATAATCGAATCGTAAAAAGCAAAGAAATAGAAGCAGCCATAAAAGATAGCTGCCGCCCGGTCTCACATTACATTCACAGAACGGTACGCGTTGCATGCTTCATATAAATTATTTAGACTTGCCGTACAACAGCAACAGCAACAGCAACAACAACTCCAAAACGAAATGCATTTGCATTAGCTTGAATTACGTTTAATTACAACTTGCCAAAAAAAAAAACAAAAAAAAGAGCTGGCAAATTGAAGCTAGCTCCTCAACCTCCTCCCCCCCTCTCAGCCTTTCGTTGCACATCTCAGGCAAGACGTAAGTGCAGCAAATGAATGAAATTTCTCTGTCGTTATCTGTCGTCCATTCTGTTGGCCAGCGACGGCGCCACTTGAACGAGATGCGTGTCTGGCTAGCGCCTGGAAGGGGGAGTGGCAGGGTAGTGTAAAGGGGAGGCGACTACAAAACTGACCCAAATCTGCCAGAGCTGTGCCGTGCGCTAAGAAAGTCAGCAACACTAACCAAAATACATGAGAAAAAACCAATAGCGACAACAACAGCAACAACAACAGCAACAACAGCAACAACAACAACAACAAAAACAGCAAACAGCAAACAACCTCAACTAAACGTTAAGCGCTAAAAGCTTTTTTCTACTTGGCCCACTTTTCAATGTTTTTCACTTCATTTGGTGGCAATCAAGTTGCCAACGTTCCGTAGCGGAAATTGATGAAATCGATTTTGATTAGATTAGAATACAGCTAAAAAAAAAAAGAAAAAAAAAATCCTCTAAAACATGTGAGTGACACATTAAAGATCAGTGGACACGGCTTGGGAAAACTTGTGAAAAGCCAGAAAAACTACGAAGATGATTATTAGGCTGCTTAAGATGAAGAGTTAAACTTGACTTATTAGGAGAAATTGTGTAGTTAAGACGACAATTTTTGAGTTAAGCTTGTTTTCTCAATTTTCTCAATTTTCTCAATTTTCTCTCAATTTTCAAACACATCACAAAAGTATTTATTCTTCTTTCTCAATTAAGAAAACCACTTGTTAAATTGATATTTCTCTTATGAACAAAGCTGATCTGAGAGAAACTGTTAATTTTTAATGTTAGTCCTCGTAGCATTAAAAGCAGTAAATTTGAATAGTATTCATACATTTACATGAATTACAACGATTAATTATATGAATGATGTGTTATGAATGCAAGCATTATGTTTTACTATGAGTGATGTATAGTTATTTATGAATTTCACAATTAATTTCATAGATGTGAATGCGATTTTTTCTTCGTGCAACAATTATTTGTTGAAACTTGCGTTGCTTATTGAGTTTTGCTAAATATGGCATTTGATGATTCCTGATTTTCTTCTTTTCTTTTCTTCTCTCAATTTGGAAATTTGTATTTATATCTTTTTCGTTAGAATCTCGGCAAATATGCAAAATTCTATGCACCAGTTACAAGTTGTGTTCAGTTGTTGCATGGTGCAGGTTTTCATAGCTGGTTATGAACTTGACTGCAGCCTACACACACGGGCAACTGCAACTGCCACAACCACTACTACTACCACCAGTGCTATAAAAAGAAACATGCAAAGCTTAACAGCAGCAGCAGCAGCAGCAGCAACAACAACAACAACAACAACAACAACAAGATGCTTGTTCATCCTGTCTCACATTTCGGCCATCAGTTTTCTTAGCCATTTGGTGGCTCATTTCGTTTCGGGTTTTGTGCCGCTTCGCTGCGGCAGTTGTAACTGAATGCGCTGTGGCACAGTTTTGTTGCGGCTGTTGTTGTTGTTGTCGTGGTTGCTGGTGGTGGAGTTGTTAGAGTTGCTGTGGCGCTGACCCACATTCAGAAAATGCCTCAGCAGCAGCAGCAGCTGTTGAAGCACTGGACAAATTAAGCCAACAAATACAGCACCTGCTGCGACACTAGATTCGCACCACAATAAGAACCAAAGAAGAAGAAGAAAAAAAAAACAATACGTGATAAATGAGTACATAAATGTGGCAAATAGCTACCCAAAAAAAAAAAAAAAACTCTTGATGTGAATGAACACTCAAATGAGCGCTCGCTGACAAATTCAAGAGTCTGTTCAAATGGTCAGCGATACTGAGTGCTGAGTGAGTGCTGAGTGCTATGAGTGTACTCACAAATCGCTTAGAAACGATGATGAGTTCCAACTTCTTAGTTGCCATTTTTTTTTTTTTTTTTTTGTTTTTGCCTGTTCCAATTCAGAATTCCATGATAGCTTAACTTATGAGCAAGCACTTTTATTTTGTTGTTTTATTTATTTATTTATTTATTTTCATTTTTTTTTTATTTTTTTTTTTTTTTGTATCTTGTTTTTGGTCTGGTTCCAGCTGAAATATTTTCGTTTTCTTTCGGGGTGAAGTGCTTGAGTTTTAGCTGGAATCTGTGCTAGTCAACGGTTTTTTTTGTTGTTTTTTTTTGGTTTTTTTTTTTCTCCATTTACAGCACGCCCCACTGACCGCTCGCTGGGCTCTATTCATTGCCATAGATACGTCTGCGCCCTGTAAGCCAGATGAGAGATTTTCTGCTGTTGCCTTTGTTAGCGTTTCCCCATTATGAATTTGATTGTCGCATCGCTGTGGCTGACTCAACTTTCAACGGCGCTCCCAATTAGGCCAACAAATTATTCTGCGCTCCAGCCAAACACCAGATGAACAAGAAATCTTCTTCAAATGCAAGAAATTGTATGCATGTTGGTTAACAAAAGGCAGCCAGTCGAGATTACAGAAAAGTAAATGGAAGCCAAGTTCCCAGAACTTGGCTAGTGGCTTAAATATGGGCTTCCAGTTTGAGTGCTGAGCATCTCTCTTGGGTTAGCAGAATAAGATTGGTGGTTATAGGATATCTTCCCCACAATTAACTTACCTACTTTTGGCACCGAATATTGTGTGGAATTTTATAAGGAATGTAACAACTCAGAACTAAATGCCTCAACTATAAAGAGAGTCCCGAGATTGCGATCTTCACACAATGGTCTGGTATTGTTTACCATTTTGGCTGGGTTTTGTTCACATATTGATTGCCATAAGTTTCTAAAATCGTAATATTCCTGCTATTTGGCATTTTTTGAGGTCTCACGATTGTTAACATCTTTCACTCATCGCTATGTGGGCAGCCCAATGAATTTGAATAATAAAATCAGGTGAGCTGAGTTCGGCACATTTTGATTGAAACCTGGTGACACACGGCTAATTTTAGCCATTTGTTATGTGCGAAAAGAGCTGTTGAACGGAAACTAGCTGAAGAAGAGTCTTAATGGATTAACGAGTCCAGTTCTACACCTGCCCCATTGTCCACAGCAAATGTGTGAAAGTGTTCCCATTTCGAGTGTCAAATCAAGTTGTGTCTCTTCTTCTTGTATTTTTGTTGTATTCGTTCTTTTATTTTTATTTTTATTTTTATTTACTTTATTTTTTTTTTTTGGTTTCAACACGACTGTAAATGATATCATTGCACTTGACGTGGCCAAACAGCCGACGGCCCAAACAGACTTCTTAGCGCAGCTGTGTGTGTGTTTGTGTGTGTGCGTGTGTGTGTGTGTGTGTGTGTGTGCCCAATTGTTGCTGACCGCCCAGACATGGGCTGCTTGGCCGCACTTTTAATGAGCAGCGCCGCAGCGTCTGAGGTTTAATTAGACTTGAGGCGCATGCAAATGGTTGCGAGTGTAAAGTATGTTTTTGGAGTGTGCGAATGCTGCTCTCTCCCTCTCCCTCTCTCTCTCTCTCTTTCTGTGTTATCTGATGCGCTCCATAGAATTTTCAGTGGAAATTGGAGCAACTGCAACTGCCGTCGTTCTTTTTTTTTGGATTTTAGTTATTCACACAGCAGCACAATAGCAGTTCAGCGAGGCGTTGCACATTTGCATAGAGTTTAATGGAAATGCCGCCCAGCTTGGCCAAGTTTGTGTCTTAAGTCTTTTGTTTTGCAATTCGGTCAAGTAATCAAATAGAAAGCAAACACTTATTGTTATTGTTGTCGCTGCCGCTGTAGCTGTAGCTGTTGTTGTTGTTGTTGTTGCTGCTGCCACTGATTGTTGATTATGGACCGCATTTTTATACATAAATATCTTTTTCTTCATTTTTCTCCTCTTTTTTTTTTGCTGCTGCTTCCATCTTCTAAGCAAGGAACGTCATGTTCGTGTCGTCAGCTCTGTTTGTCTTTTTTTGACTCGTAATCGCTCTCTCTCTCTCTCTCTCTCACACACACACTTTTAATTGTTTGTGCTGTTTTGTGTTGTGGCTGTTACTTTAATTACTCAGCATGTTGTTGCTGCTGCTGCTGCTGCTGTTGCCGTTGCTGCTGCTGCTGCTGTTGCTGTTGTTGTTGCTGCTGCCTGTGATGTTTTTGCCATGCAAATATATCCGTTGCTGCAAGTCCCGATCTTTGGGGACCACATGCGGCGCAACAATTTCTTTTTGCACTTTCCACTCGCTGCTGCTGCGCTCGATTGAATGATGACTCGACGACTCAGCGAGTTCAAAAAAATGAGTCGAGTGCACACGGGGCGGTGCATCAGGGGCATGGCACATCATAGCATTTTGTTCGTTCTTCTTTTCAGTTTTTTCTCTCTCAACCAGTCAGTGCATATATCAATAACCCATTAGACGAACTGCGAGCTGCGAGCGGAGAGCTGAGAGCTGAGAGAGCTGAAGTAGTAGTAGTAGTAGATACCGTTACGCAGCAACTTTTCAGTTAAAGCAAGCTGCTTGGCGGCAAGGTTGCGGTGCTGGGGCGTGTACGCTTGGGTAGCGGGTTACTACCCAAAGAACATGTTGTTGCCACCGCTGGAAACCAGAATGAAGCGACGACCGAGCAACGGCATAATGATCTTAATGATGATGACAATGCCGTTGCCGCTGTTGGCCATGGCCAAATGCTCAAAAACAAACAGCAACAACAGCAGCAACAGCAGCAACAGCAGCAACAGCAGCAACAACAACAACAACACCGACAACACCAACAATAACCGGCAGCTTACAGCTGACCATCAAATAAGTTCAAATATGCATTCAAAGCTGCAACGGCAGCTGTTCATCTTCCCCCAACCCCCCTTCCAAAAAAAAGAAAAGAAAAAGAAAAGTAGCTTAAATTAAAAAAAATATCTTACCAAAACAAAATCGTTATTAGAACTCGTTTTCTGTAGCCCGTCTCCCGTCTACCGTCTGCCCGCCCCCCCGTTGTCCAGCTGCATCTTCGACAGCAAAGTGCATTTCCCAAAAGCCGATTGTTATTATGATCAGATTCGGGAATAACTAATAATTAAGGCGCATTGTTTACGCGAAGCGTTGAAAGATGCTGCCACAAGGTGCCCGACTAGCTGCAGTTGTAGAAAGCCGCAGAGCAGAGCCATGGAAGAGATGTTAGCTTAGCGGTCCGAGAGATGAATTATAGATTAATATTTAAGATCAACTTGTGCTAAGCATTTTAGAAGCCAAACAATCTGAAGTTGCAGCCACATTTTGTTATTCTTTTTTTTTTGAGGGATTCACACGGGATTAAAGCGTGAAACTTTGGATCTGCTAGGCTAGGCCAGACGATGGGGGATTCATTACAGCTGGTAAATGCCTTTAATCCTTAACAGGCCGATTAGAACGAAAGGCCGATGAACTGTTGATGATGAAATACCAAAAAATATTTTATGTTATTTTAAGAATAAGAAAATCAAAACACTTAGAAATTGAGTTGTGCTGAATCTGTCTTGTTGAACCTATAGAACATTTTGTAATAATATTATTTCTTCTCCATCTCTCTCTGTCTCTCTCTCTCTCTCTCTCATTCACTTATTCTTGAAGCCTATGAAACTAGTTAAGCAAATAATTTCAAGTTTAACTAACAAATTGTTTTTTGCCTCTTTCTATTTGCAGTTTTGTACAGCGACAAGTTTTGAGCTGCCAGACAAGAAGGTAAGTTTCAATGCCGGACTCCTGTCACTGTCCAATAAGATGAAGAAGAAGAAGAAGTAGGAGAAGAAGCATCGCAGCTGAACAAACTTCAGATTTGTGCATAGTTTAAGATGCAATGATTATGTTTACAAAACGCTTCACTTTAGCGCACAAATCAAAGGCAGGTTGACTTGAGTTCAGTTCAGTTGAGTTGAGTTGAGTTGACTAGTTGGAAAGTTAAGGTTGAATAACTGAGGTTGACTTCAGCTGCTGTTGTTGTTGTTGTTGTTGTTGCTATTGTTTTTGCTGTTGGGGGCTGGCAGCAGCATCTAATCGCAGTGTGCCCGTGTCTGCCCTGTGATCTGCTGTGCCTATTTATAAGACTGGACGTTGCGGTGCAATCAGTTGGCAATTAGTCACTCAAACTGACTGACTGGCAGGCTGGGTGAGCTGGTTGAGCTGGCAGCAATGATTGCTGGTGCTGCTTGCAACTGTTGCTGACCATACTTCACAATTAGGGCTGCGTGGCTGCGGCAGATAAATGTCAGTGGCTTTAGTACCCACCTAATTGACGATCAGAGTCAGCAGCAGCTTTTAGCTTTTAGCTTTGGCGGCAGCGTTGGCGGCATCCAATGACATTGAGTAATGCGAGCAACACTTTAGCAGCCAAAGTAGCAACAGTTGCTGCTGCTGCTGCTGCTGCTGCTGCCAACTGTCCATTGGAGTTTGCTTTTGATTTGCTTCGAGCAGCAGCAACTGTTGACGACTGGCCAACAATTAAGCTCTGTTGTTGTTCTTGTTGCTGACAAAACGAAAATGAATTGCCGCTTTCAACAATAAAGAAGAAGAAGATGCAGCAGCAACAGCAGAAAGACAAAAGGCAGGCGGCAACAATTTCAGCAAAAGCAACGCCCAACGTTCAAGCCGCAAGCCAGCAACTGCAGGGCGAGTCTCCCATCCTCTCTCTCTCTCTTTCCCTCTCCCTCTCCCTATCTCTCTCTCTCTCTCTCTCGCTCACTCGTTCAGTCACTCACTCTCTAATTTATTATCTGATGCAGCTGTAGATGCATCTTCATGGCAATGCAACAAAGATGCCAAGATGCGTTTAGCTGTCGCCGCCGCGCCCCGTTTGCCGCAGCCGCAGCCGCAGCAGCAGCAGCAGCAGCGGCAGCAGCAACCATTGGCATTGCTGCCCATCGCAATTAATTTCTATGTCTATTTTTAATTCGCCTTTTGATTATTGTTCAGGCGGCCCGAGTTGAAGGCAGTTGCTGTAACGGTGCTTACGGCTGTGGATTGTGGATGGTGGAGCAGTGGATGGTGGAGCAGTGGATTGTGTTGCACCAATATTTTGATGGTTGTAACAACAAAAGACTAAGGCAACAAAAGAACTTGATTTTGTTTTGGATATTGTTAGATTACAAAAGACTTAGACAACGAACTTCAAAATCAAATAACTTAGACAACAAACTTGCCAATATTTTAGCAAAAGACTTAGACAACGAACTTGCCACTATTTGTATACAAAAATTTAAAAGCACACTTTCACTATTAAATTAAAAACCTTGACAAGAAAAAAGGTGCCAATATATGTCATTGGCCGTGTTGGGAATGCTGAGTGTGAGGCTTAATCTTGGATTCTCACAACTGTACTTTAACATCTTGATAAAAGTGCTAAGGCACTAGACTTAATACCGTTAACAACATAAACAAATGACTTGGGCAACGAATTAGCCGCCATTGTGCACTAATTAAGCAATACACTTGCCACAACTGGGTGCTGGTTACTGAGCTGCCAGGCAGCTGGCAGCTGGCAGCTGGTATGAGGAAGTTGTTGCTGCCACAAGCTGCGCCTATCGTTCGCTCGTATCTGGCAACATTGGTCGCATGTGTGTGCCACCATTCAATGACCATTCTTCGTGAGCGCCTCAATTAACTTCGTTTTGTTTGGATTTTGTTAGTAATTTAGCTGCGCTTTAATCGCGCTTATCGGGTTGAATGCATCCATTTCCGGCTGGCAAAAAGTTGTACTTTGTTTTGCAGCCGCTGCATTTGTGGCAAGCGATTCGACTCGTGTGTCCTCGAGCCGAGCACAGAATCACAAGAATCTTTTCAATTGCGCTTCCATTTCGCTGAGTTGCTCTTCGTTAACTCTCATCGTTAATCGATGAAACCATCTACCTGCCCCTCCCCTCCACCCCCCACACCCCACCATCATCCTTGTCATCTCGATTAATCGAATGCTGTCAACGATTTTTCATGCCATATCATTTTCAGCATCTCCGATAACTGTCATATTGATTTATTATCGGCTTGTGGAAAGTACACAAATTGTGGCACACTTTTTATTGCAATTAGCGTATTTAATCCATTTTTTTTTTCTCAATACACCATTGATAATTGATAAATAATTAATAATTAATAATTGATAGAGTTGCCCGCTTGGCTGGCAACATTTTTTTTTTCATTTTCTTTTTCTTCTTCTTCTTCTTCTTCTTCTTCTTCTGTTATCTTGCTATATTTATGTGCTGGCAATTCTCAGGATAAATAAATTTATCGATTGTTTTCGCTTACAAAATTCAATTTTCCACGTTGTTGTTGTTGCCAGCATTTTCGCTTATTCGCTTGGCTTATTGGCCATTTCTCATCGGTCGAGTGATACTATACAATGTTGCCCTTACTTAGAGACTATGTCATCATCGACTTGGCAACGATCGTGATCATGATCGTGGACATTATCATCATTTAGAAGTGGCAATTGTTAATTTATTGTTTTTGGCTGCCCGCGAGCGTTTATTGATTCAGCTTGCCAATTATTGTGCAAATAAATTCCAAATTGCGTGCAACAACAACAACAGCAACAACAACAACAACAGTAACACATACAGCAACAAGTAAAGCGATTGCGGCAAACTTGGCCAACGACAAAGTGTTCGCTTCATGAACTTGACTCCATGTTGTTCTGGTTGTGCTTCGTGTTGTTGTTGTTGTTGCTGTTGTTACTGTTTTTGTTGTTGTTGTTGTTGTTGTTACTGTTGTTGCTGTGGTCATTGCCAGTGGCCAGCCACATACATTTCTGTACTTTATGGGCACTTTTGAGCGTCCAACAACCAACAAGAACAAATGGCCAACAGCGGCTTTTTAAAGAGCCAAGTAACGGATACACTTACCACGGTTGGGGAGGGGGCGTGGTGGCCATAGAGAGGGGGCGGCTAAGAATTCTGGTAATAATGCGTTCCATTGTGTGGTACAAATTGTCACAAAAAGTTTGCTGTTCAGGCTGCTGCTGCTGCTAATAAGCTCAGCACGAGCTAAGTTAGTTTTTCTCTCAGTGTGGCGGGGGTTGACAAGCTGATCGCCCATAAAAAATGGGATGGATGTAATTCTAAATCTGAATACCATTAAAGAATTAGAGTGAGTTACGACAGATGAAAGAAGTGAAACAAAGAAGTTGAAGAAATCAATATTTACCTCAAAGTAGACTGTACATAAATGATGAGGTAGCGGATGAACCATTTGTAAAACCAGGGTATGAAGAAGATGTACAAGAAGTTTTAGCAGCAGTTGTAGCATTAAATTAAGCAGAAATTAATGCTAACGATGATGAACAAGCTGAAGCTACAAATGGAAAAGGGTTTGCAAAGAGGTGTTAAAAGAGGAGTTGGGGCAGCAGATTAAAGAAGTGATGATCCAAGAGCTGAGGTAGTTAATGGAGCTGGATGTTGAAGATGGAAGAGAAATTGAATGAAAGAAAAAACAGAGAAACAGTCAAGGAAGTCGGAGCTTGTCATTTGTTTGCTGACTTTATGAAACTGCCAGTTTGCCAAGGTGAATGCTGGCAGGCTGCTAGAAATGCCAACTTCATCTTCGTCTGCAGCAAACAGCAGCACCAGCAGCAGTAACAGCAAACAGCAAACAACAAACAACAAAAAAACAAAAAAACAATAACAGTAACAATAACTTGGCCCGCAGCTGATGGTGCAGCTCCGCCGGCTGTTGCTGCTGTTGGCGAGGCACCTTCTGGCAACTGACTGACAGACATTGAGATTAGCATTAAACTTCAGCCACAACCCATCAATGCCACAAGCGAATGGCCAAAAATAAAACAAAAAGTCCAAAGACAAAGACAAAGACAAAAAAGATGCCGATCCATGCTCAGCTAGGATGTAGCTGACGAGGTGGAGCTGCTTGGTTGGTTGGTTGGTCACAAGTGGTCGCCAGTGGCTCAGTGGCTCAGTGGCTCAGTCACTGAATGCGAATGTTATGCAATTTCAGCTACTTAATGCCCATCAGTCAATCAGTCCAAATGTCTGTCATCGCATTTTGTTCCTCTATTCGTTGACAGCCGAGTCACACACACAAACACCCATTTGTTGGCCATGTTAGGATTTGCTTATGTAGTTCTCTAATTATCCAAACAGCTCACTGTTCATTTAAATGTGTATAGATGCGTATTAAGGTTTATTTCCATCTTAATATCTTCACTAATGTTAATTGGCAATTCGAGTTGAGAGTTGCTTATTTACAAGCTGTCAATTTTACGACAGATGCAACCTAAGCGGAAACTCGCCTCCAAAGATCTGTAAGTTGAGGCAAGAAAAGAAATTCTGAGTTCTCTTCTTGGCAACAATAAATTAAAGATTTGCCATTTGGCCAACTTTACAATTACAGGCAGCTCTTTATTAACACAATACACAATTTATAGTTAACAATGCCTGCTGGCAGAAGAATTCTTCTGTTTCTTTCTTGTCTTTTTTTTCATTTTTAATTTGGAATCATATGCATAATCAAGAGAACTGCACCTTAGCAACAACGGCTAACGATCGAAACTTATAAACCATATGGTACATGGTACTCAGAGATACATAAAAACGTTCTCTGAACAATTTAGCGAAGCAAATGATATTTAATGGTTTGTTGAGTGCAGTTTCTTATTTTTTATTTTTTTTATTTTTTTTTTATCATCTTTGCCAAGCAGCTGCTGCGATTCGTTATGGTAAGATTTGCACACTTCAGGGACCATTTTCGGCTTAGCTTTCCATTTGGACAACGTTAAAATAGTACCGTAGAGAAAACTCGGCAATTTGCTAGGAATAAAAATATACAAAAACCAGAAAAAAAAGAAGAAAAATAATAATGAAAACTTCACCGCAATTGGGCAATTGAATTGGGCAAAAAAAAAAAAAACCAAAAATTTCAGTGGCCATTAAGTGCTTACCATTAGCGACAGCAACCACATTAGCCTTTCAGCTTTAGTAAATGGTAGCTGGTAACTGCTGATTGCCGACTGCTGACTCTTGACTGTTATGTGCTGGATGTTAAATTTGGCCAAGGGGCTTCCAGAGAGATCAGCGAGATCAGAGAGAGACAGAGAGAGAGAGAGAGAGAGTCTGGATTGTGGTAAGAACTCCATCATTGGCGAGAAAGTTTCGCCAGCAGCCATCGATCAATCGATTCTAAATCGATGCGATAACAACCCAAAGCAGCCGAGTCAACCAAATTTAGCAAATTTAGCCATAAAGGAAATACCAAATTGCAGACTTTGCCCAGTTGCCCAGTTGCCGAGTTGCCGAGTTAGCAGCCATTGGCTATTGCCTGACGGCTGTCTGACGGGCAGTTTAGGGCTCATTAAAAACGCCCCAAATGCACCCGCTTTGGCAGTGACCATTCAGACTCCAACTGCAGCTCTAACTCCACATTCAGTTCCACCTCCAACTGCAACTCCAACTCCAGCTTTGGCTTTGGTTGGACGCAGATATCTGTCTGGTTTGTGTCTGGTGGCTTCATTATTGAATTGCGCTCATAAAATATATGAGAAATAAATGCAATTATTGAATATAAGCAACAAAATTCAACGCAGCCTCGGATCTTTTAGATACACTGAAAACAAAACTAGATCCATTTTTTTTATCACTTTACTTAATTGATGAAATTAACAACTTCAACTGATAAATGAACTTTATGACTTATAATTAATTTAATATGATCGAAAATTACGCTTTCCAGTTGTAAAGTTAAATTTGAAAGTTGGAGACTGGAAAGGTGAAAAATTGCTCATAGACTTTTCATATATTTTTCCCTGAGTGTGCGGCATTTGGGCTGCATAAGTGAAGGAGTGCAACCATTTGTGGCACATGCAGCGCCCACGCAGCCATACGCTCGCTCACCCAGCTGAGGTTCAGTATCTCGGCGCACTCTGTCCGGTGTCTCTGGTGTCCAATGCTGCATGGCATTTTCTATGCATGTATTTGCATTTTTCATTTTTCACCCCGCAACGTATTTAAGCAAAGTGTACCGAGCGCACCGAACTGTGGACATGGATCTGGATGTGGATATGGATGTGGATGTGGTGTGCTGCAAAAGCTCGAATTGTGGATGTGAACATAGTTGTGGCTATGGCTTGGACTGGGACTGGGACTGTGACTGAGACTTCGACTGGGATTGTGACTGTTGCCTGTTGCCTGTTGCCAGTTGGCTGTTGCATTGGTTTAGTTTGTTTGTCAGACTCATTTGAATGCAGTCGCTATTTATGTTTTATGCTAAAGGCAGCCCAGGAGATAACACGCAACCGACAACACCAAATGGCATCGAGTTCAGCTCACGTCTCTCAGTTCGGCAGCTCTTCTGTTGGCCAGTTAAGGCAATGCCAAACTAGGCTGGGCTGGCCTGGCCTGGCCTGGCCTGGACTGGCCAGTTAAGATTGTTACCTTTTGTTTGCTTCAGCTTCTCTCAGTGCGACTCTCGCACTGGCGGCCTTTTAAGGTGCGCTACACACACACACACACACATACACATACAAACATTAATATATGCAAATAGATTTGGACAGCCCTTGCCTCCGACCCCTGACCCCTGACCCTGACTTATAGCATCGTTCTGGCCAAAAGTGTCGGAGCTGGCTTATTGAGTGATCCGCTCGAAACAATGTTTATAAATCAGGGGGAGAGAAACGCACTTAGCGCACCTCCACCAACTACCTGACTGAGTGACTGACAGACTGACTGACTGACTGACTGACTGACTGAATGCGAGACTGAATTAATGCGTTGAGAAATCTGTTAATCAGTTTTGGGAATGGTCGAGGCACGAACAAATGCTTGCTTCTAGAAACAGATTATGATCTTAAGTTATATTGTTAGCCAGAACCTGTCCACAGCGTTGGCCAGTTAATTTTCACTGAATCAATAAAATCAAAAAGAGATAAAATTGATTTGAATACAACTTTATATAGCGGTAAATAGTACGGTAAACATTAGAATATATGTAGAATTAAGTGAATTACAATGGAATGAAATTAAAATATTTATAATTGAATCAGAGCTAATTTAAATTGAAGTAGAATAAAAGTTAACGCATCTCTAAGATTTCTAATATCTGAAAGAATAAAGGAGAAGCTTATGAAATTAAAGCATAAATTAGTAAGAAAAATAATATAATATTAATAATAACCTTAGTAAACATAGACAATCGAATAGATCCAATCCAAGACAGTTAAAAATAAAAATTGACAATTAAATCCTTTTGATTCCCACACAGTTGAATCATTTAAGCAATTTGTTCCACTGTACTCTTGCCATTCATGGCCATAATTATTTCCGTTAACCAACTGGACAAGAGCAATTTCAAAATTGTCTCAAATTGTTAACATTATTTCACGTTACCAACAACAACAACAACAACAACAACAAAATGCCAACTGTCACACGCAGTGGAAGGCTGGAGTTGGCTTATCCTCAGTGATGTTGAATGTGGCCAAAAAAGGAAATTACGTTTAGAAGACGTCAACAGCTGAAGCTGCCATTTCTTTTAGCCAGACAGCAGCTCAAAAGTTGTCACAAACACACACACACACACTCACACACACACACACAAACACCAACATAATGGGAACATTTGAAATGTGGTCTGACAATTCGGCGCTTGCATCTCATTTGCATATAATTTCTATATACATATATATATTTATATATATATATATATGTATGCATGTATGTCATTTTATTGACTGTCTGCTGGTGGCCAAGGTTCTATTTAGCTGAGCTGCAAACTTGGCATTAACGAGATGAACGGACAGCGATAGATAAATTCAATGTCAGTCTGAGGGCAGCTTGTGGCAGGGTGCGACGGGGCGCAACAGCAACAGCAACGTTGACATTTGCATCGTTAAGTCGCCGATGTGGCAGCACTAACAGATCAGTGGTTGTTGCAGTTGCTGTAGTTGCTGTAGTTCTTGTTTGTTGCTTCATTAGACGAAATAAAATCTTTGCTGTTTAATAAGGATGCTCAAGTCAATCAGCAGCTGCATGCAAATGGCAGCAACATGAATGAAAAACAATAAATGCAACAACAACAACAGCTGCAACAGTAGTTAGCGAAAATGCCATTTGCTATTGCAACTTGTGGCAGCCATAAACCGGTCAAAATTAACCCACTTAGCCACAATGCCAACTGCTGTCGCTGTTGCCAGTGCCTTTCCCAAAAAGAAAATAAATCCAAAAATAACCCAAAACAAATCTGTTGAACGTGCCACGCTGGTCGAAAGCAAAAAAAAAAAAACCAAAAAAAAAATGCAAAAAAAAAGAAACAAATCTGATGAAGATGCAGTTGGCATCCGTTGAGAAAATGCCCAACTTTTTTAAGTTTTTACTTGCAGTAATTTGCCACATTTGAATCACAACTCTCAATATTCGTGCCTCTCTGCATTTTCGTGCCACATCACGAGCTCCGCGCTGACTTCGGCCAACTGATGTTGAAGTTGAAAGGCAAATCGTACACGCAAATGAAATATGACTTTAGAACGAAAAGCTAAAGGCTGCCACGCCCACAGCTCCGCCCCAAAAGAACGCCCAGCGCTTTGTCAAAGTTGATCAAAACTTTTTTATTTTCCATTTTCCTCAATTGATTGATTGCTTGAAAATGTTATAAGCATTTCCCATCTATTCTTGGGATAGATATCAATGCTTTTATAACAATTTGCGGTTTGTAAACTGATCTTCTGAAGATCGTGTGGAAATTAGTTTCTTATGATTTCTCCTGCGAGAGAGATACGATATCTATATAATGATAATGACACTGCTCTCTATCGTTGTATCGTGTAACTGACATCAAAACCTAACCTTATATGCTAAAAAACAAAAGAACAACCAGTGGAGGAATGATTGCGTTTCTCAAGCCAATCTCTCGTTGGTGGCTGGTTGCTGGTTGCTCTTTGCTGGCATAGATTGTTAGATAGATGCCTCTATGCACTGTTAATGGGGAGCTGTGTTTTGAGGTTAACCGCGATGCGAAATTGAAAATTGCGAATGGGCCCAGGCCAAGAAGCAACAAGAAGTATAAAAAAAAAACCGCAATCAGGTCTAAGAAAGAACCTCAAAACCCCAAACACAAAGCGAAGCGTAAATTCATCGCACTCGCACATCAGACAACAGACAACAGACAGCAGACAAGAGGCAGCAGGCAACCAGCAACCAGCAACCAGCAACCGGCAACAGACATCAGGCATCAGGCATCGAGGGGCAAGGGGCAGAGTCGATATCAACATCAGTTCCTATTCCTAACAGCTTTAGTTGCAGCCTGCGCCTGCCTGGCGACTGACTGACCATTTGACCAGGGTTAATTGATTATCAAAGCAAGGCTTCGCCAACTGGTTGGGCTGATGGCGTCGCCGCCGTAATTTGCCTCCAAACCCCTGCCCCATTTGCTGTTGAGGCGCAAATGAAGATCAGCGTCCGTTTTCAACCGCAATGACAAGCGTCACGAGATCAAAGCATAAGGAACCAAATTAGAATTTGCCATAGGCCATGTCCAAATGCTGTTCCAACTCCTCCATCCCCAATCCCGCCATCCATCCATGCCTTGGCTAACAAGCTGCTTGTGTTGCATTTGGAACAGAGATACGTACAGTGGTAGCAATAGCAGCTAACAGCACTGCCCCAACCGTCCCACTGCAAAATAGTGGACGTGACTCGGGCATCTCTCCGGCTGTGGCATTGGCTTTTAGGTGTAGCTTTAGGATTGTCTTCGTGTGGCAGAGTCAACACCAAAAACAGGCCGGCAAATGGCTACAAAATCAAGTGATTACTGTCTGGCATCACGAGTAATGAAACGTGACTCAAATCGTAGTTGAACACCCCAGCGACACACACACACAAACACACATATGTATATATATATATATATGTGTGTATATATGTATATAGAAGAAACACACGCAAAGCCAAATCCCCAAACCGAACGAGCTAAAACACGAGGCAAACAGCAATTAGAACAGACCAAACAACAGCAACAACAGCAACAACAGCAACAACAGCAACAACAAGCTGGCAAACAAGACCAAAACTCGCAGATTGGCAACTGAGGAGGAGCTGCCTCCAGCTGCACCTGAGTTGTGGGAAACGGAGGTAGGCAGAGCCAGCAACCTGGTCACTGGATAGAAAACTACATCATCAATGTCGTTGCATGTCAGCCATTTGGATAATGGCGACCATTTGGTGTGTTGCCAGTGTCGAGTTGCTCTTGCTCCTGCAACAGGATGTTTTTTTATTATTCTTTTTTGTTCTTAGTTGTATTCTTGTTGTTGTTGTCTGCTTAGTTTTGGATGTGCAACAAGACTCCAACTACTTGGGTGTGTATCTCTCTCTCTCTCTCTCTCTCGCTCTTTCTCTCTTGGTGCGTGAAAGGGTTTGCTTAGCCTGGTTGGTAGGAACAGGGTCACTCAATTGAACCTTTGGCAGGAACACACACACACAACACAACACAACACAACACAACACAAGTTGAGTTATCTATAGATTAAAATGGAATACATTAAAGCTTAAGATGCCTTCGCATATATTAAAAGGAGCATTAATGCTGGACATGAGTTGCACGCATTTGAGATACGTTTGTGGTGTTAATGGCGATTCCTGCTCCTTGGGCCATGGGTACTTGAACAAGCTGTGGCAACAGTTGAATAGATGTTTAAAAAGGTTTATTGATAAGCAATGAGTTGCAAGACAAGTTGAATGCGTTGCAAGACGGAAAAAAATATAGTCATTTATAAAGTTGGCTGTGGCAAGAAAACTAAGATGGAAGATGGATGCTGTGTCCATCGTGTGTTCGAGAGACTTTTAAATTTCGAATTTTAAATTACAACTCAATAATTAGAAAAATTTCAAAATCGAAATAGCTGAAATTTCTAGTAGTTGTATGAATTCCATCCATGTTTGAACAGTTGGAATTTGTTTGTGGAGGGAGTATCGACAGTTGTGTGCACTTGTGTGCCTCTGGTGGCATTCTGCTGTGGTTCATAGCCGTATCAGAACGCTATAAATGGTAATAACCGCATAGTCCATATCCGTGGGGCACTGTCCATGAATTTTTGCTGCAAATTTGCATACGTTGTGGCAAAGGTAACCGAATACGTTGGGGTCGGTAAAAGGTTGGACCCGTTAGGCCCCAACGAAAAACTATGCAAATCTTCTGAGCGCGTCCACGCCCAACTGCCAACTGGAACTGCAACTGCAGCTTCAACTGCAGGGCACACGTGTATGCCTGTGTGTGTGTGTGTGTGTTTTGGCCATGTTTCGCTCTGTTTACAGATGCAAAACTGACACTGCAACACCAGGCGGCGGCGGCAACTTGGCACTTGGCATGGCTGCCAGGCAGGAAGGAGAACAGCTCGCTGAAACTTTTAGGGCCTTAGATATCATCACACACACACACACACACACACACACACACACACATAGACACACTAACACTTATGTACAACCTGGTGTTTAAAATATTTCACTTTTGGTTCTGGCCCAGCCGCCCACTGTTGTTGTATTGTTATTGTTATTGTTATTGTTGTTGTTACTGTTGTTGTTGTTGTTGTTGTTAGCAACAACAATGGCCAGTCCACAGCTGAGGATGATTTCTCGGATTCCGTGGCTTCTTGGCCGGCACAAAACGGCACAACGGCAAATGTAATTCATGGCATTAAAAACACAAGGCAGAGGCCTCAAAATGGAAAATTGCCATGCATAACAATTTTTTTCTTTCCCAGTTTTGTTTTTTAGTTTTTTTTTTTTTGTTTATTATAAAGAGCTGTAAAGTGCTCGCTGGAGGGCAGCAGCAGCACCACCAGCAGCAGCAGCAGCAGCACCAGCAGCAGGAGCAGGAGCCGAGTGGAGCTGCGGGGTCAACAATTTATGCGGAGCGAACGCAATTCGGTTACAGATTTCAATGTTACCGTGAAACTGCTGCGGTTCAGATCTGCCAGCGTTGATTATGCGTTCAACATTGTTAGGTTTGAGCATTTATATTTATAAAGCCGTTAGATAACTTGAGGCAAAGGGACAGCTGACAGCGAGAACCGGAATTTATTGCTCGGAATCTAACAGCGGCTAGAAAAGATATGTTACCAAGGCTAAGAATTTATTACAATTAGAAGAAGCAAAAGATTCAAGCGGAAGGGATTCGCATCTAAGCAAAAGATTCAATCGGAAAGGATTCTAATTCCCTCAAGGCATGTGCTGTAAGCTGTCGCTTGAGATATCCCTTACATCGTCAATATAATTAAAAAGGATCTGCTCCGAAGTGACAGCACAACTGAGACAACTGCGACTAAATGAGTCCAGCAGCACTGAAGTGTAACCCGGGGCCATTAATGAGAATTACACAGTAGCTTGTAGCTCCGTCCGAGATTAATTCTTGATAATGCCAGGTGTTCTAAGCCAGCTCACAAACATATTTCTGCCACATCTATCACTGATAATGTCAGCGGAGCTGAGCTTGATTTAGATGCATGCACGAAGTTATCGTCTCCACTGAACTGGATCTGCTTGTATTACTTAGTGGAGCGTAGTTCATCAGTGATTTTCCTTCATTTTCTTTTTTTTTTTGTATGATGGCTAACTGAGATGGTGGACTGTCAGATGCCTGCCTGGCTACCTAGCTGCCAGCCTGGCTGCAGACGAGACTCGTCCATTGAGTTGGCGGGCTGCCTGCTGGCTGCCTAATTCAATTAACTTTCACTATGCGGAGCTCCATTATGATTCTGGGCTTCAAGAACAGCGTCAGCTTCTAGCCGCAAGTTCAGCTGATTTTCCTTTGGCTTTGGCTTTGGCTTTGAGGCTTATCTCATCGCTTAAGTCTGCAGCACGTTTGAAACGAGCCAGCCCCTTTACGACTCCTCCCTCCCTCCCTCCCTCCCTCCCTCCATCCCTCCTCCTGCCCTACGCAAACTACACAGCTATGTTCTGGTACGTGTCGTGTGTCATTAAGTAACGGTAATTTACCACGACACCGACGCGATACGACGCATTCTGTTGTTGTTGCCGCTGCTGCCCCGGGGCAGGAGTAACTGGGCACAAAAAGATGCGGGTTTTGCCTTCATTTCATGCCTATGCTTTTAATACGCCAATTTGCTGTTGTTTTCCATTTTACGATCTCAATAGAGCTGAAGAAGCCGCTGCCACGCTAAACAAAACATTAAAGCGACAACAAAAAGTAGTACAAAAAAAAAACAAAAAAAAACTAATAAAAAACGAAAGACTTAAGCGACAAACGCGCCGCTCAACATTCGCCGCCAGCTGAAGATCATTTATCAAATGTTTAATATGCTTTTTTTGGTTTTATGATATCGGAAAGATCCGTAAAAATGGACGATTATTCTCAGTTATGAGCATATAGTTAAGATCTGCCGTAAATCGTTATACTCCGATTCTGTTATTACCAAAGATAATCAAATTATATTTTTTACCTTTTTCTTAACTCATCATCATCATGTTAATAACCTGCTTAACAACTTTTGCTTTTACTTTCAGATTCTACAACGAAAGCATATTTTGTGCAAAATATAAGGTAAGTTTCCAAAAAAAAAAACCTTAAAAAACTAAAAAAAAACGTGTTCAGCTATTTGTTATTCTAGCGTGTTTCTCACGTCGTTTTCATTTTGCTTTCAACAATTTCTTTGTGCAAAATACTGATTAACATCACTTATTTGTCGACAATTAATTGGACACCAATACAAATTTTTGATTGACATATGTCGTACCATATATATATATATATATATATATATATATATATAAATATATAGGCACATAAAAAAAAATATGTTTTATACGTGTTGTTGCTCTAAAAGCCGAGAAAGCATGGGAAATCGTTAAAACGACAGAAAGAAAGAAAAAACCAACCTATGCTAAATTTTGTATGGGTTGGTGGGTTGCGAAGAACTGGGCTGGGGGAGGTGGGTGGGTGCTTGGGGCGTTGGGATATTGCGGCGCTGTATTGGCCATTAGCTGCGACACGACTTCTGGCTCGCTTGTGGCTCATCTTGGCTCTGTTCTATGCCCGCTTCGCTTTCACCGAATTCATTTTATTTATTGAATTCTGTGCATGTCGAGCACGTTTGCACGAATGAACAACAGACGGACACACAGACGGACAGACGGACGGACAGACGGACGGGCAAACGGACGTACTTTGAGTCACTGCGACATTTGGAATATGTTCGCGAATATGTATAGGAAAAAGTTGCGATTGTCAAGGAACAGCAACAGCAACAGCAGCAGCAACAGCAGCAACAGCAGCAGCAACAGCAGCAGCAGCAGCAGTAGCAGCAACAGCAACATAAGAAGAAGCAACAAAAACAACAGCAACCAAGTGCTAAATAAAACAGAGGCGGGTTTGCGGTGCAGGGGGCAACGTACATATGACAACGGCCGGAGCAGCACATGTTGGCATGCCAATGAATTTAAAGCCACGACTGCGGCCAATGTTGTTGCCAGCCCCGATCCGCCCCTCCTTGCAAACCTGAGTGGCATGTGAATGAGACGCCATCGAAACCCACAAAAAAACAAAAAAAAAAACAAAAAACAAAAAAGAATTTGGTACACAGCGCTGTGTTTTGTGGCCAGAAATTGTCTTAGGTCGTGCCAACAACGACGCGCATTATAAATGTACAACAACAACAAAAACAACCAGAACAACAACAACAGCAACTGCAACAAGCGAAACAACAACCACCATCAAAATGAAAATGAAAAGTTCTCATGCGACAGAAAAGTCTCAAAATATACCTTTGACGGCGCACGTCGCATTTGATGCACTCAATTTGGGGATGGGGGAGCGAAAGAGAGAGTCACGAGTGAGATGGCTGCATAGGTTAAATATGTTGCTTTGCTCCACATAAAGCAGCAATAACAACAACAACAATAATACAAACAAAAAATAACAAAAAATAACAAAAAATAACAAAACCAAGCGACAAATTTACAATCACAAAAAATAAATAAAATGGGGAAAACAAAAACTCTTGGCAATTAGAGTCTAAAAAGAAAATAAAAGAAAACCAAGCTAAAGAAATTCCAAGTGAAGTGAAAACCAGAGCAAAGAGCAAAACGATTGTCTTTAACCAGAGAATGCGTTCGGGGCAGGCGCAGAATGGGGCACAATGTTAAGGTGGCTGCACAAATTGAATGACCGCAATTGGGTTGTAAAAATAAGCAAAAAAAAAATACAAAAGTTGGCTCGAGTTTCTATTTGAGAGATCGTAAGACATCGAAAACTAATCGTAATAGAAATCTTATCAATAATCGAACAATCGATAAACACACTACAGCTTTACAATTTATCTATAAGCAGTTATCGCTCGACTAAGAATCACAATTGAAATACAAATGAATCGAATACAGCCAATACTTCAGAATTGATCGAATAGATCGAATAGTTTCATCATTACATTTAAGAGAATATATCGATAAGTGGACGCACATCACTAATTGGAATCGAACAGGGTCGCAACTGACCGCAAAAACTCATTTGCTGCCGCACTGACAAGAAATGTGGCAAGGGCAGTGGGGGAGGGTGGGTAAAAGGGAATTGACTGATTGCATGTGGCACTTCGAAACTGGCTTGATTTGGCTCATGAGTTGCCCAAAAATACACTCCCATATCCGGCTGACCCAGAAACACTTGAGAAATTGCCAGAGTCGGCAAGTCGATGTGGTTAAAAGTGAACTGCTGCATCCGAATCATAAAATATAAAACCAACCAAAGCAGCAACAAGATCTTTTTATCTGTGTGTGTGGTGTGTGTGTGTGTGTGTGTGTGTGTGTGTGTGTGTGTGTGTGTGTGTGTCTGAGGGACTTGGCGACGGCGGCACAGAACTTGGCCCACTTCCAGGTGATATGACCGCTTTTGGTAGCTTGTTGCAGTGTGTGTGTGTGTGTGTTGCCACAGTTGGCATAGCGTTCGTTTCTAATCGATGCAACTGCATCAGACTGTCAATAAAAAGAGAAAGAGTCCCATGGCCAACAGTCAACAGTCAACAGCCAACAACCAAGTGGCAACTGGCAACCGGCAACTGGCAACAGGTAAGGCTGCACTTTCCAGCCAACGCACTTTCCCAACAATCAATCGTTCCAATCTTGGCACCTGTGCAGGCTCAGGCAGGGGACTCGGGGACTCGGTGACATTGCGTTCATTTATCGATAAATTTACTGCAGTGCAACGTAGCAACATTGGTAGCTGTGGGGCGAACAGGTAAACTAAAAAATCTCAACAAAATTGAAAGTGTCATTCCTCCAAGAGCTGGGGTTAGACCCCATCCAACTTGCTAACCATCTGCAATATTCCCATATTTTCAATGTTGCAATGTTGCCAGCAATCGTGCGTCATTACCATGCCTCATTTTGCTTGATGTTGTCGTTGTTGTTGTTGTTGTTGGGCACCGCATCACGAGAATTGATCAAACAAAATGCCAAATACATTAGCATTAAGCCCTAATCAAATCATGCTGATGATGATGATGATGATGATGATGATGATGATGATGATGTTCATCCGACTAATGACAGGTCTGGCAGTCGCGTTCGTCCACTTATTCCCAGCGGACAGCGGCAACAGTTGCTGCTGCAGCTACGTGCGTAGTATTTGGCGATGACTGTTGCGGATTATGTGGCGACCTTTTGTGGGCCGCCCAACTGACGTGCAACAAGGCAACAGGCAACAGGGCAACAGCTTTGTGCTGACCAAAATGCCCAATTCAAATCGAAATCCATTTCAAAGTGGCCCATTGTGATGGGCAATCGGGCAGCAGCAGCAGCAACAACAACAACAACTACTTTAACAAAAACTACAGCTACAACAATTGCATCTATCGCGTTTCTGATCTGCTGTCTGCTCTTAACTTGGCTGAGACTGCGACTGAGTTATGCAGTCATTTCTCAAAGATCGTCGGTTGCTGTTGTTGCTGTTGTTGCTGTTGCTGCTGTTGTTGTTGTTGTGCTTGATTTCCGTTGCTTTTGTTGTTGGTGTATTCTAACGCTTATCTCAGGCTGTTAACCAGGTCAACTAACGGCAACGGCCGCAAGCTGTTAAACCCAACTTAAACAAATAACACTCATTCATTCAGACTCGCAATCTCCCTCTCTCGCTCTCTCTCTCTCTCTCTCTCTCTTTCGTTCTCTTCCGTTGACTTTTACCACACGCTTGCGCTCTGCCCGCATCTCTTGCCACGTTCTTGGCACTCGCTGTCTTCATTTCCCTCTCTCTCTCTCTGTCTCTCTCTTATTCTCTCTCTTTCTTTCTTTCTTTCTCGGGCAATTTACGCATATTACGAGCACATTCAATTTTCTTATTGGGTTTTCCCGCTTTCTTTCAATTCAATTTTTGTGCGCCAGTTAAAATCCACCAAACAGGTCAGGGGCCAAAATCAACCAGAATGATAGGGAAAGGGGGCACTGGCAGTGGCAGGGGCAGTGGCAGGGGCAGGGGCTGGGGCTGGGCATTCGATTCATTGATAATGGCAAATAATTGTTACAAATGCCAGTAATTTCTTTTTCAGCAATTTGCAATTGCAGATCGCATTGGCTTTGGCTTTCTAAGCCGATTTGGCTAATGGCCCTTACACTCTGTGAACAACAACCACAACAACAACCACAACAACAACCACAACAACAACAACCGCAACAAAAAGAAGAGCTTTGGTTATTCTAGGTGCTGATTCACTAGCTGCTTAAATCATCGCTTTGTCCGACTGTGCCATTACCGGCTAATAGCTGCCTTATGAGCCAACAGCAGCAGCAATTTACATCTGATTGTAATAAATGAGGAGTAGCTGTGGCAGTAGCAGCTGCGGCAGTAGCAGCAACAGGGCTGCCCATCACAGCATTTGGCATGCAAAAAATATAAATCAGCTTTCGTTTCGTTTGCCACCAGCAGCTGCAGCTCGTGTGTTTTTATTAATGTTTAGGCAAACGCATTGGCAACATTGTAGATGCTATCAATCATGCCACAGTTGCGTTCCACCTATTGTTGCATACACTCAAGTTACCCTGGATATATACATATATATGTGTTGCACAAGCCAAATTGAAGAGATCAACTTGTATATATCAACAATAATCTGTATATATATATACATACATACATATACATATATATATATATATATGTATATAACTTTAACTATATAATTTGTTAGAGGACATCTGCAAGTCGAGCACCATTTGCCACTTTATGAAATCATATGTTGCTGTTGCATGCTCAGATTTGACTAGATCAAACACATGACGCATCCTTCACCCTAATGTCTATCTCTTTCTCGCTCGCTCTGCGTCGTTGCGTGCCACACTTAGGCTACTAATGAAAAGGGTGTGTGTCCGGCATATGTGTGTGTGTGTGTGAGTGTGTGAGTGTATGTAAAATGCCATAAAAATCACACACAGCATAATTCTTAACAGACACAACACAACAGAAAACATGCACAATCATTCAGCATGCAACATGGCATTCCATTCCGTTGCCAGTTGCCAGTTGCAACGTCACGTGCGGCATCTGTGTACCCGCCCCACAGGCTACCCTCCTTCTTACCTAACCAAACAGCTCACCCTCTATCCCGCTGTGGTTTAATTAAATGCTGGCTTTTAAAATTGCATCTGCAAAATGAGCCACAATGGGCCACTTAGGAGCACACACACATATTCACACACACACACACACACACACACGCACATACAAACACACAGTTGGCAAGTGACCGCATTTGCTTATCGAGCCGGTTGCTGCTGCTTGCTGTGGCATGTTGCCATGTAGCAAGCAAATTGGTCATCTTCATGTGGCATCTTTAGCAATGCCAATGTTGCTGTTGCCCGCTGTTGCAGTTGTTGCTCTTGTTGTTGTTGTTGTTGTTGTTGTTGCTGTTGCTACCAAGCTCTGCTTCTGTCTTTCTCTCTGGCGAGGCGCATTCAATTATTTCCATGTCCTGATTGTCTTGTCGTGCGGCCGCGCGAGTTTTGTATTTAAAAATAGGCCGCCACAACTTTAAATTGCAACAATTTTTAATGAGCTGCTGCTGTTGCTGCTGCTGCTGCTGCTGTTGCAGTTGTTGCCACAGCGAATCTCTAGCGCCAGTTGCAGATGGTAAAGTGTCAGTCCTGCTGTAATGAGGCAATGTCTAGGCTAAAAATACATGCAGCACACAGAACAACCCAACTGTGCCGCTGATAAGATAACCTTGTTGCACGAGCACTGCCAGAATCTATCATAAGAGGCTGTCATGTTCACCTTGCCTCCAATTCGATATTAACTCATAATTTATACGAACATCAGTGTAATATGGTGAGCCACCAATAAAAAAACACATTGTTTGACAAGTGGCACCACTTATTTTAAGTGACACTTAACTTTGAATAAGAAGTTGCTCATTTTTAAATATGGAACAAAATATGCTAATAAATATTTATAAATAGTGTGTCTTTAAAGCAATTTTTAGTGCAGCTGTGAATTTAGTACAGTGTTGAATCAGTGTTATGAATGCTACCATCTTCCTTAAATCTGTGATATATAACCAAAGTAGACATATATATATATATATATATATCTATATGTATATATCTTACTGATTGGATTGAGTCACAGTCAGACAGACAACAGCGAGTATTCATTTAGAGTTGGGATCTTTGTTGCCAGAGTGGAATAGAAATGCGAAGTACTTTCCTAATTACAGCTTGTAATTCCCACTAATCACTTTCATTTTGTTGGAGACCGGTGGACGCAGTGTATCAATGGATTACAATGCTTGTCATAACATGTGGTTAGAGCCAAATGAGTTTCACTTGTTGATCAAATGGTTGCCCAACCAACCACACTCGTAATGAACATGGACAGGGTCTGAAGTGTGGTAGAACTATGGAAGGGGGTGTGGTGTGTGCGGTGTGCGGTGTGAGTGGTGTGTGTGTGGTGTGTGTGGCGTGTGGGGTGTGTGGGGTGTATGGGGTGTGGGGGCATGGTAGGTGAGGTCAGCACTTGCAATTAATTGTAATTTGTGGGGCGCATTGAAGCAGCGTCATCATCATAATTGCCATAAATCATGCAACGCTGCACTTGCCACAACTAGCTGTGGCATCTACTGCGTTCGGTTGAGCTGCTCCGATTGCCTGCTGAGCTGCAACAACTGCTCATCTCTTTTGTGTGCGCTCTTCTTCTTCTTTTTCTCGTTCTTCTTCTTCTTCTCCATCTTCTTCTTCTTCGCCTTCCTCTGTTTGTCTCTTATCCGCCACATTCCGCAACTCAAATGCGCTCTAATGACTCCTGTTCTTTGTTGCCATCGCTTGCTGCTTGCTGCTGGCTGCTGCTAGCTGCTGGCTAATGGCTTTTTGTGGCATAACTTCCGCGTAGCCAGGTTGGCCACGCCACCAGTCGAGAAGTCAAAGAGGAGGAGTCGTGTCGGCCGCTGCTTCCAGGAACGAGCCACAGCCCACACAGCTGATCGAAATCGAGTTGCCAAACATGAGCCAAGGCAATTGAACGATCGATTGCTCACTATCCCACTCCTACAATAAACGTTCCCCCCATCTCTCTCTCTCTCACTCTCTCTCTCTCTCTCTCTCTCTCTCTCTCTCTCTCTCTCTCTCTCTCTCTGTCTTACTATTGACAGCTGTGTGTTAGCCATTCCAAGAAGAATTTATGAAATGCATGGAGCCTTGTGACCCGTCACAGTCCCAGTAAACAGAACCCAGAAACCCATCACAGTGATCGATTCCAGAAATGAGAATCATCATTTTGAAATTACAATTTTATGCAATTATAATTTAAAAATTCTATTATATTATATATATATATATATATATATAGATATTTAAAAAAAAAGAAAAAATCTTTACATTTATATTGTTTTTATTAATTGTGCATTTCAATTATTAATTTTGATTTTCACAAGAAATATTCGCAAATTACCAGACCAACTGGAGCCGTTTTCATTTTCGAGTGACCACTGTACCCATTTGCAGTCCCAAGCCCAAGCCCAATCTCAGCGTGGGCAACACCACACCCGTTTTCTTCTTCTTGCTTCATTTTGGGGCCCGCATATCTTTCGCCTGCATCAACTAGCAGCCAGCGTTCCAGCCAGCGTTCCAGCCATCGTTCCAGCCATCGTTCCAGCCAGTCAGTCGAACGAGAGATGCACTTTCAAATATATATTTTGCCGACAGCCCCTTGCCCCCTGCCTGTCTGTGCATGGGGCTTAAAGTGTTGCCGAACAACCTTGAGGCAGTCGAACTGGCCAAGTGAGCAATCTGAACTGAGCCTGCGCCTTAACCTAACCACATCCTCGGCTATCAGGCTGTATCATGTGATATCGCCGCGTTCAACTTGTTATGCAATAAATTTCCGGTTCTATGGAACACCAGCAACCACAGCATACACAGATTGCAGCAAGCAATCAGACATAAAGGCAACCCAGGCAACCCAGGCAACCCATGCAACCAGCCAACAGCGCCTTTCTCTGGCCACTTTATTCCGGCCAGTTTCTGTTCCGATTTGCGCGTTAGTTCTGGGCTTTCAGTTTAACATGCGCAACGATGGCGTCGGCTCCTAAATTAAATGGCATCCTTTCGCGTACTGACAACTCTGTAACTCCAGCTGCCACTACTGCAACTGCCACACCTGTGGCACATCCCGTTCCCTGTCCAATACAGACAGGCACCTGGCCTGATTCAATCATAACGCATGCAAATTGGCGCGCGCTGTCTGCCTGGACTCGTTTGAGTGTTCATGTCAAGTGGGTGTCATCTTTACAAATTAGTAACGGCATTCAATAGCACACACACACACATACATACATCTATTTATATATATATTATTATAAATGCAGTGGCAGCTGAACAAGTTTGTGTTCCAAGTCTTTTGTTATGCATGCAAAATGAATTAAATGCATTTTTGTCTTAAGCTCGATGCAACAAATTTTATTGTTAATTATATTATTAATTAATATAATCTTATATATTATTTTAATATATATTCTTAAAATAATTAAGTCAGTCCAGCGAAATCTTAAAAAATCAAGTATAATTTTTGTTGTTAACCGATATGATTTTATTTGAATTTACAAGGCTCAGATTCAATTATTTGTTAGCAACGCATCCTCCGATGGGTCATCGCAATTGGGTTACACAAAAGACAAGTGGGAAGACATGCCACCGGTTGGTAACACCATCAGCAACAGCATCAGCAGCACCTGGTAAATGGCAAGCAATTTGCTCGCGTTGCATCAACAGAGCAGCCAGTGGCAAAGTCACAGCCTTGGCTCAGTTCTCAATTCCCAGTTTGGGATGCAGTTTGCGGCAGCAGCAGCAGCAAATGAAATGGCTGCCACATATCAATGTTAATATAATTTGCCAGTCATTATTTTGTAGCCGCCTCTCTTTGCCTCTCCCAGTTTAACTGGGATTTCGCCATGCGTTGCATTTAATTTGTGTAAAGCGTTTTACACTGCATTTTCCATCTAATATGCCAAGTCACCCGATGCCCCTCCAAGCTGATGCCTCCTTGCTGCCTGTGGTCCAGCAGAAAGATATGAGCAGCAACATGGAGATGGAGATGGAGATGGAGATGGAGTTAGAGTGCAGCAACATTTGCCATTAGATGAAGGCCGCTTCATGTTCATGTTCATGTTGCCTGCCTCACGCCTTACTACATTATTATTTTTTTGTAATTATAACTTTTAATATTCTCACACACACACACACACACACACACACACACACACACACACACACGCACGTACAATCGGATGGAGTGGGGAAAAGCAAACGCGTGTTTGCTGCATGCAGCTGGCAACTTGGGAAACTCGGGCAACTCAGCAAACTCGGGCAATCGGCAACTGGCAACTAGCAACTGGCAACTGGCAACTGGCAACTCGCAACAGGCAACTTGCAACTTGGCATCTCTTCAGCTGTTGTTTCTCTGTTTCTCTGCCTTGACATGTTTTGCGGTTCTACATTGTTCGATAGCAATTATTGCATCGCACTTCTATTGCATTGCGAAACTGGGACTTGGTGCACCTATAGCTAAGAGACACGCACAACAACATTCACACACCCAGACACACACGCACACCTTGTAGCAGGTGCTTCAACTTGAACGGTTGCACGTTGCGCATCTTTAAACTGCGATGATTGAAAATTGCATAATTGCAGTAAGCAGATAAACACACACACACACACACACACACAAACACACACACAGAGAGTGTTGAGAGCGAGAGAGAGTCAGAGTGAGAGAGAGAGAGAGAGAGGGGTGCAGAGAGAGAGAGGGCGATAGCTATTCGCACTCGCACTCATTTACTTAGACACTCGCGTGTTGTGACAACAAATTGCAAATATGAAAAGGCCTCCATTTCCGCCGCTGATCGAGTGGACAGACAGACAGACAAACAGACAGACTGACTGACAGACAGACACACATTGAGACACAGACACAGACACAGACAGACGTGGCCAACAGATTGCAATACCAAAGCTGTAAGGCCCGACATCCGTTTCGAGTGGCTCAACACTCAACACTCAGCAGACAACACTCATGAGTGCGACTCGAACTCCTTCCATGTTCGATGGATGTCGTCTTTCGAGGGGTGAGAGTTGCACACACAGGGAAACAGAGAAAGGAAGTGAGTTAGCTGGAAATCGGTGGCTCGCGGGTTTTCTTTATGATTTGCCACAGCCATTTCTATGCCAACTCGGGTCTTTGTTAATGTTCGAATCATTTTAGCGACTGATGTGTGAATTAAATTATTTATTTTCCGATTACTTGTCCCAAGTATTGGTTAGTAATCGTCTCAGTTTCCTATTTATAAACTATAATTAATAAAATAAATTCAGATTTTCCGAAGGTGTAACATTAATAGAAAGTCTGTTTTATGATCATTTCCGATTCTTTAATTGAATTTAACTCAAAAAAACTTTTTTAAATTTAAATATGATTTTCATCGATATTCTAAGCACTTTTTAGCAGTTTTTTAACATTCTGTAGCAAATTTTAAAGCTATGAATAATTCATATTGAATTACCATAATCCTTGAAAAAAATAAATCACTTTCTTCAGAAACATTTCTTAGACTGATGATGTTTTTTTTTTTTTGGTTATGGATTTCCTAAGCCATTCGTCACTTAACTTGGCTCAAACGTAACTCAACTTGTTGTTGCCCCTTTCACATCCATACATCATTCTCAAAATTATATAGTTAGGTAGATAATAGAGCTGTCACTTCGACTAATTAAAACTGGAACTTCTTTTGTAAAAGAAACACCAAATCGACTACCGTTTTCTGTTTTCTTGTTTTGTTTTTTTTTTTTTTGTTTTCTGTTTCTGCGTTTCGCCTTTCTACAAGCCATAAATTTCGCTTCTTCTGGCCAATGTTTGACAACAAGAAAGCAAATAGGAAAATTAAGAAGAAGAAGAAGAAGAATTGCCGTTGGCTGTGGAGTGTTGCAGTTTCATCTGGTTGTTGTCTAATGGGTTTCTTTTGACTTTTTGACGGTCGTCTCTCATTTCATTTTAATTGACTTAATTGCATATTATTACTTTCACTGTTTTGTCCAACTTGCTTTGTGTATCTGTATCTGTATCTGTATTGTCACCGTTATATTGTTGGCCATCTAATTTCCAGTTTTGTATCATAATTTCTAATTTATTTCTCTCTTCTCTTTTTGCCCACTCTTTGGCATTAGTTCTGTGTTGTGTGCATAAATTCGTCTTTATTATGAATTATAAAAAGAAAGAAAAACTAATCTGTTGTTTTTCTTTTGTTTAATCTTTTCGTTGCTGTTGGGCGCTTTTCTCTCTGATTGGAGTAACGGTTGACCTTTGAAAGGTTTTCTTTTGCGACTCGCTTCTGATATGTCTGGTGCTTGTTTTCCCTCTTTCTTTTCTTCTTTTCTTCATCATCTGCTGGTGGTGCTCATCTAATGTTGCTCATGTGCTGTGCCACAGGAACTCTTGCCATCTTCGGCTGGTTGTGGCTGTGGCATTCACTTGCTCACTTGCCTCGTAATTAGAGGCCGTACGCGAAGAGGAAGTAAACGTGCCTAATGATAACCTTTAGCTTGTTGCCTGCTGCTCAGCCACAGGGCGTCCAAAGCCGCAACAAGCGGGTAGAGTGAGAGAGGAACTGCCTCAGTCTGAACCCAAAACAAAAAGGCAATCCAAACCAACAGTCCTCCTCCCCCATTCTGCAACCCTTCCCCTCCATTCTGTTGGGGGCAAGCGTACAATTTTCTTGATTGCCGGTTACCCAGCCCGCTGCATCATCCATCTAACTAAGTACGCGCCACTGACCAGCAAAGCAGCAGAGCAGCCAAGCAGCCAAGCAGCCAGCAGCAATGTAGCAAGCAGCTATGTAGCAAGCAGCAAGCAGCAAGCAGCGGCTAACTCTGCCACCAGCAGATTGGGATGAGTATACTCAAGCTCTTGCACGTACCCATACTTAGATTCTGAATCAGATTCCAAGGAGTGCATATTGCACCCATTTTTCTTGTATATCCTCTAGCCTAAATGCAAATATATGCCAGACAGTAAGAGTATATACATATATATGTACATATATCCACACGATCAGCAAAAGCGCAAAGTTAGAATTTAGAGTCTCATTTTAATTTAAATTAATTAATTAATTAATTTTAATTGCAATTTTATGCAGATCAATATTATTTGGATCTCTTAGTATTTTCGTCAATTTCAGCAAAGTAGAGAGAGAGCTGAGATCCCTAAATTCTCGCATAGTTTTAGATGTACATTTTGCTGCAGGGTATCTTCTAGTCGATCACTCTCGATTGGGGCAAGCGTTTACATGTTACTTTTATCAGCTGATATTGCATTCGCATTGATTGAGCGCCCTGGGTATTATTTGGTTAACGCCCACCAGACTCTCGATATTTATGTTGGAGGCGTTGCGACCAGCACAAAGGTGCAACAACAGCAGCAGCAGCAACACCAAGCGGCAACATTACAACCTGAAACAGCAGCATCGACATCATCAATACTTGAGTTTGGTGGTGCTGTTGAGTGGCGCCACATGTGTGAACTACTGCAGCACCAGCTGCCGCTTCCTGTTAGCCATCGGCGACATTTAGCAGCTGATTCCAGCTAGCAGGGGCAACTCAAGAACTACACTCTCAATTACACGCACAAGCACTTGCAACAGCAACGGCAACAGAAACAGAAATGTGGCATTAGAATTGCCGGTTGGTGGTCAAATGAGAAGAGCGTTGCGCTTAAGCCAAGGACGCCCCAAAAATAAACGCAATTTGGCTAAAAATAAAATGAAACGCGAGCAAGATGCCAGCTAAACTTGCAACACTTGCAACAAGGGCAACACGCGGTGGCAATGACGTCAAATTCGAATACGAACGAATGCGTTTCACGTTTTCCGTTTTATCTTCGCAGGCAGATCGCTCGACTGTGCCCATGTAATTGGCTTACCTCCCCACCCTCGCCCCTCCCTCTCTCACTATCTCTCTTTGCCTCCCCCTCTCAATCTCAATCACTCCCTCTCTCTCTCTCTCTCTCTCGGTCTACTACCAATCGCACCCTTCGCACTCACCTTGCAATCCAAACGCATTTCATTGCCAGCTGCAGCTCGAGTTCGATCTGGAGCTGGAGCTGGAGCCGGGAGTGGGACTTGGACTGGGCCTGGGACTGGGACTGGGTCTGGGACTGGGATTGTTGCTGTGCACTCTCATGCAGATTGGCAATTGTAGAACACGAACTCACAGAGTCCGAGCAACAACCAAGAAAATGAACAAGTACAAAAAGTTGGCTTCAGTGCGTCGACAGCCAAATACCCTTTTGTGACAGCTTTTGTATATCCATGGATATGTGATAAATATTATTTCGATTTTTATTCTATATTCTATATGACATGACAATCAAATTAAAGAAGAAATCCAGATATATATATATATATATATGTATATATATATATATATATATATATATATTAATGAGCTTGAAGATGTCTTCGTCTTAATGAAATTTGAACGCCCCTTGCAAGGGTATAAAAAGTTACAACGGCTCCCTGCGATGCTGGTGGTGGCTATTTTCTTGGTGTGGTTGTTGTTGTTGTTGTTGTTGTTATTGTTGCTGCTGTCGCTTTGGTTGAGAACACGCTACACATTCCGCTGACTGTGTTTGCCACCTATTTCATACATCGTGGCTACATTTGTTGTCGCTGCTGTTGCTGTTGCTGCCGCTGCTGTTGCTGCTGCTGCTGCTGCTGCTGCTGTTGTCGTTGTCAATGTTGTTCATGTTGCTGTTGCCAGTTGTAGCATCGTTTTTTGCTGCTGCTGCCACAATTGGAAACGGCGGCAACGATTGCAACGAATTCGAAGCGCACATTTCGCGATTCGCGCTGGCAACCTGTGAGTTAATATTGTTTGTAATAGCCACGTTCCGAGCCCTGTAATCATTTGAAAGCCACCTCCCCTCCATCTCTATATCTACCTCTCTCCCTCTCTCCCTGTCTCCCTCTCTCCCTTACTCCCTCTCAATTTGGTTTTGTTTTCCTTGTACTTTGTTGCATTTCAGCCCAGAGGCCAGCGCAGTCCAGTAATAGCACTCGGACTAGTACAAGTACTAGTATAACTTATAAATACGCTCGTATAAATAATTGCGGTATGCAAGCAACAAGCAACAAGCAACAAACAACAAGCAGCAAACAACAAACAACAAGCAACAGGCAACAGGCAATAAGAAAGAAGCTCTGCATGTTGGCTGCCCACTTGCCTGGGACAGTTCAGCAAACAAATTGAATTGAATATGTAAATATAATTGCATAGCGGAGTCACAATGTGGCCAACGAGCCAACTAGCCAGATAGCCAGCTAGCCAGATAGCCAGCTAGACAGATAGCCAGATAGCTACCTGCTAGCAGTTCCCAACTCGCTGGGTTTGTGGGCGTTTAAAAATCCATAAATTGAAGCCTTAATGCCGCTCTAAACGCAACTGCAGTTGGTTATCGGTATCGCTATATAGCTATATACATATATACACATATACATATATATACATATAGCTATAACAGCTATAGTTATCGGTATCGTTTCGCATACACTCATACACATATATGGCAACGCTGGCAAAGACTTCCGCATGGCATTGGCCATTTGCAGGCACTCATTATGCACTCAAATGCAAATGAGTACAGTTAGCGAATAGTTAATGTCGATGTATGAATTGAGTCGAGTGTCAGAAGGAATCATGAATAACAAGTGCACAGTGCCAAAGATACAAATAACGATATCCATATGCACATAAATATTGAAATGAATGAGTTGAGTATGGCACTGATGAGTGCATTTAGATTCACTCGCTATTATACACATACCGGATACTATAACCCTTATTATTATCTATTCTATGAAATTCATTTAAATACATTTTAGCACCACTACCATCAACATAAACATAAACATAAACATGATTTCTCAATTAGCAAAGGGTTAAGATCTTTTATCATATCCCTGATAGATGGATGGACAGATGGACTAAGCCTATTGTTAGATGGCTAGATGGATTAAACGCATCTTTGAGCCAACTCATGGCTGATAAGTGCTGGAGTGAGTGAGTGCATGATTGAATACATTGAATTGAGATAACATTCATTCGCATTTGCAATGAATTGACAGCTCTGTTTGGCCACTTGATTGATTTACCAAGCGAGTGTCAAGTGCTCAGTGCTGAGTGCGGAGTACTGAATGGTGATAATAATGCGAGTGCGCACTTGAATCATTCATGCCCCAGACTCATGAATTGTGCGCTATTAATATGAATGAGTTGGCAACTGATTCCAGATGAGAGCCAAATAGACTCAAGCTTTCGCTTTTCAATTGCTGCTGCGCCGGGCACAGGGTTCGGGTTCGGGTTCGGCTTCGGGTCCGGGTCCGGGACCGGGACCTGCAACTTCTGGGTCAATGCTTGCCCCCGCAGGTGCCCAATTTGGGGTCAGCCACTAATTATGGTATCCACAAGAGCAGCTGCTTGAGCGAAAAAAACCAATTTTCAGCATGCTCAACTCACAGCCACAGGAATGCGAACTCGATGTTTGGCTCTGCGTCTGGGTTAGGGTTTGGGTTAGGGTTTTGGGGAGTTGGAGACGCGTCCATTAGAATTTCAAACCGCAGATCGTCAATAAAAGTCGACGATGGCGCGCAAGTGGAACGCTACTTCAGCTTCGGGCCATTGTAATTTCCGCCGGGCAGCTCATTAAACTCTTGGCAAATGCAGCCAACGAACTTGCCTGCTCCCAACCAGCCAGTGGGAGGGAGGCAGGTAGTGTCAGGGGTGTTGAAATAGTTCTTATTGGTTCGCTGGTTTGCTGTCGGCTCAGTTAAGCGTGTAATGGAGCGGATGTCTGTATAGCCGCAGCTCCCCAGCTTTCAAGTTGCCCAGTTTCCCAGTTTCCCAGTTTTCTGGGTTTCACTTAGCTGTCATCGTTTGCAATTAGCAAAATGCCTGACGCCATCTGGCGGCCAATATATGCAACCACAACATACATTTTTAAATTCTGAAATATTCAAATTTGTGGCTGCAACTGAAGTCGATCACATCTAGAATCAAAAACAAATTCTGATAGCAATATTTATCTCATTCCCTATGGATTTTCCTAGTTTTTACTATAATTATTTTCATATAAAGAATACAGAATTATCTAATAATAATAATAATTATAGTTTTTAATTTTAATCGCATTAAATTACATTCTGAAGATGAAGATTTATTATAAATTATACAACAGGATCAACAAAATGACTCCCAGCTGTCCAACAGAACCACGAACAATTTATTTTTATTTCTATTATTTTTCTTAAATATATAATTACGTATAAGCTTTGGCAAGTGTGGGAAAATGGGAAAGCTGCCACACCGATATGTTCAGCTGGAAAATGACGTTCTCATAGGGCAATATTATGAGTATGCATCACAAATGATGATTATTGTACACACTTAGCAAAAGATATTAAACGAGAAAGGAAATTCAACTAAACTTAGATTAGAAATTGCAGCCCAACTGAGAACGGCGTGCGCTAAAAGTCATCACCATCATCATCTCGGGAAGAGCTGCTCGTATTTGTTGGAAGCCCCGACCAGCTGCAGATTCTTGCCACCTGCAGATAGCGATAGATAATGGTGAGGGCCCAATGGAAGGTGTCCGCTGTCAAATAGAACTGCAAATGCACCTCGTTGATCCCATCGATGAGGATGGCACCCATCTTACACGACACCTCCGACTGATCTTCCAAGTGGTTCGGGTAGATGCGCTGCTGCTCCTCCAGCTCGTACAGTTAGCCTTAAATAATGTTGACGTATTCAGAGATCAAAATCTGATTCTACCGATTCTGTCCGATTTTATCTTTGAATGTTTGTTGTCGCCATTTTTATTGTTTTGCTGTATTTTGAACAAGAGCGTTTTGGAAAAAGATATTTCTTATTTTTTTTTAAATACAAAATAAAAGTTTTTTAATTGATTTTTCAACGATTGCTGCTTTTGTCAGCATTTCTGTTTGAGTCGTGCAAGATGCAGTCGCAATTCGCTGATCTCTCTATCTGCTAACTCTCTCTCTCTCTCTCTCTCTCTCGTTCTCTCTCTCTCTCTCTCTCGCTCTCTTGCTTGCTTGTATATATTTCTGTTAAATATCTGTTCACATGTACAAATGTCTTTAGAATACAAGTTTCTTGGCTTCAGTCCGCAGTTGTCTGCCGTAAAAAAAGCAGCAAATAGAAGAAGAAGAAAAAAGAAATTAAAAGAAAAAGAAAAACTGCAACCAGAACTAAGCATTTTCTTGTTTTTCTCCACTTGCAGATGCAAAACGCAGCAAATAAAAGCAGTAGCCGGCGCAATCGCAGCAGAAGAGAACAGGAACAGGAACAGGCAGGAAGACGTGCATCGGCGAGGACAACGATCTCTGGCGGCGGCGCCATGTTGGCGATCTCGCTCGGATTGGCCATGCTGGTGATGCTGCCGGCGCAGGTCTCCGCACGCATGGCCTTTGAGAAGCTGACAGATTACGATTTTGCCGGGACCACGTACTACAGCGTCAAGAACCTGTCGCTGTACGAGTGCCAGGGATGGTGTCGCGAGGAGGCCGACTGCCAGGCGGCGGCATTCAGTTTCGTTGTGAATCCACTGTCACCTTCGCAGGAGACACACTGCCAGCTGCAGAACGATTCGTCGGCGGCCAATCCGTCAGCGGCGCCACAACGTTCCGCCAACATGTACTACATGGTGAAGCTGCAGTTGCGCAGCGAGAATGTCTGCCATCGCCCGTGGTCGTTCGAGCGTGTGCCCAATAAGATAATCCGTGGCCTGGACAATGCCCTCATCTACACCAGCACCAAGGAGGCCTGCCTCTCTGCCTGCTTGAACGAGAAACGCTTCATCTGCCGCTCCGTGGAATACGACTACAACAACATGAAGTGCGTCCTGAGCGATTCGGATCGACGCAGCTCCGGCCAGTTTGTGCAGCTGGTCGATGCCCAGGGCACCGACTACTTTGAGAATCTCTGCCTGAAACCGACGCAGGCCTGTAAGAATACGCGCTCGTTTGCCAACGCACGCATGGGCGTCTCCGAGGAGAAGGTGGCCCAGTATGTTGGCCTGCACTACTATACGGACAAGGAGCTGCAGGTGACATCCGAGTCTGCCTGCCGTCTCGCCTGCGAGATTGAGTCCGAGTTCCTTTGCCGCTCCTTCCTGTATCTGGGGCAGCCGCAGGGCGCTCAGTACAACTGCCGTTTGTACCACTTGGATCACAAGACTCTGCCCGATGGCCCATCCACCTACTTGAATCATGAGCGTCCCCTGATCGATCATGGCGAGCCCATTGGCCAGTACTTTGAGAATCAGTGTGAGAAATCTGCCGGTGCCGGTAGCAACTCACCACCCGGCACTTTGGATAAGATTGACACCCTTCCCGTTAGCCTGGACACCATCGAGGATCCCACTCTGACCAACATGACGCGCAACGATGTCAACTGCGACAAGACTGGCACCTGCTATGACGGTAAGGATTACCAAACAGTGCACCCATTGGGGTTATTCATTAATGGGATTCACTTCAACTTAATTTAAAATTGTGACTAATCCGTTCATCCTGTTTCAGTCTCTGTGCACTGCAAGGACACCCGCATTGCTGTGCAGGTGCGCACCAACAAGCCGTTCAATGGTCGCATCTACGCTTTGGGCCGCTCGGAGACGTGCAACATCGATGTGATCAACTCGGATGCGTTCCGTTTGGACCTGACCATGACGGGACAGGATTGCAATACACAGAGCGTGGTAAATAACTAGACGCAATAATCTTATAACAACTAATAACTAGGTGCACTTGCAATCCACAGACGGGCGTCTACTCGAATACGGTGGTCCTGCAGCACCACAGCGTCGTGATGACCAAGGCGGACAAGATCTACAAGGTGAAGTGCACATATGACATGAGCTCCAAGAACATCACCTTCGGCATGATGCCCATACGCGATCCCGAGATGATACACATCAACTCGTCGCCGGAGGCACCGCCACCAAGGATTCGCATTCTGGACACCCGCCAGCGCGAGGTGGAAACTGTACGCATCGGCGATCGCCTTAACTTCCGCATCGAGATTCCCGAAGACAGTGCGTAAAATGCTTAACTTATGGCATTCCGTTCCACGAAGCAACTGCTAATCCTTTCCATCTGTCGCCCTCCATTCTGTTTGCAGCTCCCTATGGTATCTTCGCACGCAGCTGCGTTGCCATGGCAAAGGATGCACGCACCAGCTTCAAGATCATTGACGACTTGGGCTGCCCCACAGATCCCACCATCTTCCCCGGCTTCACCGCCGACGGCAATGCGCTGCAGTCCACCTACGAGGCATTCCGCTTTACCGAAAGCTACGGCGTCATCTTCCAGTGCAATGTCAAATACTGTCTGGGTCCCTGTGAGCCAGCTGTCTGCGAATGGAACATGGAGTCATTCGAATCCCTGGGCAGAAGGCGTCGTCGCTCCATTGAGGCGTGAGTGTCCCTTACGCAACTAAACCAATGCTTGCATATGAACCAAACTGTTATTCTGTTTTAGCAATGAGACCAAGAGCAAGGATGAGATGAACATATCGCAGGAGATTCTCGTCTTGGACTTTGGCGATGAGAAGCGTGAATTCTTCAAGGCAGATCCAAGCACAGACTTTGCCAAAGGTAATTTAATTACAAAATAAATAAATAACTAAAATGCTCACTTCAAAACACTCGTTTGCAATTGCAGACAAGACTGTCACCATCATCGAGCCGTGCCCGACGAAGACGTCCGTCCTGGCGCTGGCCGTTACCTGTGCGCTCATGATCCTGCTCTATATCTCCACGTTGTTCTGCTACTACATGAAGAAATGGATGCAGCCCCACAAAATCGTAGCATAAGTTTAGGCGCAACGCGAGAACAGCAACAGCAGCGACAGCAGCGGCAGCAGCAACAAGAACAACAACAACAACAACAGCTGCAACACAGAAAAGTGAAGCAAAAGAGATACGAGAAAAAGAAAAGGAAAACAAAAACCATACACAAAACACAAATTGTCACCAATACCAATAACCCACACACGCACACACGCACACACACACACGCACACACGCGCACAACTACGCACACGTAAAAATTCGCTCTCTGTCACGCGCTATTTCTATCTCTCTTTGGCGTATGGCGCCCGTCTTAAGTGCAACAACGTCCACGCTTGTCAGCGCTCAGCGCTCTCTCACGAGAGAGAAACTGGCAATGAGAGCAGCAGCGCCGTTAATCATGAAACGAGCTTCGGCTTCGGTTTGCAATATAAAACGTGAGAAGAAGAAGAAAATCAAGTGGATGTATTCCAAAACCAAATCCGAAATCAATTTTAATCACAATCAAAGCACACACACACACACACACACATATATACAGAGCAGCTGCCTGACAAGCGTGTATATTTTGTTTTTTTTTTTTTTTTGAAATAATTACTATATATACAATTTATTTATTTATATTTATTTAGATTTAGAGCGTGAGTTAATTTCCAGAAATTGATTTGGCGAATGCGTTAACTGTGTTCGCCTGCCCCTAGCCTATTTTTTATAACGTATTTTCTAACATTTAGTAGACAAAAAGTAACAAGCAAAATGCAAAATGCAAAAAAAGAAAAAGAGCTAAAAGCAAAAAGCTAATAAGCGACAAGCGAACTGCACATTTACATTTACATTTACATATGCGAGCATTAATTTAAATTTTTTAAACGGAAGGAAACGAAACGAAAGGAAACGAAAGAAAGAAAGAGAAGGACGAACGACGATAAGAAGCGCATATTGAAAACTGCGAGCGCGTACTTTCTATAAAGTTACAAAAGAGACAACCAAACGAATGCAATGGAATGGAATGGAAAGAAGGAGATCGAGAGTGCAGAGGAGAGAGAGAAAAGAGAAAAAGTCGATAGATAGATAAATACAAAGATTGAGTAACGAGCTTAAAGCTCCGTCGATCGATCTCTTTTGTAACTTGTATAGAGACTGCAGCCGCAGATGCACACACACACACACACACACACACACACATTCTTACACACCCTGCTAATTTCCCCCACACCCACTCCAACATACACACACACACACACGCACATACTCACATTTATTTAATTTAAAAGGAAAAAAAGAAAAAGCTAACAAGGTAATTAACAGCAAACAGATGCAATTTTCAAAAGAAAATAAGAAGCAAGAAACAAAAACAAATAATGAGCGATCAGAAATGAAGCGAAACTAATTTCATAGTGTGTACAATGAAATTGTGCTTAATTGTATTGCATTTATTTAATTTAAATCTATTTATGATAATAAAGAATGATAACACAAACGAATTTGCAATTTGCATTTTTTTTTTGCACAAGTCCCTTGGGTGCTGAGAAGACTCCATAATTCCCAGACTCCATCGTTTTATCCTAGTCGAAAATCTGCGTTTTCTCCGTCGCTTGAATGGGCCACAACATGTCGAATTTGCAACAAGCTGCAAAGAAAACTAAAATTCTTGATCAGCATCTTGCCACTCAACTAGTCGAGCAGATTTATTTGGATCAATACAAATCGGATACATTTATGAAAATGAAATTATTATTGTTAAGCTGCACACTATTATAAGATGTTAAATAAAAGTTAATGTTAATTCAGACATAGTTAGAAATCGGTAATCAATAATCAGTAATTAGTTATCGGTATATATAACATAAGTCAAGCTGTACGCTTTTCTGTGTACTCTTCTATCTTAAGTCTAAGGACGAACGTTGCCAAGTTGCACATGGAATGCTTAAGCCTAATAAGCCTTAGTCTAGATGCGACGCAAGGATGCGGAAACTGGACGGCATAGCAGAAAGGTGAAAGAGAAAGACAAATCGAAAGCGATAGAGAAAGCGAAAGCGAAAGAGAAAGCGAAAGCGATCTGCGGTCATCTCAGCCTGAGTGGTTGGATGTGAGGGACTCCGTGGTCCGGCGCTGGAGATCTAACGGTGGCCAGGCAGGTCTGCTTGAGGGATTTTCCCGGCGGCCGTTTGATGCACTCGTCAAAGTAACACTTCTCCACATTGTGCAAAAACTCAACCAGCAGCTTGTTATCGCCACCATTCGGCCCGGCAAAGTATTCGCACTCGTAGCCATGGGACTTGAGGTCGCGCACACAGCAGTCGAGGAACTCGGCATTGGCCGAGTACCAATTGTTGTGCCGCTGGAGCGGAATGCCGAGGCGCGTTCGCACAATTCCCGTTAGCCAGGTGTCGTCTATCCAGAAGATGGGCACACGTTCCGCCTCCGCTACGAGCCGTGCGGCAGTTGGCACATTCGTAATGTAGAGCCAGCCGGACAGGTAGGCCGGATAGAGTGCGTCCGCGTATTCCTGCCGAGTGACAAACCACTTGTTCGCCTGCAGCCGAATGGGCGGCTTGGCGTCCAACACAAAGCCCGCCAGCAGCGTGCTGCTGCTGGTCAGCGCCGGCTGGCTCAGCTCCAGTGACTCCAGATAGCGTCGCAAATGGAATATATCGTAGATGATGTCATCGTCCATTTTTATGATGAACTTGGCACGCTGCCGACACTCGCTGGATGCCCAGCGCAGACCCATCGCATGCTTGTAGCTCAGATTTCTGTAGTCCTCGACAAAGTTGCCCTGCAGCAGATCCCCGAAACGCGCCTGCTCGCTGACCAGCTGCGCCTGGCTGATGAAATGTTCGCGCCCCGGCAGCGCAGCCAGCAGAAAGACCCGCTGCAATCCCATCTCGGCCAGCTTGCTCTGCGCTATCGCCTGACGGTGGGCGGCGCGCAGTGCATCGTGTCCCGCATACGAGGTCACAATGAGTACAGCTGTTAGGGATTACAAACGATGCATTAGTTGCGAGTTCGATAGAGAAGTAAGGTGAGGTGAGGTGAGTGAGTGCAAATCAAACCCAATCTCAAATGTTGATTTTCAATTTTGTTGTTTGCACTCCCAAATGGGGGCAACTCACCGAGCAGCTCCCGCTCAGCGCGTCGACATACATCGCTGGCGAGCAGATAATCAAAGTCTGTTAGATTCAGCAGCGGACCAGGTTTTGGTGCAGCTCCCACTCGCATTTCCACTTTAGATTGGGGTGCACTTTGCTGCTTGGCTGACATTGGTGGTTGGTTGAGTTTAATTGTTGTTGTTTGCTTGTCTTCGTCACTCGTCGGAGGCAGATGCACCAGAAACTCATCTCTGCCCTCACGCAGCGGATGAGGAGCAGAAGTGGGTGGAGTCGCCATGTAACTGATGCACAATATTATGATTACGATTAGCGCGATGGCAATTGGTAGCAATCTGCGGCCGCGCATGCGCATCTTCAAACATTCTATTGTCGTTGAGCGTGTGAGTGTTTGAGTGTTGAATGTTTGACTATTGAGTGTTGAGTGATTATGGCCTTATTTTGAATAAAAACAAATGCACAAATGATTCAAATACAACACAAGCACTCACACACACATCAGCAGCAATAAATAGTACTTTGTGTGTAACTATCGATATTGCGATATATCGATAGGCTGCTGCCAAGCTACAACAATAGTAGGCAAAAAGAGAAGATTGAGAAGTCACATCGATATCGATGAAGCTTGTGACGTCATGCGACAGATTGCCAATACAGCTACATTTGCAGCCAGTCCTTTTAAGATCTGTAAGGACTTGTCCGAGTCGTGGCTACTTCTGCAAAATGTTCAAAGAAGATAATATTACTAAAAAGGTGGGGCGGATCAGAAAAAATTAAAAATTTAGCCATTTCAAGCAGCATCCGGTTTCTATGTGCCTTTTTATCTCATCTCCCCCAAAAGTATGCTGTATTTTTTGCCATTGGTTATTTAGCTAATGTCACAACCTACACTGAATTCGACTTAGATTTTGGTACCAACTAACTGTTAAATTAAAATTGGTAAATATAAGGTATATTATATATGAAATATAAGGTATATGTAAGGTATATTATGTAAGGTAAACTATAATAATAATTAAATGTTTGATACGTTAGAAATATTAGCAATATTGGTCTGCCTAAGCGGATAATGTACAATATGTGTTTACTACTAGATACAATAAAGTACTATTTACAAAGTCTTTTCTGTCAGTGTAAGTGCAATTTAACTGTAATTTTTATTGTTCGCTATTTACATTTTCTACGTTTTCTTCCTGTCTGTTTCTTTGGCGAATTGAGTTCAATTCGCAGAGTGAAGTCGCAAAAATTTGTCTAGCGTGAATTTAAAATTATTCGAATTCTATAAAAGTAAACTCAATTTAATTATATTTTCTAATCAGCATCAATCAATCAAAAATAAACATGAAGCGGTCCGCTTACGAAGTACAACGGGACTTTGCGCTGAGCAGCGGTTTTCACTCGGAAATCATTTGGGACTCGTGAGTTAAAAATGATTGCCGCAAATGCAGCGGCTGTTAATGAAACGCGCCCATCTTCTCATTACAGCCTCGCTCCGGAGCAGGCCGATGTGCTGCGCCAGAAGATTGCCAATCTCATATGCGAGATGAAGGACGCGGACGAGGCGACGACTGGAGGAGCGAGGAGCAACAAGTTGCTGGAAAAGCAGCGCCAGCATCTGTTCGAGAATGTTTGGAAGCAGCGCATCTACACAAATGGCACGCTGCTCTCGGCAATTATCTATGTGCTGGTCACCGCTGAGACGGATGCCACATTGGCGCTGCAATCGACCAGCTACAGCTGCCATCCGGTGATCAGGACGCGCAAGTGCGTCCGTGCAGATGGTGGGGGCAATGAGAGCTCCAGCGACGGCTGCTGCATGATCTTCATTGATGAGCACGGACGCGTCTATGGCAGCTGGAAGCAGTATGTGCGCAACAATGCCCTGCCTCGTGGCACCATGATAGCGCCCCACAACGGAGTCTACACATTTACCAAGCTCACTACTGACCAGGATCCGGATCCGGATCCGGATCGAGAGCGGGAGCGGGAGCAAGTGCAGCTGATGGTGCTGTCGACACCAGCCTCGTGGCTCAAGCAAAAGGTGCTGCAAGTGAGCGACAAGCTGGTCACAGTTGGTGGCATAGCTGCCACGGTGCCGGTGGCTGCCACACTGGCGTTGCCTGTCGCCGCACCCATTCTGCTGGCAGCCACAGTTGTTGGCATCTCCACGGCTGCCTACTGCACTGTGCGTTCCGCGTCGCGGCTCATCGATCGCCGCTGGCACGGCCAGACAGTATCGCTGGCGGACAGCGAGGCACGCTCCAACTGGCTGGGCGTAGCCGGTGGCGTTGCTGGCCTGGGTGCGACGAGCGCTAAAACGGCCCTGAGTGTCCTCCAGGCAGGACGAGCCGGCCGGGCTGCTCAGCTGGCGGTGCACGGCTGTAACGTGTCCTCTGTCGTGATCGCCGGCACCGGCGTCGCTAGCGGCGTCTACGATCTGTATCTGAAGATTAGCGACGAGCAATCGCTGAGCGGTTTCGATGCGATGCAAATGGCATCCAGTCTGCTACTCTTTACGCATTCGGTGAACAATCTGCGCATCGCCGTAAAGGCAACCAACGGCCACAGCCTCCGACGCGTCGTGCGCCACCAGGCAAGGAAGGTATTCAGCCGCATCAGCGAGGAGTCGGCCAAGCTGCACAGCAGCGACACATCCCGCAAACTGGACATTGTGCGGCTCATTAATGACATACCCTTCAAGGAGGTGCTGCTCAACTTACACAAGATTCACACGCATCTGGCGACTGGTGTCACAGTCGCCTCAGTTTTGGGTGCCGTCGGTGCCGCTGGTGTCCAATTGCCCACTTTTGTTAAACTGGGCGCCGGTGGTGGCCTCAGCCTCGATCTACCGGAACTGGCCAGCCAGATGGGCAGCAAGTTTGTGGGCCAAATCGGTAGCCTGGCCAGCTTTATGGACGTGCTTGATGGGATGAGCCGTTACTTTAGCGAGCAGGCGATGCAGCTGCTGCTCCAGTTGACGCGCACCTTTGTGGAGCAGAGACTGGACGGAATTGATCGCAACCTGAACACTTTTGTCTCCACAGAGCTGGTGCTCTACCGCATGCTGATGCACTGCATCAATAATTACGGTAATTGTGCCGTCGATTTTCTCGAGCAACATCGTCACGACATCTTGGCCGTCATCGACAAGTACTTTAAATCGCTGCAACCTCAACCGGATCCAAAGCAGAAACACATTAGGCGCAACTGTCACTCCTGCCATGGTGTCTACTTCATAAGTCGTCTGTAATCAATGTAATGTCTCCATCATCTCCATCAAATTAGTTTATTATTTTCTCGTGATTTCTCATGTGATTTGTAATTGTGACTTTTTATAAATAATTTAATTTGGTGTTTTTTTTTGTGGCAAGTTCCACTTTGCAATGTGTGTGTTGTTTTCCACATCTTTGTTGTTATTGTCGAATGCATTTCCCGCCAAAAACTGTATCAATACGAGCAGACACAATGAAAGCTTGAACAATTCACATTTAAATAAAGAAACAAACCCAAAATCAAACTAAAATAAATAAAATTTTTGATGGATTAATTCCGTTTTTTTTTTTTTTTAATTTAAGTATGTTTTCAGTTTTCTGCAAAATACAAACAAGCAACTCACATTTGCACAAAACAATAAACGAATAACGAACTTTGTTTTCAGATTTCCCCTTCATTTAATTTGTGCTGTTTATTATTATTTTTCTTTTTTCCTTATTTGGCCGGCTTGATGGTCGTAAGCGTTGAGTCTTTGCGTCGTTTACATCAATCCAATCAGTCCCGGGTTCAAATCCTGCTGCAGCAGGCAGAGTCCCAGTAGTCAGAAAAAAGTGTTTCAGGTTTTTCAGAGAGGTCTGGGTGCATGGTAGCAGAGCCGTTGGCTGTGGGTGCGTCGAAAAGTTCGAACACTGCAAAATTTTCGGAGTATCCCCCACCCATAGTTAGTGGCTGTGTATGCGCTCCGACTCCCTCTCTCAGAGGAGCCTGAAACACTTTTTTTTTCGATTTGACGCCTCTACGTGATGATTGCTTAGTGGTGTCACCTACCAACCTACACATTTCTTACTTTAATCAAAGTTTTTTTTATTTTATATACATATGTATATATCAATCTATACCCCAAATCTAAATCCAAGACCAACTCTAGCATCGTAACTATAAATAAAATAATAATCAGGCAATTTGTTGTGGTCCAAGGCGTTTGACAAGTAATTGAATTCCGCCGCAAATGTTCCGACCAGTTTCGGTTTGGAGCTGATAACCGTATTCTCCCACTTGCGCATATCGATATTTTTCAAATTAGTCCGTCGCGCATACACCGCACTGGACAAAAGCTGTCTGCTATTTTGATGTGCTGTGAGCTAATTTGCCGGTACTGGACAAAAGCTGTCTGTTATTATTCCCGTCAAGACATCAACAATCAATATCGGAACTCAGCGCCGTCATCGTTTCGGGCGGGACATTTTGAACATTTTGAATTACACATTTCGAAATTATCAGCCCCCAATACCATACATTTCCCAAGACTGCGAGGCAATATTGAAATATTTTCATTTAGTTTTATTAATTTCTCTTTTCATTTGTTGTTCGCGTTTGTATCTCTTACGTCTGCTTATATATTTTCATTTCAAGTACACACATACATATGTAAGTGTCTGTGTGTGGTATGATAATTGCTTGGATTACAATATGCCTTAGACATTTATGTAGTACTAATCTGATCTCTGCGAATAAGTTACCAACTGGATAAATTGCATTTCTCTTGCATTTCATAAATGCTTATGCTTCTTCTTTCACACACATATGTATATGTATATATATTTATACACTTATGCAAATATGTATATATATACATATATATGAATATATACATACAATATAGCTGTTTATATGAACATACACTATATATATGTATATATATACAAATATTGGTATTTCGAGGGACAGAGTCGAAAAAAAAACCCTAAAAATGTGTAATGCAATATGGGTACTCCATTTATATATTTATAAATACTTTCAACTTATATATGTATATATATATATATATGCCCTAATACGCCTGATGTAATTCAGTGGTAAGTTTTTCTCATTATTATGTTTACTTGTAGATATTTTTTTTCTATCGTTTTTGTCAATTTTATATTATATTTTGTTGGACTTAAACTCGTTTTGCATTTGACGTTCAGTTGGCTTTTAACGGTTCAATTCGTTTCTCAAACTTGCCTCACATACCTTTTTCTTCATTTATTTATTTATTTATTTCATAAATACAAATATTTTAATATTTGGTTTTGCATTCGTTTTCGAATCTCACTTGCATGTTTCTGTGTGTGTATGTGTGTGTGTGTGTGTGTGTGTTTATATGAACAATATTGGTAAATCCATGTATGAATTTGATTTATGTGCCTGCTCGAGTGGTTCTGCGTTTGTGTGTGTGTGTGTGTGTGTGTGTGTTGCTTGTTGCTTGCATATATCTGTACAATTTAAAAAAAAATTGTCTAACTGCATTGTTGTAACGCCAGCGTTACAATTTTTTTAAAATATATATAATTGAATATACATATCTCATATCTTTCTGCCCCTGCATATTTTTATTCTTTGTTAGATATATTTTTTTTGTTTTTAATTTTAGACCAAACTTTTTTCACATTTCAAGCGTTTTTCCTTAACAACCGTCTTTCTTCATTCTCATATTCTGTTTTCTTTTGAGTTTTGTTTTGTTTTCAAATTTGGTGTTTTACATTTCATTAAAGTACAAAACATGCCATCGTTTCAAATAAGTACGTTTTGTTGTGATTTTATTTTAAAACATTTTCCATCATTTAATGCAGCGTATTTTATATATGTATGAATATATATATTTAAATATATATATATTTTATAATATTCTATACATTTATTTATATGTATTATTTGTATTATTTTAATTTGCAATTCCCAAAAAAAAATAAAAACTTCAATTTACAGTTAGCATCACGACATTCACACAAAAATATCTAACTAAGCCACAAATTTCTGCATAGTTTTCAAAAAAATTTGGCCAACCTGTCCTAAAGTGCTGCTCTAGTAACATGTATCTATTATTATATAAAACGTTATTTACTAGACAAGAAAAAAAAAAAAAACAAACAAACACAAACACGAGATTTTATTTACTACAATTCTGAATGCATATGTATAGGACCTCATTTATATATATGTATACGTATATATAGATATATACACTGATATACTTGACGGTAAGTCTCCTCTAATTGCTAGAAACACGACGATTAAATGTGAAATGTCACACCTCTTAACCATATGGATATATATGTATGTATTTGGGTAGTATATGAACTATACGATACTGCAATTTCAGTCAAAACTGGGCAAACACTGGGCCACAGCCATCGAAATTGAGATAGATAGATAGATAGATAGATACATATGTATGTACATACAAAGAATCATACATAGATACATATGTAATAGACAGAGTGGATTCGAGTTGGAGATTGAGATTGAGACTGATACACTTCCTACTCTTAGATGCAATTAATATTGTTTCTTGGCGATTCTCTAATTAGTAAATAAATGTATTCCATAGTTTCTCTTTTCGTTTATGTATTGTTTTATGTCTTATGTTTTATATGTATGTATGTTTGTATATATTTAAATGTAAATTTAAATTTATGAATTGCTTTTGGTTTACCAACGCGAGAACTAATGTCGAATGCCATTTATCGGGCTATGTTTTAAAATACATACATAAGATACATATTAAATTCATCAATTACAGTGACACACAAAATACACGCACAACATATGGTTAGATACATACATGTAGAAGTAACTGTATACATAATACTCAACGGCATATGCACCATTATTATTTTGTAATATAGCATACATATATATATATATATATATTTATATATACATATGTATGTATGTAAATATTAGTGTATACGTATCTATCATTTCACATGTTTTGAAGAACTGTTTGCCTGCAAATGTATATATGTATGTGTATGTGTATGTGTCTGTGTATGTGTATCTGTGTTTGCTTTGGTTTTATTTTTTACACATCTCACTAACATTGAAATTCTTTAGTTTGCAACCAATTACAATACATTACTTAATAATATGCACTATATATGTATTTTAGCAATATTATAGGTATGCATGAATTGTTATGTAATATAGCATGTATATAAATAATTGGTATCTCTGCATTTTGCCTTTGTTTGTAAGTTACGGTTTTTGGTAGAGAAAAAAGTCATTTAGTTTTTGTTTGTTTCATTTATTTGTAATTTCATTTCACTCAATTGTTAAAGTAGCTTTCAGTTTGCCATGGACTGCGCCCTGCTTCCAACTATTGTTTGTTTTGTATTTAGTATATTTTAGTAAATTGATTTCTCTTTGACTTATAACTTTTGCTCTTGAATTAATTGCATAATTAGTCATTAATTGCAAAAGTAAATTTGAAGCGCACATTTACAATGCAGCTATAATTGCTATAAAGTATTTATTTCTTCTTGTTGTTTTTGTTGTTGTTGTTGTTGTTGGTTATGCAACTTACAATCTGTTGTTGTTGATATTTTATTTTTATGTTTTTTTTTTTGTCTGGTTTAATCTAACAATTTGACAGTTGTTGTGTTCATACTATTTAACCTGTTTTCTCATTTCAGTTACAACAATTTTCTCAACACGTTCTGCTGCTTAAAGAATATATATATTTTTATGCTGTTTTAATGTATAATATATATAGGTTTTGTATATGTATATATATATATATATATATACATATATGGATATATATATATATATATTTATACATATATATATTTATACATATATATTTAATAGTGCATAATAATTTTAATGATATTTTTAGACCATCAAGGTTCATTTTCATTTCATTTTTGTTTTAATATATGTATGTATATAATTATGTAGATATTTAAAAAAAAACACAATTTCACGGATCCTGCCCGCTTAAACACAAAATAAAATATTTATATATATATAGCATACAATATGTGTGTGTGTGTTGGGGTGGTGGGGGAGTGGGTTAAATATATGTTTATATATATAATATATATAAATATATATATTATAATAAAAAAAAAAATTAATAAATTAATAACGATAATAAGGTAATAAATTATGCGCTTTTTAGTTTGGCCTGCCACTCTCGATCAATCACGCACCAGCGTGAGCATGTGACTCAGTAAAAATATAGTGTTTGTAAATATATAGTAGCATAGATTGCTCCACATACATATACATATATATATATATATATATATATATATATATATATATATATATATATATATATATATATATATATATATATATATATATGTATGTACGCATGTGTATAGTTTGCTTTAATGGTGTATAGCCAATGACTTTTTTCGATTGAATTTTATTTGGTTTTCGCTTTAAATTAAGAATTTTCTAGTGCTTGAGCTGGAAAAGTCTTCTTTTTTTTTTGTGGACCAAGAAGCATCTTAAATTAATTAAATCAAATTAATCAAAATGTGTAAATTCATGTGGCATTCGTAGGACAACTTTTGGCATCCGCACTCTCAACGTACACATTTCGAATTTGTCAGTTGGTTGATTTAACTGTTACTATTTCTGTTACTCTTTTAATTGTTTCTGTTACTCATTTTGTTTGTCTACCACTAAAATGATATTTTGCGAAGACAGCGTTTTACTTGGAAGCAACATAAATCAAGAATTTCTTCAGCTTATTGTACAAATTATTATTAATATTATTATATTTGTTTTTTTTCTTTCTGTTTTTTGTTTGTTTTTTTTTTGGTTTTTGTTTTATGTTCAGTTTTTTGTTTCAAGCAAATTAAACTTTCATTTTTCTTTTTGGCTTTGTTTCTCTTCTTATTTTTGCGTCATTTAGTTTTAGCTGCAAGCATTTGCTGCTTTATTTTAAATTCGAGTCCAACGATTAAGTTATGTACAAATAATTAAAAAAAAAAAAGAACAACGTATTTCACGTGTGTGTATGTTTACATATGTATGTATATAGGACTTTACAACTGCAGTCTAAGCTGCAGAATGTACATAAGGTTCTGGGCTTAAGTATGTTTTTTCCTTCATTTGAATATAGCTTCAATTTTGTTTGCTTTACGCATTTCCATTTAGTTGAATTCACTGGTTTGCTTTTAGGCGGGGTTAGGGGAGGCTTACAGTGTGTAATTGCAGTTAGTGCTTCGTGTTTCTTTTTGTTTTTGGTTTTTGTATTTAGTTTTTTGTTTTTGTTTTTTTTTTTGTTTGTTTGTCGTCTCTAAATAAATAAAATTTGAAATGTATACAACAATCAACGCAATCGTTATGAACATAATCATCAACAATGATAATAATCCTTTAAAATTAATAATTTAAATTTAAAATTTATGCATGCACAATATTTTCTGTTTTCTGTTAGCTGAAAGCGTTGTTCATTTACAAAATATCTAAAAAAAAAACTTAATGGTAAAATTGTTATTGTTGTTGCAGTAGTTGTTGTTGTTGCTGTTGTTCTAGTTGCCTTCCTGGCCTTGGTTTGTCAATACAATAAAAATGAAAGCAACAAATTTGCTGCAATAAATATTGAGCTTGATTGCTGTGCTTCAACATTAAAAACTAAAGTTCGGTTGCTTAAATTATATATATATATAAAAAAAGATAAAATCGAATAAAATATTGCAACAAAAATCGTCTATTGTTGTAATTATTGGGGTATTTGTTTGTTTGTTTTTTCTGCGATTTTTGTTTAAAGTTTTCTTTGTGTTTAGCTTTTGTTTGCCTTTCTTTTTGCAGTGCGCTTTTGTCTTGTCTTTAATTTGGGGGATTTTCTTTTGTTTTGTTTTGTTTTGTTTTGGGGTTTTCATTCTAGATTAATTGTTATGTGTAATGTTATGTTAATGCTTTGCTTAGCTGCTTTCTTTTTTGTTTTCAGTGTATTTCACATCAATCTCAGTTTTCATTAAGTAAATTTCTAATTTCTCATATATATTTTGGTTTTTTTTTGTTTTTTGTTTTACTATAAGTTAAACGGTACTTTTGCTATTGCTGTTTGTTTTTATGCTTTAAACATTTGTTTAATTCTTTGTATTTTTTTTTTTGTTTTTTTTTTCCGTGTCTTTTTGTTTTTTTTTTTGTTTTTTTTTTTCAAAATTTTTGGTTTTCTTCTTTTTTTTTTAAATTGTAGTCACTAACGTAGTAGGAAGAAGCTGTGCGCTTTTTCCGTTATTCTCCGATAAATTCTGACGACTCTCCGTCACATTCCACCGCGTTGCGCCTGATTTTGACTCCCTGGCGGATGACCTGCGGCTGCCGCGCTGGTGGCTGTTGTGCCCGTTGTGGTGCTGGAGCCGGCATCTGCCCGGCTCTCGCTCTCGTCGCACTCCTCAAGCTCGGCTAAATTCTCCTGATCGGACTCTTCCAGCGTTATCTACAATGAGAATGAGAGTGAGATCATCGAACATAATCAATTTATTGGATAATTGAATACCTGAAAGCGTATCTTCTCGTCCTGCGGTATTTCATCGGCTGCCGATGGCGGCGGCGATGGCGGTATCATGCTCTGATAGTAGTCTCTGTTCTCTTCAAGCGTATCGAGTATATCCTGTGCGTCTGGATGCACCAGATCGGCCCAGGTTTCCCACAGCGGATGCACAATATAATCGATGAAGCCCACCTGGGACTTCTCGATGGTTGCATTGTGGCGATCGCACATCGGACTAATGTCCATGCCCGATTCGCGCTCCTTGTCGCCCTGCAGAAAGAACTCCTCCATTAGCAGCGCCACCCAGCGCTTGTACAGCGGCAATGGCTTGGTGGGATTGCTCAGATCAGCGCAGTGCACCAAATTCTCAAGCACCTGTGCAAACGCATAAACCAGAAAGAGATAGATGAGTGTGTGTGAGAGTGTGAGAGAGAGATGAGTCTGTGACTTACCTGTATACGATCTGTGTAGTTGTCCAGGAGCAGCACCCCAGAGCCGGCTACCTTCTTGGTCTCCACCATAGTCTTCAGATCGGCCAGCAGACTCATGTGCTTGGACATGTCCGTGGAGAGCACAATATCAATAACCATTTTCCTCAATGTTTGGCGTTGTTTCCTGAACATCAAGATTGCAAATGGATTAGAATTAGATGTGCACACAAAGTTCGCTTTGGGATTTACTCACTTTTGCATATTACCGAATATATCACATCCTTGATTTTGCAATAATTTGAAGGCAACAGCTAAATGATGATTTTCCAAAACAGATTCGTCATTGTACATTAATGCTAGTTCGGAACCTGCAACAAAAAATAAACAAAAATAATGTAATAAAATTGAATTTTCATTTAACATTTGACACTTACTTGAATTAACCAAAAACTGATTGGTTAAGCCAGGATGATCAACATCGTGAATACAAGCGGCGAACAGGGCCCCGCCCACTTCGAGGGGCGTGAATACACCCTCCAATGCAGGTGTGTTTAGTAGCACATTTGTGCTCTGTGTCACGTCAGCGGCATGCAGCGAATTGTGAAACGGATTGTCTTTGACGTAGTGGTCCTCCAGAGTAGTCATAAAGTTAAGAAAAGTTTTCGGTGGTATCATAAGACTGGTCAGTAATTCTCTACTCTGTAATTGCAAGAACACAATAAAGTGTGGCATTAGCTAAATAGAATTTAAAATATAATTTAATTGAAATTTACCTGAAATATGGTGTATGCCACACAGGTGAGCGGACGATTGCAGCTCCAATCGCCAATTTTGAATATCTCAATGCCCCACGTATCGAGCTCGGCGAGCAGAGTGCCCAGCTCGTTCTCCTTGGGCGTCTCCACGCCAAACGTGGGCAAACGCTCTCCGGTGAAGCTGTTGGTGTGCGAAAGCGGCCGCTTCACGCCGCTGATCTGTGACATGGGCGGACCGCGGGGCGATCGACTACGCGGATATTGATTGACCGGTTGGGTCGAAGGTTCCGTATTCTCTTCGACGCGCAGCGATGGTAAATCGAACTCTTGTTGCTTGTCTGCAAATGTTCAAATAAACACAAAAAAATACACTTCATTTAGATTTGGGCATTATCAAGTCAAGTTATCAAGTATGCGTCAAGTTGTTAACAAACAACATCCTCCATTGGTTAGTCTTGGGCAACATGCACCCAAATCTTCTTGTGCATAAATTAATAATTATTTATTCGAATTGTGTTGAATTTAAGTCTGCCTAAAGATGATAATAAATTTAAATCACTTAATTTTTTTTTATTTAGAGTAAATTGATTTCTGACATTTAAAATATAAACTGTATCTGAATCATAAATAACGCACTTCGTTATATAAAATATAAATAAATATAAGTAAAAATACTTATGTATTCAATTGGGTCGGAAATAACTTGCTCTGTCTATTAATAATAGTTAGACATATATTTGAAATATATTTTATCTTTATTTTTTTAGGGTAAGAAATGAAAATGTGTGCGTGGCTGAATTCCTTTATTTGCACTTAACAAATAAAACATCTTCATGTATATTTAATAGGGTCAAATGTAACCGTATCCCTTTTGCTTATAGCTAAAGTATGTAAATAAGATGACTGATATGAATGACATATGAAGTTGAAATCCCTGTTGTTGTTGTTGTTGTTGTTGTTGAACTAAGAGAAATTCATTAACAAATGGGCAATTCTGAGTACAACCGGACTTGAGATGTTTATCAATAAAGCAATTTAAACTTGTGACCCACCAAAAGGGATTCACTTGCAAAAATGCTCATATCTAAGGAAAATATGAAAAGTCTTTTGCTGTTAAAACTTAAATCTTTAATATGTGATATTAAATTAAATTAAAATATGTGAAATTAAATATAAGAAATATTCAAGTGATATACTCTGAAATGGATTATATTAAGTGCCTTCTAAATTTAGATCGCAGTGACCGTTGTACAATTAAACAATAAATAAATAAATGTCAGTAAAATTACTCGTTTTATTGTTAATTAAACCAATGATAACAAAAAATATTTAATGTGTTAAATTTTTAATTGCTCATAAGTATGTGCAACATCTAGCTGCTATTCGGTGCTACCTTACTTTTAGGCAAGTCTTTAAAATACACAAGGCCTGAAACACCCACACTCTTCTCACACACACACAAATATATACGAGTACATATGCTATCCATGCCACATCGCCTTCGTGCCCCACGGCATTAACTCGACGCAGAGCTGTCTCAGCTGCCTGCTGTTTTATGTTTCTTTTTCACTTCTTTCTTATTTTTCGCGCACAAACACAACACACACACACACACACACACACATACACACATGTACACCGTTGCAAGCATATGTACATATTTTGCATACGATTTGATTTTGGTTTTGAATTTTGAATCTGAAATTCGTATCAGAGATTTTTTGGTTGCGCGCAAAGCGCTCAACGATTTGCCTGATTAACATATGCGACAACTCTGCTCTCTTCTCTCTCCCTCTCTCTCTCTCACATTCTCTATGCCTCTATCTCTAGCTCTGGATAGGTTTTTGCTTGCGTCTTGCAAAGTCGTTTCAATTAAGTCACCTCCACATGCCACATGCCACATGCCCATTCCCATTCCCATTTGCAATCGCAATCGCAATCGTAGTTAACGCCACGGGCCATGGACATTATTACGTATACGCACTGTATCTGTTTTTTGTACATTGTTTTTTTTTTGTATTTTTTGTTGTTGTATTTTTTTTTTAAGAGAGGAGTCGACTTATCGACTGGGCGACACATTCATGCTGCCCGTCCTGGTTTTTTGTGTGTGATTTTAGGTTGGGCGAGCGGCCTCCGCTTCTGTTTCAAATGAAGTGTTACAAATGAACATTAGGGTCCAGTGTATGTGTGTGTGCGTGTGTGTGTGTGTGTGTGTGTGTGTGTGTGTGTTAGAGTGTAGCTTTAGGTGCTGGGGCCAAATGCGATTTTATGCTTGATAAACTACAATAAAAACAACAACAATGGGCGTTTGGGTGGAGACAACTACCAAAGGCGCAGTAGGCCCAAAAAGGAGAAGACACAAAAAACTGTTGTAACCGCAAAGGTAGGCAGAAAAACGAGTTTAGGCCTGGCCAAGCCGGGCCGAGCCGAGCCGAGCCAAGCGTTTCATTTTAGCCAGTTGGCAACTTGGCCATCTGAGTGGAGTCGAGTTGAGTTCGAGTTCAGTTCAGCTTTGGGCATTGGCTCAGCTCAGCGAAGCAGAAATATGGACAAATGTGCAAATATGTTGGCCTACCTCATGCTTGGCCACACCCACAGTTTAAGGAGGCGCGCCCACCTACACCTACCCCCCCCCCCCCCCTCCCCACCCTCTGTGAGTTGGTTTTATTTTATTTGACATTCTGTTCTCTTCTCGGCCGTGTTTTGTTTTGCTTCAGCTGCGTTGTAACTCTTCCGCTTTGGTCTACGCGCCTTTGTTTGTGCCACATCCTGGGGGCAGCGTCAAAGCGTGGACGTAGTTTTTGCGGCCACCTTTTCCCCCGTTCCCTACCCTCGACACATAAGCACCCGGCACCCGGCACACGGCTGGGGATTGAGGCGTGTCACTGCCTCCGTAGGTTAAACAATGAAATTTCCACTTCATCTGTTTTTATGCTGCTCTGCATAATTTAATTTTGCACTTTCAATTCGACGGCTTTGGCTTTGGCTTAAGTTTTATTTGGCCTGTTATTTTGACTCCTTTTTTGCTAACGGGTTTTCTCTATTTTATCTACCTTCCTTTTTTGTTTGTGTGTGGGTTTTACTTACTGCTCCTTTGCACCATAAGTTGGAGTCTCGTTTTACATTTTTCCTACTCTTTTTTGAGGAGGAGAGGATTGAGGGGGTTGAAGGAGGAAGCAGACGCTACTTGAAACTTTGCTGCGGCTAATGCGATTTTATTGCATATATATCTTATGCGTCGTCGAGCAGCAACAGACACAATAAAACAGAAAAGGAATAAAAACCATGAGAATGTCATCAACTGCAGATAAAATAAAGTCCCGACAATTCTTGAGTAACTTTCAGTACATTTCATTGGTTGCCAAGGAAGTGACTTACTAACAAAGATTTGCCCCCTCCCTTGGCTTGGAGAGTAACCTACTTTTTAAATAAATTCAGATGATATCGATACTTCACTATCTGTATATGTACAACTCTATTTAAGTGGAATTTATTTCAATAACTTGAAAACTCTATGCGAAAAAAAAATGAATATTCACACTATATTACGATTGTACTTAAATGTAGTTTAATTTTAGATAATAGATAATCTGAACTTACCCAAAAATGTTGAACATATATATTCGGAAATTTGATTTCCCGATCTGCTTGACTCACTAAAGTGGGATAGCTCCTTATTTAACATGCGCTTGAACTGAAGAAGGTAGAAAAAACGATACAATAAAAGTGAAAGAGTTAGTAATGATGAAATAATCGATAGTCAATTAATTGATAATCGATAATCGATTAACACGCACCTTAAGCGATGCCATGTCGGAGACACTGCGGTGCGTTTGTATGGTCTCCAGCTGATCCAGGCACCAATCCAACTCCTCAATGGTATCGGTGGCTAGACGAGTGTAGTTCTCCTCGCCCTGTGCTAGTTGGACACCGCTTGCATTTCCGCCACGTCCGGATGATGATTGAGCTGGCCGCCTGGATCTTGTTTGATTAATACATGATTTGCACACGCACAGATTAACACACACACCCACACACACACACACACACGCACACACATACATAGTTGGTGAGACAGAGGAGATGAGGGTAACATAGAAATTTTGACAAAGAGCGGGGGAGTGAGAGGTAAAAACAGGGTAGAGGGAGAATGGCGTGGGAGTTATTGTGATTGGAGGAGGAGGAGGAGGCGGAGGGGGAACAAGGACGAATGTACATGTACAAGAACAGAAACAACAACAAACAAACGTGACGACAAACAAGAAGAGAAAAGAAACAGATAAGAAAATGTAAAAATTACAAGAAAATTTCAATGAAACAAACAGAAAAATTGACAAACGCAAAAAAGTTGATCAAATTTGAGGGTGGGTGGGTGGTTTACAGGCAGTGGGATGAGATTATTGGAAAGAAGTTAACAGTTTTTTTTTTTTTTAAATATTATTAATTTTTTTACAACCACACACAGCGAGAAAAAAACATGTTTACAACATTGATAATCAAGAATTGGGAAAATATATATATTTATTTATATATATTGAACAACAACAACAACGATCAAGTTTTGTTTTCGGCGAGTGAGTGAGACACATATATAGACATATATGTACACATACGTATAAAGAAAGAGCAGCAGACACAGAGAGATAGAGAGAGAGAAAGAGAGAAAGAGAACGAGAGAAAAAAAATATGAACAAAATTGATTTGAAAAATCAGTGGTTTTCTGTACAACAATTAAGAATTATTGGTTAGCTTATGATTAATTGCATACTTATGGACTTATTTTGTTTAATACGGGATATTCGTTCTTTCTTTTGCATTAAAACATGGCTAACAAGGGAAATAACACTTCTGTTGGTAAGGGTATAAATATATATATTTATTTATTTATGTTTTTTTTTGTTAACACACACAGGCACATCCAGAGAGTTTGATATTAGTGCCAATAAGCAACATCAAACACAACAACAAGAGCAACAACAACAAACAACATAATATGGGTGATAAAAGGAAAAGAACTTTCCGGGATTTTCTAGTTTTTCTAGCAAGCATAGTTCCCGTTTCCTTCCCCTGGTGACTGACCAGTTCAATAGAACTGACATGGTTTTAAATTTGAGTTCCGTCATATTCGTTGGAAAAATGTATAAATAAAGTGTGCGGTACACGACACATATTCGCGGTATTTGTTGGCACGTCAAACCAAAGCCCCTCCCCCATAGTCCCCCCCACAGTCCCCCCCACAGTTCCCCCGGTCGGCTCCAGTCCCCGTCTGTGGGTCGTTTCTTGGCATCGTTTGTCGTCATTTCGGTTTAAGTGGGTCTTTACTCTTCCTCAACAGTTGTGTGTTGTCTGTATGTGGGTGTGTAAGTATAGTGGGTGGCTGGGTGGGGGGGAATTACAAATACATACACTTATACATAGACATACACATACACATACACATACACATGTAGACATAATTATTGTTTGTCGGCAAAGAAGATTAATGCTTTATGCTATTGTTGTTGTTTACTTTCTGGTTGTTGTTTTAATTGCTGCTTGATTAATTAAAGTGTGAGAGCACTGAAACATATTGACAGAGACAGAGAGAGCAAGAGAGAGAGAGAGAGAGACAGAGAGAGGGGGAGGGGACAAGAGAGCGAGCAAGGAACATCGACAGGCAGCAAGACAAAGAGTGCAAGAGAATAGGAGCAGGAATTAGGCACGAGATAAAGTCCGGGAGAATTCTATAGAAGACAAACAAGTTATCTCCTTAATTTTTTTTTTTTTTTGGGGGGGCGGGGGAGCTTTTGTGGAAAAGTGATGTTTCAGAATGGGAAATGGAAACCTTGGTTGGGTGAATTAGATTTGTTTGCTTGTTTGTCTTGGATCGCGTGGGTCGCGAGCTGAGGCTTAAGTGATTTTGTGGTAGGAGCTCTTTTTGGGGGTGGGGGTCGGGCGGGGGAGTGTTCTTGTCACGAAACCATCACAAAAAACTTACTTGTTGGATGCTGGTACATTTGTCAGACTTAATAAATTGTTGCGCACTGAACGTAAACTGGCTAAAATTTGGGCAAACGGCGTTACAATCAGATCCTCGCCATGGCTGCAAAGAGAGAGAGCAAATCAGATAAGTAAATGTAGATGATAATATATAAATAATATAAGTCAAATAGATGTTCAAACATAGGATACATAAACACGAGTGCATGCAAAATACAATGTGAGTAAATAGAGTGACTACATAAACAAACAGACAGAGAGAGACATGCACGTGTGTAGCGAGTAACGAGAGTGACGAGTAATCGAAGTGGCGAGTAACAAGAGTGACGAGTAATCGGAGAAGCAGCTAGAATACCAAGAGTAGCGAGTAACAGGAAGCAACTTGCAACATAACAAACAATACAATACAGCATTTGTTTAAGCACTATTTGAGATTAAATCAATAAACACTTGTTCCTCGCTTGATTATCCGTTTATTGACTCGACTTTTGAATTCAATTTCGATAATTACCGTTTATCGCAGTTGTACATTTATTAATCATATCGATATATACCAATTCATTAAGTGACCTATCGCAACCGAATTGAAACCATTGAATTTAAAATTAAACTTCGAAAGCGGAATTAATTAAACGATTTTTCACTTGTTGTGTTCCATATTCAAAACTACCAAAAATTTATGTAGATAGGTTTGGGTTTAAATTTTGAACTGACTTAAATGGAAACGATATAGTGTGAGGAGCGAGTGCCTAACCGAATTGGCTGGCAAATCAACTGGAATAAACTCATAGGTGCCTGTCCGCCTGCCTGCCCGCCTGTGTTTACGATGATACCAGTATGACAATCAGGGTCTCCCCCGAGACCGAGGACCCCCAAAAAGGCTGCTGGCAGCTGTCGGTCGACCGCAAAAGGTCAGCGCCATTGCCACGAATAGACCTGCCAAAAACAACACCACGCCAAACACACAAAGGAAGGCGGCAAAGGAAGGACGCCAAAGGACGTTCAAGTTTGTTGCACCGCAGGTTGTCAGGTTGTTCTGTCCAGGTTGGTAACCGAAAATTCCACAAAAATGCGGAACAAAATGCGGCGCGCACAATTTGTGGAAATTGTGTGGCAGCTTGTTTCTCGGCACACGAGCCACTTGGCTCGAAATATTTGTTCCGAAAATAAATATTAAATGGGCAAGAATAAAAAAAGAAAATATTAAAAAAAAAACCAAAACCAAAACGAAATAAAAAAATAAATATCCAAGGCAGAGGCGAGGCAAGGAGACGAGCACGAAGACGCTGCCGTTCGAATTGACAAACAAAAAATGGGATAAATTAATATTAATATATATTAAAATTAACAAAACATATAAATAAAACAAGCAACAACAATACAGTTATTGGCCCATCTGTGACGTCATAACAGAGCAACGTTGGCGGCGCCAAAATTAAAATTCGCTTTAGAATTTTATATTTTTATTCTTGAATACCCTGTAGCTCAGAAGACCTAGGAGCTATATTGAATTTTAAATGGCTATGCGCAACTGGGAGAAGAAGAATTCTGCTCAATATAAAAGGGTATCCATATTCGGTGATAGTCGCCCAAAAAATTAATGATTAACTAACACAAAAATGTGCTCAACGAACATTTAAGACAACAATGTGAATATCATTATATAATACTACAAAATACAGGGTATACGCAGTTCGTGCATTTTTCAATTGTGCTTTTCCACTTGTAGTTGTACATATTTATTTGCATGTATTTCTTTAGCTTTAGAGCCTATTGGCTGGCAATAAAAACACTTGGGAAAATGTAAATTTTCATATGAAATTTTGCGACTTTTTTTTGAAAATGTTCAATGAAAACGCGCGAGGGAGAGACAGAGAGAGAGAGAGAGAGAGAGAAATAGAGAGGGAAAGAGAGACACACAGAGTCAGCGATATGCAAATAGTGACAACGATACACGATTAATGATGCCAACTCATTTACAGGCAGGTTGCCCCCTCTGCCCCGCGCCCCTCACTGCGCTGCTCTGTGGTATGTTTGCCTGATTTTTGGCACGTTGCAATATCCCACATAGTATACCAATGTCTGTGTGTGTGTGTGTGTCGCAACAATTGTACAATACCATATTGTGTATGTGTGTGCGTAAGTGTGTGTGTGTGTGTGTGTGTGTGTACTCACATGCTCAGCCATCCATTTGTCTATCCAAGCACCCATCTTAAGTGGCAACCATAAACAACAACATAAATAACGACAGACGGAGACGCAGCGTAAATGCAACAACAACAACAACAACAGCGATTCACCCACACATTCACCACCCCCTGCACACCCCCTCTGTACATCCCCCCCTGTACACTTTTTACACTTCTACTGCTACCTCCATCAAAAATTTGAACTCTTCACTTTTGCCCCCGTCTCGTCTGTAGACGACACTTTGCCACTTTGCAGACAGACGAAATGTTTTCGCCGCTGATTTGTCATTTCTCCTCCTCCTCCTCTTCCACACTCTCTTCGTTCTGTTTCGTTATTCTTCTCTTCTGTTCCGTTATTCGATTATGAATACTGCGACGCATTTGGTGGCTAGATTAAAAACATGCCAATGACTCATTCACTGCGCTTCGGTGTGAATAATTGTCCGAGGAATCGCCCTGGTATCTCTTAATGGGGATACTCCTGTGCAGACATATACATATGTACATATAAGTATATATATACATATGTACATATGAGTATACATATACATATGTATACATATGCTCAAGTACCTATTTATCATATTTATCATAAATTAATTTTGAATTATTGATTTGTTTTACGATTTCATTTCGCTTAACGCTTTTCCAAAAAAAAGTACTCATTTCATTTTAAGTAAACTTAAAGCAAGTCAAATAAAATATATTTTTCTCAATTGTTTTTCACAAGTTTAATAAATAAAAGCCAAACATATCCTTTCAGCTAACGTATTTCTTTCAGCAATATTTAAATTCAAATTATTCAAAGTTAATGGGCAATTTCTAGTAAATGTCTAATTTATATATTTTATTAAAATATAATTTATATATTTTATTAATTTATATTTCAGAGATATATTTATAATATTTATTGATTAGATATGCAATATTAACATATTAATACTAAGTGTGTTCTACTTATATTTTATTATTTGTTGATAATACTTTTTATGCGTGCTTGCATTAAAAAAAAAAAAGGAAAAAATCAATTGAAAGAACTGTGAATTAATGACATTTAAATAACTGTTTAAAAATATATTAACATTTTTAAATTTCTTAAAGCATTGTTTTTATTTGAAATGTGAATTCTTTTGTGCAAAAGCTAATTAAAGTAAATGAAGAAACTTTGAAACTTCAGCTGAAATCTGTAGCGTAATTATATATATCTATATATGCATATATTCCAAATTATTAGAGAAATACAAATGTACGCTTTGATGTCTTTGGGAACGTAAGTAAATAAACTGGCAACAGAAGCAGTTTTTTTTTCACATATTAATTTGTTGTTGTTTTATTTTTTGGTGTCATTATAATTAGAATATATGTAAATTAAGGGGGCGGTGAAAAGCATAAGTAAATATAAAAGATAGATTTGATTTAGATTTTTGCTTTTTTTGGTGCCGACAGCTTTACCTGCGCTGCGATTTAATGGAGAACATGTTATCCCGATCGGCCATTATGGTGACAGCCAGATCGTCCTGCATTATGGATGGTATCATATTGAAGAAGCTGTGCACCCGCGGCAGCGACTGTGACGAGGCTAAATTCTTGTTTTGCATGGTGGCAAGCAGACGCGCACGCACGCACACATATACACACACACACACACACTCACGCACAGCAAAATACACTCACAAACACACACACACAGTAAAACAATACAAAAAATAAACTTCAAATGTTTGTCATTAGAGCCTTGCTCTCCGGAACCGCCAAAAGTTGGCTAATGCGATTTCAAAATCAATTTCAATTTCACTTTCGATGCCAATTCAAATTTCGATTTCTATGATTACTAACTATTTTCCGGACTATTTCCAATGACAACAACAACAACGAGAACGAGGCGACAGCGCAAATGCTTTTCTGAATTTTCCACGAGTACGCGCTGGCCGAGAATGAGCGCGTCCCGCGGCGTGGCCAGCGAAAATACAAAACTCACAACACAACTCGCGGCACGCTCAGAAATGAAAAAAGAAGAAAAATTATTGTAGAAAAAGCGACAGCGCAGCGCAGCGCAGCGCGATGCCGCCGGCAGCGCAGTTGGCAGCACAGTTGGCAGCGCAGCGCAGCGCAGCAGCCATCAGCTGAGTAGAACGTAACGTAAGAAACAAATTATATTCAACTTAAAAAAAAATATAAATAAATAAAATTTAATGTGTGTCTGTATGCGACATTATGTGCGTGTGTGTGTGTGTGTACGGGTGTGTTACTATGTCTGTGTGTGTGTCATTTCATTTTCATCATTTGTCTGCTAGTGTTTTTTGTTTTTTTTTGTGTTTTTGTTTTTCTTTTTTGCGCGCGCGTAAAATTTTTGCTTGCTGCTCATCTTCAACAGTGGAAACAACAGCAACAACAACAACAACAACAACAACGCTGAACTGACACAACATGTACAACATTTGCTCAATTGTTGAAATAAACAGGGTGTCGCTTTGACACAAATTAGTTGATCGATTAGCGGAATTAATAGCATAGCTTAGCAATCAATAAATCCTGACTTTTACAAATATACTAAAAAGCATTTTTTAAATAAATTGCTAAAAATTAATTTAAGAATTTTTTTAAAACTACTTAAAATACACATTCAACAATAGAGGGGCAGATTTATATGACATTTGGCAGTTTTAGTGCGCTATACTTAAGTATTTTGTATATCGTTAGTAACCTAATAAATATGAACTGCAAATGACACTAACTAATTATAATTACAGTGTTTCAATATTTCCATTTAGTCGACTAATAAATCACTTGGAAACAGGGCAAATATCAATTTGTATTTCGTTTAAGCTCAAATGATGTATAATGAAAATGGAAAACACAAATCGCACTGATAACAGACGTAGAGACACCCTGTATTTATAATACCGGCATATATCCGATGTCCGACGACAGGCAAGCTGGCGTCCTTGCCAGATATAATAATAACAACAACAACAACAACAACAACAAGCATAATGACAACATCATTATTATCAACATCATTTTTATCATCATCTGTAGCGCAATTTAATGTCTCCACCTGATTGTCTATCTCTGCTTACGCAAAATTAATTTCATTCTCATACTCTCACTCTCCTCTCTCTCTCTCTCTCTCTCTCTCTCTCTCTCTCTCTCTCTCTCTCTCTCTCTCTCTCTCTCTAGATTGCTCTCTATTTTATTATAGCGTACTTACCTACGCTAATGTTTAATAAATTCTCAACTGAAATTGCCATTTGGCTGCCTTCGAGCGATCTCCATTTGCCGTTGGTTGTTTGTTGTTCGTTGTTCGTTTAATGAACGTTCATTACATAAGTACAGTGAACACACATAGAGCGGTATGCTAATGCTAATATGTATATATATATATATTTTCTTTTTTTATTTTTTTATTTACCTACTACCGTTTACTACTACCGTTTATTTTTAATATCTCTCGCAAATGAGCAGCGCGCGCGTAATTCTAATAATAATTTTGAGCAATTTTTAATTCTGCTAACCCACTTGTCTGTTGTCTGCTGCTGTGTGAGTGAGAGCGAGATGGAGATAGTGAGTAAGAGGCGTGGGCACATTACTCATACGCGCAGCATGGGGCAGCTTCTGAGATTTTAATTTTGATTCCAATTTCAATTTAAATTGCGACTACATCAGCATCATTCACAAATCCCGATTCTTGATTACGATAATCATTCCCATTTTTACTGGGTCTGCCCCGCCCACCAACGCTAAGTGGCGCTGCATTCAATAAACAAAAGTCGTGTACACACACACCCACACACACACACACACACACACTGGCACACAAGTGGCACTCAAAGTCGATAAATAGAAGCAAAAGCACATTTCCAGCAACCGTTGGTGGCTCGTGATGGGGGCATTGGGTCAGAATAGACACAAATCTCGTGACTGACAGCCAAGCAACGTGACTGATGATGAAATTGTTCATAAACATTTGCCAAACAACAACATCATCGAATAACATTATTTATATATGCTCTGCCACAGACTAAACTCAACATTGATGTTGCTTAGCCAAAAACTACAAAAAACACAATTTTATACATTTAAATTAAAATAAATGCAGTTTGCCACATTAAGAGTCGATATTGATATATCCACAATGATTCGCACTTATCAGGGTTATAACTATCCCAAACTGTATTAACTGTATTTCCCTATTAAAGTTGTTAACTACTGATTTTGGTTTTCGATTTCGCAAGAATTCAGTTTTTCACAATATGTCTTTAAATTTTATAAAATTTAATTTTAGCCAATTCGGAATTACTGCAAAATATTCGATTGTTTTTTTTGCGTTCTGTGCTTAATTTTAAATTTCATAAAAGCTTTGCAGAAAATTGAATGGAGCCAAGCATATTTTTTGCGCTTCTTTTTCTTTTTATTTTTTTTATTTATTTTTTTGAATGACAAAATGTTGTGTGAGATGCATTTTTGTAAAAAGCCCAAGAGGCCACTAAAATCATGAACAAACACACGTATGCATCTGTGTGTGCGTGTGTGTGTGTGTGTGTGTATATATATACAG